>JAJIBD010002252.1:0-15932 GCA_021461705.1 Cryptotis parvus
TCACCATCTCCTTCGTGCAAAATTCTACTTCCTGCAAGGGGGGAGAAAAGGCTGCAAAGTTTAAGAAGAAACCTCCCAGAACGACCACCAACTGGGAACTCTTTGGCACCATTGCAGCAACATGGGAAGATACCACCATTGACGACATCCATGAAGAATACAACCGACTGGTTCAGCACCTCCATGATTGTGCAAAGAATGCCGAGAGAGAGAAAGACACAAAAGGACGCTTGTCTTCAGAAACTCTCGAGCTCATTTGCCAACGTGGCAAGGCGCGAGCCTCAGGAGACCAAATGCTAACGTCCAAGCTTGCTAAACGGTGCAGAGAAGCGATAAAAGAAGACCTCAAAGACATAAGAGCAGAAATACTGGAAGATGCAGCAGAAGCCGGGAAAAGCATTCGCACTGCCCGCCTGTACTCGCCGACTATAAGACCAAGATGACTGCCCTCCGACGCCCTGATGGATCTATCACATCTCTCAGAAAGGCAATGGAGAAGATTATCCATGACTGCTACTCAGATCTCTTTGATAGCCATGTCCACCTGCCCACATACCAAATTCCACAGGATGGATATGTCATTCCCAATGTTCTCCCTTCTGAAATCCAACATGCCATCTCGTCGGTAAAGAAGGGAACAGCACCAGGCCCAGACAAAGTCAAACACAAATACCTGAAGAATCTGCTGTCAGTACTCATCAATACACTAGCTCGGCTCTTCACACGCTACCTGTCTGAATGCAAGGTGCCCTCCCAATGGAAAACCAGCAGGACAGTTCTACTGTTCAAGAAGGGAGACGCTCACGACATTGGCAACTATCGCCCTATCTGCCTGTTGTCCATCATCTACAAGCTGTTTACATGAGTCATCCTGAACAGGATTGGCAGAACACTAGATGAAGGACAACCATGCGAGCAAGCTGGCTTCTGGAAAGGATTCAGCACAATCGACCATATCCACACGGTAGCCAAGCACATTGAGGTTTGTAGGGGAGTACAAGATGCTGCTGTGTCTCACGTTCATTGATTTACAGAAAGCCTTTGATTCCATGGAGACTGAAGCAGTCATCGAAGCCCTAGCCAAACAGGGTGTTCAAACCCAATACATCAAGATCCTTCGTGAGCTGTATTACGGATTCACCACCAGGATCTCACCATTCTACAAAGAAGTGATCATTAATGTGAAAAGAGGGGGTTCGACAGGGTGATACCATTTCACCAAAACTCTTCAGCGCCACCCTCGAGAACATCATGCGGCAATTATAATGGGAAGGAATGGGAGTGAAGATAGATGGTCAGCAACTACACCACCTCCGCTTCGCTAATGACATTGTTCTAATAACACCAAACATTAGCCAAGCAGCACAAATGCTGGCTGACTTTGACCGAGGATGTGGAAAGATAGGTCTACAGCTGAATCTAAAGAAAACTGTGTTCATGAAAAATGAGGTAGTTCCAGAGGCCCCATTCACTCTCAATGAAACAAACATCTCTGAATGCAGCAGTTATGTGTACCTAGGTCGAGAAGTCAACATGATGAACGACCTAAAACCTGAGCTGCACATGAGGAAGAGAGTGGCAAGGAATGCCTTCAAAGGCATCGAAGAAATAGCTAAAAGGACAAAGAACCTCTGGCTCCAGGTACATATCTTTGACTCCACCATTCTCCCTGCATTAACACACACCTCAGAGACCTGGGCCCTGCGGAAGCAGGATGAGAATGCTATTCGTGTCTCCCAGAGAGGAATCGAAAGAGCTATGCTTGGAATATCACGCCTCACTCAAGTGAGAGAAGGAATTCGGAGTTCTGACCTCCATCGCTATTCCAGAATCAGGGACGCTGTCTCCTTTGCTAAGGCATCGAAAATCATATGGGCTGGACATGTAATGCGATTTGGAGACAACCGCTGGACTAGAGCCGTTACTGACTGGATCCCACGGGATGTCAAAAAGATCATGTGGCCGCCCACCTACAAGATGGTCTGACTTCCTTGTCAAGACCCTGAAGGAACGGGTTGAGGTTCTTCATATTCCTGAATCAACCAGATGCCATTGGGCTATATTGGCACGTGATAGGGTCCAATGGAAATGTTACTGCCTGCTCGAGCAAATCGATGAATAACGGGATTCAAGTGATCAAGTTATAAGTATCTTTTTTTTTCAGTGTTTATTCTATATATTCTTGCATAACTTTGTTTGGTGCATATACACTGAGTGTAAAACTGATGTATAGATCTTCAGTAATTTGAATATTGTCCATTCTGTCTCCAATTACTTTTTTAGTTGAAGGTGTGTATTTTCTGGTCTTAAGTTGGCTGTATAGTCATTTTTAGGGCACCATTTTCCTCTATGATTGTTTTTCAGCATTTCCCTCCAAGTCTGTGTTTATCATCACAACCCACTTCTTATAAGCAGCAGAAGGTTGGGTGTATTTTATTACCCATCCAGCCACTCAATGCCTTTTAAGTCAAGGCCACCAATATTAACTGAAAATTTTCAAGAAATGAACCGATTATTGTATTTCCCTATAAATTCTCAGTATTCGTGCGGTTTCTTTCTGTGTCTTTTATTTTCTTGCACTATGCTTTGATACCTGCCTGCCTGAAGTGTCCAGGTTCCTTTTGATTCTTTTTGTGAGCAATGGAAATTTAAACTTCCAAAGAACTATTTAAATGAATAAAAAAGATGAATCTGTTTGCTTGTTTACCTGAAAGAACCAAAGCTAACTTTGATTCTGATGTATCTTGTCATTATTTTGCCTATTTAGCTGATGCCATGCTTGGTAATAATACATTTGGGGGAAATTGCCAATTCTTCATTGAAATAATAAAGTGGGGGTACAGAAAGTTGCAACTGATGAATATTGGTGTAGGGTGGGGGCTTAATTGATACACTGATTAGAAGCTAATGGGGTCTTTGAGCAGGGCAGTGCAATTAAATATGTCATGGAGGGCATAATTAGATTGGTGCTTGAATGGTGTAATTACATTCATAAGAGGGGGCTATAATTAGATGTGAGGCAGGGGGTGTATTTAGATGCCTAAGTTGAGGATATAATTAACATATGGGCGAGAAATTAAATTATGTGTGTGGGTGAAGCATAATTATGCGTGGGAGACCATGTGGACATGTGGGTGAGAGTAGACAGGAATGAATGAGTTAGAGTGTAATTAGATGTGTGAGTTCATGTGCTTATGAACAAAAAATTGAAGTTTTCATCAATAAAGCAAGCATATGCTGAGACATTGTGACTAATAACAGCTGACATACCCTGACAGTCTTTCAGACCACTGTGAAGGGTTGCCTATCAAAATCTCTGTCTTTATGTTAAGGCTTGAGTCCCACAGCAACATTGACATTGATTCTTCTTGGTAGTGGGGACTCCTGATGGTGTTGTAAGTACCGAATAGCATGGTAACCTCTCTGGCTTAAAAACATACAGGCAGGGTAAGGAAAACTTGCTTCCCACTCCTGTAAAGAAGAGTTTAAGACTTATAGGGCCAAACCAACCAACTAATAAACAAAACCTTCCTTTGAATTGTGAAGTGTGAAATAAACTTTCAGTTAAAAGAGTGGCAGCATAAAGTTACATGTGTAACAAAATCAGCAAAATTTATCTTGGCAACTTCTGTTGCTGTTATGAAGCAATATTCAGAAATATTTATGGCATTCCCCCCACACATTTTACATCAGTGTGCCTCCCTGATGTAAAAGCAGCAAGACAGGGGTGCAGTCCCAGGTAATAGGGGTGCAGAGAGTTTCAGAACTAAGCACAAGGTAGGTACAAGGAATCTTGTGAGAGTCTGAGCAACTTGTATTACACGGTGAAGGATGAAGAGAACAGTGCCAGTAATCTCACGTTTGCTGCATTAAACGTGAGACAAGGGAATCCTTTGTTGCCCTTTCCAAAAGCAAGAGAGCATTTAAAAATAAATGACTCAAATAAATTCTGGAAATTAAAGCTGCTTAGTTGACTACCAGTCTGCCTAACCTTATTCAATGCATTACTTAACTCTCCTAATTCTCAGTCCCTTCTTTTTGTTGAGGGCTTAGGTTGTTTCTAGCTGGGCTCCCCCATAGGGAGGTTGCTTCTGGAGCCCTCTTTTTCAGGCTTCGTGGATGAATCCACTAAGTGTAAATTTAAGGTTTATTTTGTTCTGGATTTTTAAATTTAAAATATTTTAAATTTAAATTTGGGGGGCAGAGCTGCTACTGGCTCTCCATGTGCCCAGCTGCTCACGAGGTACCCAAGAGGGATGGCGGGTTCTAGCCCTGGCCTGCCACCCCAGCAGAGCCTTGCAACAAGCCAGATGACCCCCCCACTCCATGAGGGCCTCCATTTTCCACATGCGGTCTTCTCTCTCGTCAGAACTCCACCCAGCAGACCAGCCTATCCCAGCCCACCTTGCAAGGCCAATTTCAGCCGTGCGGTTCATCAATAAATGCTGGACTTAGAGATGACTACAAGAGTATACTACCTGCACGGCAGAGCCTGGCAAGCTACCCGTGTTGTATTTGATATGCCAAATACCAGTAACAATTATAGACATCATTCCGGAATGGATTGAGTCTCTTTATGTTCCTGGAACAAGCAGATGCCCTTGGGCTCTACTTGCATGAGACAGGACATATGGAGATGTTACTGGGGCCTGCTCGAGCAAATCGATGATGAACGGGAAGACAGTGACAGTGACATTTTTAAATTTAGTATAACTTGTTTTTTGGTGTGTGTGTGTGTGTGTGTGTGCTGGCAGTGCAGCGTTTGTGCGTGTGCGTGTTTGTGTGTGTGTGTGTGTGTGTGTATCTTGGTTTTAGAGCTAGGCCTGTCTGTACTTAGGGCTTTCTGGTGGCTCTGTGCTCAGGGATCATTCATGGCAGTACTGAGGGATGGTGTGCGTGGTGATAGGGATCAAAGCGGGCTTGGCTGTGTGCAACACAAGGGCACTACCCACTGTACCGCCTCTCCAGCCCAGCTGTATTAGTTGAACGATGGGACATTATAGTCTGTCCTCTCATCTCTGCCCTTGTTGAATATTGACTTTTTAGAATATTTTTATTCTTTTACCTTTACATCAATATTAATTTTGTACCTTATAGGCATGCCTTCAAGGTATTATTATTAATAAGTTTATTGTAACAATTTTCAATTAGAGGTGCCCTTATTAAGATGTGTATTTCTCTGAAAACAGTTTTCTTAGTATTATTTAATCTAGTTCTATGTCTACTGAGTAATTCACAATTTTCTTTTTTCTCCGTCTACCTCCTGCCTCCTCAGTTGCTCAGAGCCAATGTAATCATCACTGAAGTCATCTACTTCTGTCCTTTGGGATGAAGATGAGGAGCACAGGAAGTCTTCGTGCCAGTGACTGAGCTCACAGATCCTTTGCTCTCAGAGGATCCGAGCTTCATTGTCTTAGGTGGACAAAAAAAGTGAATTATCTGGCTTTGGGGATCACACTGAAATGAAACTTGAAAGAAGTCATGTTTCATTCACTCATTTTAAAATTATTTTTGCTTTGGGGTCACGTCTGGCAGTGCTGAGGGCTCACTCATGGCTCTGTGCTCAGGGTCACTCTTGCTGCTGCTTCTGGGACTGTATGCAGTGCCAGAGTGAGCCCAGATCGACTGCGTCAGAAGCAGGTGCCTTACCCTCCGTCCTCTGCCTATTTTTCTTCAAATTGCAATAGAATCTCCCAGAAGCCACATTGTAACCCAAAAATATTTCCACAATTGTAATTTATGGTTTCTTTCACCCCGAAACTGCTCATAACAAGTTTGATATGATCCTGTTTATTTGTGTGTGTTTGTGTGTGTGTGTGTGTGTTTGTGTGAGGGCATATCATTGAAGTTTCTTCTGGGGTCAGTATCATGGAGAATTTGGCCCATGTTCAGGGAACTTGGTGTGTTTAACAGATATAGGTCTGATTCTGGTTCATTAAATCAACCTTTATACATGGTGTCAAATAGGTCTCTCTCTCTTACTCTTTTTCTCTCTCTTTCTCTCTCTCACACACACACACTCATCTGCTGAATCTGCTGAAAAGGCTTTCTTAGCTCCACTTCATGAAATAAATGGAGGTTGTTATAAATTAACAGGCCATACATTCATACATCCACGAGTTCCAGAAGTTCACATCCAGCCTCTCATTTTCATTCTATCGATTTTAGTGCTGTGTTTATCCCAGGTTTGATAACTAGAACTTTGTAGTATAGTTTAAAATGGGGGTTTTAATTCCACTCATCATCTTAGGTCTCAGAATTGCTTTGGGCCTTCTGGTAGTCTTATGGTTCCATATACTTTTGGTGTATTTGTTCAATGGCATTGAGGAATGTCTTGGAAATTTTGATGGGAATTGCAGAACCCACCACTCTCCAAAGGGCAAAGGTGAGTTTGGAGAAAGAATGTTAGGACAGTGGGGGAGCATTAGCAGCACTTTGGTGGCGTGTGGTGGAGCAGTGCTGCCAAGATTCGGACAGTAATATGGGTGTGGGGAGATACTGCGGGGTTAACACACGTGTCTTAACCCTATGCAGCTGGGCTTGGTTTCACACCTGGAACCTTGGCACTGCTTATGATTTCCTGAGCACTGCCAAGAACCAGACATAGATCTTTGAAATCAAAATTGTCTCACACACAAAAAATAGACTCTATCTTACAGGGGTATAGCAGGATTTCTCCCCAGAGAATTTTCAGGGTACAGTAATGAAGTGATGTCAAACACTTACACAGAACTTTGGAGTTTTCTGTTATCAGTGAACACCTTGCCTTGTTTTGATTCTTGTGGCCACACCAAGAGACAGATGGGGTAGTTACTATCAGGCCTGATTTCCCATGGAGGCACTGAACGTTTAGAGGTTGGAAAAACAAGACCTGAATCCAGCTGATTAATTCAGGAATTAGGAAGATGGTTATTAGTAGAATAGTGATTGGTGCAAAATTTTGGACCAAGATCCTTGCGATGCATTAGAGGTTCAACAGTGTTTTGAACATAATCAGTTTGTTTAATCCATCCTTTAATAGAGTAGAGGATTTTTGTTGTTCTTATTTGGGGCCATGCTAACATCTCTTGGGGGCTCTGTACTGTCTCTCCAGCCCCCAGAGCAGTGATTTTTAAGGTTAGCAGGAGTGTACTAAGATCAATAGATACTTTCTTGCACCAGTGCAAAAAGATACATGTAAAATACATTTTCAAATATATTTGAAGAGAATTATATTTTTTATCCAAATTCCAGCATTCCAGCTTTACTTTTATTTTTTATTTTATTACACCACTGTGAGATACACAATTACAAAACTATTCATGATCAGGTTTCAGTCATGCAGTGTTCCAGCACCCATCCCTCCACCAGTGCACATTTCCCTGCCCTGATTCCCTGCCTTCCCCCCAACCTGCCTCTATGGCAGATACTTTGCCCCTTCTCTCTCTCTCTTTCTCTCTCTCTCTCTCTCTCCTTTTCTTAAACATTGTGGCTTGCAATATCATGTGTATCACTTTGCCTACATTCAATGCTCAGATCTAGGCTGGCATTACCATTTCCAAAAAATTATTGGCCGTCTGATCTCTTCTCTGTCTCACCTAACCTCTGACTCCCACACACTTGCCGTAGATTCCAACCACTGGCAAGTCAGGAGATACATCTTGAAGGTTAGCAGGAGTGTACTGAGACCAGTAGATATTTTCTTGCATCAGGGTCCGGAGGTCCATTTGAAAAGAAAGGCTGCAGTGCCTTAGAGAAAGGCTCCTTGCAGATTCTTGTGGAACAGATAGTGAAAAGTTCTTTGTGTGTTATATGCTCCAAAAAAGGGGAAAATACTTGGAACCTTGTTGCTTGGTGCTTGAGAAAGTTAGTGAACTCTGCTAGTAAAGGGAAAAGAATGAGAGAGGGATGGTGGAGGGTGGGCGCCATGTCAGGGTCTTTGCATCACTGGTTCCTCCTGGTGCACACCCACAGCTGCAGCACCTGTAGGGACTTCCGGGCCATACACGGCTGTTGGAGTTCTGCCTGGCCACCCGGGAAGTGCCCATCCCCTTCGAAGCCAGTCCTGGTCCATGCAGGGTCATGCATACCGTTCATTTCTCTCCACGTCTGTGTTCCCGCCTGGCAGGCTGTTTGCATGTGCCTGTCCTTGTCATTCAGCTCCTCGGTGGAGCCCTGGGTGTGGCAGGATCATTGCCTTGGTCCCTGTCCCCAGGTCAGGACACTTAGTTCTCGTGCGGGAATAAGTGAGCAGCTAGCGTGGGCAAATTAGAGACCAGACAGATGCATTTCTAGCGTCGATTGCAGAACCTCCTGTTGCAGGGTCTGAGAAAGTTGTCATGGATGCTCCGGATCATTCCAGGCATCTCACGGGTTTGTCTTCGCCTCTGTCTGCTGTGGGCTTCACAGGACTCAGGTGCCTGTACTCATGTTGGCAAATGCTACATATCACTCCTAAGTACCGTCTCTCCATCAACTGTCATCTCAAAGCTCTGCTGTCCCTTGTTTTCTAACAAGGAAGTGAACTTCAAGGGCAGTAGCGTCTCTCAGCTGCCAGTGGCCTCACAAACTCCTGGAATATTTTTTTCTTGTGTGGTTGAATTCCTTTGTACCCATATGTGGTCCCTATGATATATATTCATGCATTTGTTTCACTTATTCTTTGGTGATGATACCTATCCTTTGCTGCAGGCTTTTTGTCTAACACGGCCTGTTTATGACCAGCATATCACCCCCCCCCTACCCCCCGCCAGCAGTTACACAGATGTCAAGTCTTTCCTCGAAGAATTCCAGCTGCTAAGTATTGTTTCAGCAGGCAGGAAATTTTCAACTCGGTTGAGTCTTGCTGACTCCAGGAAAAGAGCGGGAATGACACAGTTTATCCGGGGGCTGCTGTGGGGTTTGCTTGTCCCTGGCTCTATAAATAGCACTTCAGGGAGCACTCGGGCACACTGAGCGTTTTCTTTACAGCGTGGTGCACCGTTGGCGAAGGTCATGTGCTGTCTGCTCCTGCGTGGTTACCGCTGGCGCCGCTGGAGTTCTAGACAGGCTACCCGAGTTGCTCATTTGCTTATAAACATAGACTTGCCCTTGGCAGACGCCCGTGCTTTTATTTATACTGCTCCATGGCTTCAAGTGAGAGCTTTCCTGACCGGCGCCATCTCATTGCCGTTGCCTCCGACTCTGAAGTGTGTGGACATACCTGGGGATTCCAGAATCACGTTAGAATGTTACATGAGAATATATGTCCACCCATGAAATCTGTGCTTCCCGACTTGTTCCCAACGTTCAGCATAGCTCTCATTAGTTGAGTGGGTGACTGAATATGTAAGTGAATGAATGGAAATGACTGTATTCCAAGGGGGATAGAATAGACTCCCAACTGGGGGCCTTCAGCATTGATCCTCTGGGACTGGGCATGTGGCTCGGTGGTCTAGTACCTGCTTGTATATTTGAGGTTTGGGGTCCAGCCCCTGGTAGCATACACACAAAAAATAATAAATCTGGGATTAGCTGGAGATTTTTGTTTCCCTGGATCACAGTCTCTGCTGGGTGCATGGTCAGCCTGATACAGAAAAATACAGAGGTGTATGTAAATACATGCCCAGGCCTTAATTTGTTTTAATTTCTAAAGAAGAGGCTAGTTCATTCCTTACAAAGTTCTTATCTGCTTCCTGATTTCATTCTGTTTTGCTCTGCTCAGTCTTCAAGCAAATACCCTAAGGGGTGGACTGGAACGATGATTTTGTGAGCACTTGTAGGTTCTCTTCAGTGAAAACCCGCCTTGTTTTCTGTTGCCAGGCAACCCCATTCCAGCTGCCCCTGAAGAAATGCGCAGTGGTGGGCAATGGCGGGATTCTGAAGAACAGTGGCTGTGGCCCGGCGAATAGATGAAGCCGGATTTTGTCATGCGGTAAGAGAGCAGCCCTCCCTCTGCCTCGCCCGCCTGCCTTCCCCACCTCTCCACAAGACAGGGGCTCTGGAAACCTGTCATTTGGGATTAATCCTTTTGTGTCTGCTCCTCTGATTCCTTCCAAGTTCACACACAAGTGAGTTTGGGACAGGACAGGGGCCGCAGGGACAAGCCTAAGGAAATACAGGGTGAGGTCCCAGGAACACCCCCGAGGTAGAAACACTCCTATTTTATTTCAGACGACTCGACTCTTTCAGGCCAAAAAAGCTGAAAAAAAGACTATAAAAGAAGCATTTAATTTATTCACTTCGCTACTCTTTAAAAAGAATTTCTCACACAAGCATGTGTAGCAAGGGTATTTGAGCTATGTGAGACCAGGAAATTGAGGAGGGCAAAGGGGGAATTTTGAGCAAGAGGAAGCTTCAAAGAGCCAACCAGAGACTTCCTAGACTGTGGAATTAGAAGACTGAGAAGGGGCTTCCAGTCAAGGATAGAAGCTGTCTGACCGGCCGTTAGCAGCCTGTGTGTGTATGGGTGACTCAGCGAAAAGGCAGAAATGATGGGACGCTTACAGTCGACTTGGGATGAGGTGGGGAAGGAGGAAGGACGCAGTTCTCAGAGGAGTAGAGGAGCAGGTCCGGGGCCAAAGGAATAGGCCATTCAGGATCCGAGGGAGCAGGTGACAGTGGGCGTATGGGATGAGATAGTAAAATAGATAGACAAGTAGACAGATAGACAGCGCCCTGGGGCTGGGATGTCAGTGTTTAGCTTTTCTTTTTTTTTTTTTTTTTTTATTATACCACAGTGAAACATACAATTACAAAGGTGATCATAATTGGTTCTTGGTAATACAGTATACCAGCACCCAACCCTCCACCAGTGCCCCATTTCCACCACCAATGTACGCCACCCCCTCCTGCCCACCCCCATGCTGCCTTAATAGCAGGTACCCCAGTTTCCTCTCTTTCTCTCTCTGTCTCTCTGTCTCTGCATCTCTCTGTCTCTTATTTTACACATTGTGGCTAGCCCTGCAGGTATTTAGAGTTTATCACTTAAGTCTCTTTGTGTATATTCAATGGTGAGTCTTAATCTGCCATTACCATTTCCCACATTTAGTAAAACACTGGTATCTATTTATGTCATATTAATGAATGCAGTCATTCTATATCTGTCCTTTTCCTTCTGACTAATTTCACTCAGCATGATAGTCTCCATGTCCCTCCATTTGCAGGTAAATTTCATAATGTCATCTTTTCTGACAGCCGCATAGTATTCCATAGTGTAGATGAACCACAGTTTCTTTAGCCAGTCCTCTGTTCTCGGGCATTTAGGTTGTTTCCAGATTCTAGCTATAGTGAATAACGCAGAGATGAATAAAGAAGTACAGATAGTGTTTCTGCTATGTGTTTTTCGGTCTCTCGGGTATATTCCCAGGAGTGCTATTGCTGGATCAAATGGGAGCTCAATATCTAGTTTTCGGAGGAATGCCCATATTGTTTTCCAAAAGGGCTGGACCAGTCGGCACTCCCACCAACAGTGGATGAGAGTCCCTTTTTCCCCACATCCACGCCAGCACTGGTTGTTCTTGCTGTTTTTGGATGTGTGCCAGTCTCTGTGGTGTGAGATGGTACCTCATTGTTGTTTTGATTTGCATCTCCCTGATGATTAAAGATGAAGAACACTTTTTCATATGCCTTTTGGCCATTCGAATTTCTTCTTTTTGGAAGCTTCTGTTCATTTCTTCTCCCCCATTTTTTGATGGGGTTGGCTGTTTTTTTCTTGTGGAGTGCTACCAGTGCCTGATATATCCTGGATATTAACCCCTTGTCAGATGGGTATTGGGTGAATATCCTTTCCCACTCTGTGGATTGTCTTTGTATCTTGGTCACCGTTTCTTTTGAGGTGCAGAAGCTTTTTAGTTTTATATAATCCCATTTGTTTATCTTTGCTTCCATTTGCTTGGTCAGTGGTGTATCATCTTTAAAGATACTTTTCATTTCAATGTCGTAGAGCGTTTCTCCTATGTTTTCTTCGATGTACCTTATAGATTCATGTCTGATGTCGAGATCTAGAATCCATTTTGATCTGACTTTTGTGCATGGCGTTAGAAGGAGGTCTAAGTTCATTTTTTACATGTAGCTGCCCAGTTTTCCCAGCACCATTTGTTGAAGAGGCTTTCTTTGCTCCACTTAATATTTTTTGCTCCTTTATCGAAGATTAAGTGGTTGTATATTTGAGAATGTGTTTCAGGATACTCAGTTCTATTCCATAGGTCTACAGGTCTGTCTCTATACCAATACCACACTGTCTTAATTACAACTGCTCTGTAGTAGAGCTTGAGTTTGGGGAAAGTGATACCTCCCATCTTCTTTTTCCCAAGGATTGCTTTAGCTATTCGTGGAGTTTTATTATTCCATACAAATTTCAGGAGTGTTTGTTCAATTTCTTTGAAGAACATCATGGGTATCTTTATAGGGACCGCATTGAATCTGTATAAAGCTCTAGGGAGTATTACCATTTTGATAATGTTGATCCTTCCGATCCATGAGCAGGGAATATGTCTCCATTTCCTCAGGTCTTCTTTTATTTCCTGAAGTAACGTTTTGTAGTTTTCTTTGTAGAGATCCTTTACATTCTTTGTCAAACTGATTCCTAGGTATTTGATTTTCTGCGGCGCAATTGTGAATAGGATAGTTTCTTTAATGTCCCTTTCTTCTCTTTCGCTGTTTGCGTATAGGAAGGCCATTGACTTTTGGGTATTGATTTTGTACCCTGCTACTCTGCTATAGGAATGTATTATTTCTAGGAGCCTCTTGGTAGAGAGTTTCGGGTTTTCCAGGTATAATATCATGTCATCTGCAAATAGTGATAACTTGGCTTCTTCTCTTCCTATCTGGATGCCCTTAATGTCTTTTTCTTCCCTGATTGCTCTAACAAGTACTTCCAGTACTATATTGAATAGAAGTGGTGAGAGTGGGCAGCCTTGTCTTGTCCCTGATCTTAAGGGGAAGGCTTTCAGTTTTTACCCATTGAGAATGATGCTCGCTGTGGGCTTGTAGTAGATGGCCTGGATTATCTTGAGGAAGGTTCCTTCAATCCCCATTTTACGGAGAGCTTTCATCATGAACGGGTGTTGGATCTTGTCAAATGCCTTCTCTGCATCTATTGATATGATCATATGGTTTTTATTTTTCTTTTGTTGATATGATGTATTATGTTGATTGACTTGCGAATGTTGAACCATCCTTGCATTCCCGGGATGAATCCCACTTGGTCATGGTGTATAATCTTTTTGATGACTCTTTGGATTCTATTTGCTAGTATTTTGTTGAAGATCTTAGCATCTGTATTCATCAGGGAGATTGGTCTGTAGTTTTCCTTTTTGGTGGCATCTTTGTCTGCTTTGGGTATCAGGGTGATATGTGCCTCGTAAAAGCTATTTGGGAGTGTTTTTGTTACTTCAATTTGTTGGAAGAGCTTAAAAAGAATTGGGAGTAGGTCCTCTTTAAAGGTTTTGTAGAATTCACTAGTGAATCCATCTGGACCTGGGCTTTTGTGTTTGGGGAGACTTTTGATTACCGATTCTATTTCCTCGATGGAGATAGGTTTGTTGAGGTATTCCAAATCTTCTTGTTGCAGACTTGGGAAGCTATAGGAATTCAGGAATTTGTCCATTTCTTCTAGGTTTTCTTGTTTTGTGGCATACAGGCTCTCATAGTAATCTCTGATGATCTTTTGAATTTCTGTGGTTTCTGTTGTGATGTCCCGTTTTCATTTCTGATTCTATTTATTTGGGTTCTCTCTTTTCCTTTTCTTACAAGTCTTGCAAGTGGTTTGTCAATCTTGTTTATTTTTTCAAAGAACCAGCTTTTGGTTTCGTTGATCTTCTGGATTGTTTTTGACATTCCATCTCATTGATTTCTGCTCTAAGTTTTATTATTTCTTTCTTTCTGCTTGGGTTGGGCTCCTTTTGTTGATCACTCTCTAAGATCTTAAGTTGTGAAGTCAGACTGTTTATGATGGCCTTTTCTTCTTTTCTGATAAATGCTTGAAGAGCTATGAACTTGCCTCTTAACACTGCTTTTGCTGTATCCCACAAGTTCTGGTAATTCGTGTCTTCAGTCTCATTTGTTTCCAGGAATCTTTGGATTTCCTCTTTGATTTCTTTTATGACTTGCTGGTTGTTCAGCAGTGAGCTGTTTAGTTTCCAGGTACTTGGTATTGGTCTCCGTTTTTTGTGTACAATTAACTTCTATTTTCAGTGCCTCATGGTCTGAAAAAGTAGTTGGCACAATTTCTATCTTCTTGATTTTATGGAGGTATGATTTATGGCTCAGCATGTGATCTATTTTGGAGTATGTTCCATGGGCACTGGAGAAGAAAGTGTATTCAGCTTTTTGGGGGTGAAATGCCCTGTATATGTCTACCAGCCCTCTTTCTTCCATCTCTTCTTTAAGGGCCAGTATTTCCTTGGTAAGTTTCAATCTTGTTGATCTATCCAGGGTTGATAGAGCAGTGTTGAAGTCTCCAACTATAATTGTGTTGCTGTCAATGTCTTCTTTGAAGTCTATTAGTAGTTGTTTTAGGTATTTTGCTGGCCCCTCGTTGGGTGCATATATGTTTAATAGCGTGATTTCTTCCTGATATATGCATCCCTTGACTATTAAGAAGTGACCTTCACTGTCCCTTCTGACCTTCTTCAGCCTGAAGTCTATGTTGTCAGATACCAGTATGGCTACCCCAGCCTTTTTGGATGGGTTGTTTGAATGAAGGATTGTTTTCCAGCCTTTTATTTTGAGCCTGTCTTTGCTCCGATTGTTCAGGTGTGTTTCTTGCAGGCAGCAGAATGTCGGATTCAATTTTTTGATCCATTGTGCCACTCTGTGTCTCTTAACTGGTGCATTTAGACCATTGACATTGAGAGAGATTATTGTCATGGGATTTTGTGCCATCTTTCTGAATAAGTTGGTTGTTCTTTTGGGTTATGTCTCGTCTTATAGTAGATCTTTCAGTCCTTCTTTTTAAGGTTGGTTTTGATTTTACAAAGTTCCTAAGCTGTTGTTTATCCAAGAAGTTGTATATCTGTCCTTCAAATCTGAGCGAGAGTTTAGCCGGATAAAGAATTCTTGCTGAGGCATTCATTTCATTAAGTTTTTTCACTATATCCCACCACTGCCTTCGGGCTTGGAGGGTGTCTTCTGAGAAGTCTGCTGAAAGTCGAATGGTTGCTCCTTTGTATACAATTTCCTTCTTTGATCTTGCTGCCTGAAGAATTCTGTCTCTGTCTATGGCATCCATTACTTTGACTAGGATGTGTCTTGGGGTCTTTCTATTGGGGTCTCTTCTTGCTGGTATGCGTCGGGCTTCTTGGATCTGGATGCCTTCGTCCTTTAACTCGGGAACTTTTCAGCCAGGATGTTTTTAACTGTTTTAATTTCCTTGGGGTTACTTTCTTGTCCCTCTGGGACTCCTATGATTCTTATGTTGTTCCGCCTGGCTTCATCCCATTGTTCTCTGTTTCGTTGCTGATCCATTATCCGGTCTTTTTCCATCTTATGTAGATCTCTGAGTGCTTTCTGCAGCTCATCTTCAGTCTCACTGATTCTCTCTTCCGCTGCTGTCATCCTACTATTCAGAGCCCCGATTGTGTTTTTCATTTCGTCTACTGAGTTTTTAAGCCGATGATATTTCTATTTGCATGGTTCTCATTTCTGCTCTCATTTCCTCCCGTAGTTTATTGACAGCCCTTTCAACTGCTTCGTTTATGTTCTCCTGTATTTTATTGGACATCTGCTCAATTTTTTCGTTGAGCTCCTTAAACATCCTACCAATTTCTTCTCTGGTTTCACTGTCAGAGAGATCATGCACATCTGTATTCTTTTTTGAGTCTTCAGGGTCGATTCCTTCATCTGTTCTTCGAGCTGGGGATCTGCGTTGTTTCCCCATGGTGTTGTGGTGTTCAGGGATAGATTCCTCTGGTGTACTGTTTCTTTTTTCTTGAGGGTATAACCTTCCCTTGGTGTTGAAATTCCTACTTTTT
>JAJIBD010002253.1:0-35872 GCA_021461705.1 Cryptotis parvus
TACATCTCAATGGATGTATATTCATAGGGAGAAACACACCATAATTTCATGGGTTTCATGTAATCTAGATGGTACCCACAAGGTCTGTCTATTTTCTGTTCTGCACAAGGTGATTCTGAATGTCTTGTCCTCTGTTTACTGAAAGGGTCATGCTCGCCTGCTTGAGGGAAAACTAACATGAACCTTCCTTAATCTTAAACAGTAGTCTCGACATAGCCAGGGTGGTAGTCTCCTGGTAAATTCTAACTGTCCCAAGCTGGGACCAGTGGGTATAAAGAGGAACTGTGCCTAATCTAGATAACATTGAAATCACAGTAGAGATTATAGTAATGTTTCAGAAGTTACTGATTCAGAGTCAAAATGACTCTTGTAACTGCCACACCCTCCACCAGTGTTTACACAGAAGAGAGATCTCATTAGCATGAACCCTGGCTTAGGAACATGTAAATAGCTTAAACAGTGAGTGGATTAAATAGCAAAGCTCCCAAATTAGGTGAGGCCTGTCTTCCAACACACCCCCATGCATGGGAGAAGTTTAGGAATAGCAGAGTGGGATGGGGAGATAGTAGAGTCAACAGGCACTCACCTTAGACACAACTGACTGAGGTTTGATATCTGGCCCCATGGGGTTCCCCTAGGGTTCCCCAGGCCCTGAGCACCTCCTGGATGTGGCCCCAAAACCAAAGAGAAAAGAGACGAATAGTGCATCCATGCATTGGAAAGGACCTAAATGAAGGACCTGCATATACAGGTAGAGAGAACTAGGCTTCAGCTCAAACAATGAGGCAGAGCTTTGTGTGCTCTGAGCATAGGGCAAACGGTCAACCTGAGACCCCAAAGGACCAAGTGGCTTGTCTTAGTAGAATGCTCAGTGGTCAAGAACATATGTCTTATAAGTGCAAGGCCTCTAGTTTAACCCCCTGGAGCCTCACGGCCCCCTGAGTTCTGCTGGGTGTAGTCCTAGAGCCTGGCTGGGTTCAAGCATTGCAATGAATGTGGGTTCATTCCCAAACGCGTGGGTCCCTGAGTGCTGAATGATGGATCTGCCTACAAGATGCCAGGGAGCTTATGAAGTTAGTCCATGTCACGGTTAAAGGAGGGAGCTCTAGGTCCCTCCCAGTGTCCCAGGTTATTCCCTTGACCCACGAATGGCATCACTCGTCCTGGCCCTCAATGTCCAGTTCAAATTTCAGCATGCTGGTCCTATCCCTGTGTCTGCCCCACCCCTGCCAGCACAGAGGTCTGCAGCTGGAGCCATGGAGTCTGTATCTCCTTGCTGGGACTTACTGCTCCCTGGCCCCCGGGTTTTCCCTGGTCTCTGGCCACTGCCACAGGCTTGTACGTGAGACTCTTGACCATCCAACTTAGCCTAGGCAGGGCACCAAGAGCCTGAGTGTTCCTTGACTCCTATTTCCTGCCCCAGCCATTGCCTTCTTTTTTTAAATCAAGGATTGTGTGTTTGGGTACCTAGAGCTGCTCAGAGCCTTTCCTGGCCCTGCTCAGGGGTGACCCTGGTGGTCCTCAGGGGACCATATGTAGTGCCATGGATTCGACTCCCAGACATTTCCACTATTTAATTGACTCCCACTTTTTTGATGAGCCAAATTTAAAGGGGCCAATTCTATTAACAGGTCAGCTGGTGGCCCACCCCCACTCCTCCACCGCAATCTTCAGGTGGAGGCACTGAACCATCTGGGATCAATGGTCAAGTGTCACCCCAAGAGTGGCCCTGAGCACTGCTTGGAAGAGCAGAGAGGAGAGAGAGAGAGAGAGAGAGAGAGAAGAGAGAGAGAGAGAGAGAGAGAGAGAGAGAGAGAGAGAGTCCCCATGGTTCACTCTGCCCCTCTCTGTCCATGTCACTGATTTAGTGATCATCTCAGCCCTGGCTTTCTCTCCTTCCTTCCCTCCCTCTTTTTTGTTTGTTTGTTTATTTGCTTTGTTTTGGGTCACTCCTGGAGATACTCCAAGGGTTGCTCCTGGCTCTGCAGGAGCAAGAAAATTCCAGAAGGGGGCGCAGACCCCTCTCGACCGAGGTGTCGGCAAGACTGACTTCTGCAAAGGCCCAAGAGGAAAGGGGGTGGCCTGTTGCATCCACGCCCCATGCTCCTACCTTCCTCCAGTGTGGCCCCACATACCACTCTCAAAACGACTATATTACTGAGATGGAAGATGCATCATCAGTTATCAGTGGTTAAAAATTATGTTCAGGGGCTGAAGCGACAGCACAGTGGGAGGGCGTTTGCCAACCCTAGTTCAATCCCCGGCAACCCATATGGTCCCCTGAGTAATTCCTGAGTGCAGAGCCAGGAAAAAACCTGTGCTTCAATGGGTGTGACGCAAAAAAAAAAAAAAAAAAAAAGGAGGCACCGCTTTTTTTCCTCTTTTTCACTCTTAGACTGTGACCCCTGAAGGCTGAAGAGATAGCACAGAGGGTAAGGCCCTGTATACAGCTAGCCCAGGCTCCGTCCTTGGTATCCCCTATGATCCCCTGAGCCCCACCAGGAGTGATCCCTAAGCACAGAGCCAGGAGTAAGGTCCTGAGCATCAACCCCACAAATTTTTTTTAAATAACTACAACCCTGTGGCCCCAGGCCGGTGGAGAGATTGTGTGGGGAGCCGTTTGCCGAGGATAAAGACTCTGGCGGAGCATGGAATGTTGTTATTGTTTTCTCTCTGTGGCGAGAGGTGGTGGCGCTAGGAAAGTCTAAGGTCAAATCTTTCCTGAAGTCTCACATACCTCTCTGGGTTACTCCCGGGGAGCCTTTGCGGAGCTAAGAGGAAGGCTGGGGCCGCATAACTCCAGACCACCAGGGGGCAGCAGAGGACGGAGAACCGCCGCCAGCTCGGGGGCGGGTCTGCGTCTCCCACCTCCACTGTCAAATCAACGGAGCCTGCTAGGGCGCTGAAGGAGCTCTGAATGCACGGGGCTCTTCGATCAATGCCTTCCCGCTCCCCACTCAGAGCCCCCTAAGCTCTAGCCTTCAGAGGTGCATTGATCCTGCGACGTGTGTGTGGTGGTGGTGGGGGGGTCAGGCTGCACCCGGCAATGCTCAGACCTTACTCCTGGCTCTGTGCTCAGCAGTTACTCCTGGAGGTGCTCAGGGGACCGTCTGGGACCGCAGATATCGAACCCGGGCCACCCACGTGCAAGGCAAGCGCCCTCCCCCGCTGCACTACCTCTCGGGCCTTGCTCCAGCACCCTGACTCCGAGAGGAGGCAGCGACAGCCCAGGCGGGCCCCTCTGGTCTCGCAGCGTGCAGGTCAGCCTTCTTAAAGCGCTCCTGGAGGGCTTCCCAGCGGGCAAACACTGTGCGTCCGCCCGAAAATGGGACCCGAGGGAAAGGCAGGACGACGTCAGGAACATTTCCAAAACGGATTTGGAAGCACCTGCTAAAAACATGTTCCTTGGGGCTAAGGGGGCGCCTCCTGGGTCGCAGGCCAGTGTTTGATCGCAGACTCTGCACCATCAACAGATTAACTCTGCCCTGTCCCACCTCTCCAAGCGCAGAGCGTTCGGGCCTCGATTTTCTTGTCTTGTCTTTTTCTCCAGGAGTTCTCCTGCTGGTGAAATAAAGTGAGAGAAATGCCCGATACTGCGCCTGCACCGGGAGGCCAGCAAAAGGCCGGCGCCGGCGCCTCGCGCGTATTCGTCGGTGGTTTGCAGCGACCCGCTGCAGTACCCTCGTGGCCACCAGAGGGCAGTGCGGCACCACCTTTCGGGCCCAGCGCCCAGCTGGGCTGGGGCGCCGAGTCCCCGCACACCGCCACAGCCCGGTCGGTGCGTCGTGCGGGAAGATCGTACCTTCTCGCGCGGGAGCTGCCCTGCGTGTCTCCGCAGCCCAGAAGGCCCAGGGCAGGCAGAACTACAGAGCGCGGGTGGAGTGGCAGAGAGCATGAAAAACCAACTGTCCGTAGGCGGAGTCCTCACACAACTGGCAGATTAAGAGACACCCCCTTACACCCCTTCTGGACCCCTTCCTGAAAGTAGGAGCGGGAGGAACAGGGACATTTGAGGTCCTCCTGGACAGCCTCCGGGACTGTCTGCTCTCAGCATCCCCATTGGACAGTGGAGGCTGGGACGCCTTTGGGGGAGCTCGGAAAGGCACTGTCGAATCTGTGGGAATCTGGGAACCCGGAACCAGCTGAATTCCCTGTCTTTTGTTTGTTCTCTTGAAACGTGAAGCGAAGATGTGTCAAACCTTCCGGCGGCTCCCCACTCCGCCGCACCTATAATCCCAAACCCCAAGCTTCAGCCAGGACCTTGCAGGCACCTCCACGCGCTCTCCTCTCCCACGCTGTCCAGCGGCACCCAACGCTCTCTCCTGCCCTTGCCAGGGGTATGCAGTCCCTCGGGGAGTTTCACCTGCTCCTCAGAGAGACCCTGGGGGCCCTGGATTGTTCTTTTCCTTCACAGCGCTGGGAGCTAGGCATCACCAGTCTCCAGGAGATGCTGTTCACTGGCCTCTGCCACAGCGGCCCTGGGCCAGCCCCTCGTCCTGATCCTCTGCCACTAAACAGGAACTCACTGAGGAGCCGTTGGATACTTTAAAAAATTTCAGTACACTTCAGATTAATCCTTCCTGGGGCAGGGTCGTGATGGACGCACAGATTTGTAAAATTAATTTAGCGGTGATCCAGGAGCGCTGTTTGTGCTGTTTCTCCGGGCTTTGGCATCGCCCTTGTTGTCTATTACCATAAAGAGAAGGTGATGGGAATCCACGGGGGTTCCCGCGGGCTGCCCATTCCGGCCTTCTCCTCTCCTGCGCTCTTATCCTTGGAGCGGTGGGCATCTACCCCGCGTGCCCACGGCCACACGGCGCTGCACTGTCCCCAGCCGCCATTCAGCCCTCAGACCCTGGGGTGTCCAAGGTGAGGTGTTGAGGCGGGGCGCCCCTGTCTCTCTCTGCTTCCTCGGGGCTCTAGCGCACTCGTGTCACTTCTCCGAAGAGCCGGACTGCTGGGACTTGTCCTCGGTTCCGGCCCAGCGCCGCCAGAACTGCCGAGATGGGCTGCTGGGATATAGGACACGCGCCCCGAAACCCAGGTCCTGAGCGACGCGCTTCCTTCAACTCCGCGCCAAGGGGAGTTGAAGGCGGAACGGGTCCTGGAGGGCCGCTGTCCGCGAGAGACAGGGGCGGGGGCGACGGTGGCCAGGAAGGATGAGAGCGCAGGTCCGAGCGCCTGGGCAGAAGCTGCGTGCAAAGTAACCTACTCAAGAAATGGGTCTCTCTCGCCCACCCCACATTCCCTCTGGGCGCCCCAGCCAAGCCGGTGGTGTGCGCGCGAGTTAGAAGTGTGCAAATAAGTGTGCAACTGGCGCTGGCGGAGGAAGGGTGCATGGGCCCTTGGCGTTCGTGCAAAGAGCTCCCAGTAGGGAGCGTGTCCTATATCCCAGCAACCGATCTTTTTTTTTTTCCCCTCGGGGTGAAGGATGGGAGATGCTGGCGGGACGGAAGGGTGCGGGGTCAAGGGTGCGAACTTGGGGGGGCGGGGGCGCCGCGGCTGGCCAAGGGGGTTCTGCCGAGCTGGAAGCGCACGGGGAGGGCGAGCGCCCGCCCGGTTTCTCGCATTTTCTCCGTAGAACTTTCCCCCACCTCCCCTCCCTCTTCCCTCGCTTTGCCTCTCTCTCGGGGCGGTCTCCAGGGACTGTCTCTCACATCCATTCTCCTTTCCTCCTTGATTTATGCTGCAGAGTGGAACGACCTTCCCTGACCTCATTTTCATGACGGCGCGAGCACACCCGGAGCCGGCGACGCACATTCCGGAGCCGGCGCGCGCCGACGCTGCCACGGACGCACACACAGCGAGTCCTGGGCGGCTGGACTCTGCCAGTCCCCGACTTCACACCCGCTCCACCACCATCCTGAGCACTGCCGGGCTGTGGACGCTCAAAGAATAGATCCTCATTAGCATCGTGCTTTGAATATCATTTGCATTTTATTCATTTCATGTCAAAACGCTCAGAACTCTCTACCCCAGCCCGCACTGTCTCCCCAGAGCTTGGCGAGAGGGCGGGGGACTCCAGCTCCAGCCCCTTCCCCCGTGGGTCGCGCGCTGGCTGCCCTCACCCCACTCAGCCTTGCGTGGCAGAGCACCGCGCACCCAGCAGCCCAGGAGGGCCTCAGGTCTTCAGAGCCCTGGGTCAACTTCCAGGCCCAGCAATTAAGGTTTCTGGAAAAATCTGGAATCCTGACAACTCCAGAAATGAGCGCTACGTTAGACCCATTTGAGGATGGGGGGGAAACTGAGTCACAACGTCTCCTGGCTCTGGATCAGAGACATTGAAATCGAAGGCGGTCGGAGGCCAATGGCTTCCCTCCCACCCTCGACACCCCGGCGCTCGAAGGTCAAAGCGAAGGGAAGAGCGACCCGAACGAGCCTCTTTTCCTACAAGGCAGAAAGCCCTCTCCCACCGCGACCTCTCCCCCAACCCTACTACGGCGCGGTGGGGGGGGGGGGACCTCTGCGTCGTCGGAGGCCGGGGCTCTAAGCGCCCCTCTCTTCCCCTAGTCGGCCCCTGTTCTGACCCCTTCCCAGTGAGGGCTCGGCCGGGTCCAGCGGCCGCGCTCTCGGGCCCGTCTGTCGGCACTGGCTAGTTAAGAAAAATAAACAACGTTCCAAATGGAGGCGATTCCTTTCAACCCAAACCCCGCCGCCTGCCAGAGAAATGCAAACAGCGGGGGACGGCCCGAGTCAGCCCGGGCCCCCGAGCCCTGAGCTGCGGGTGGGAGGGGCCGGGCCCGGGTAACCCGAGCCGCCGCGCCGGCTCCCGCGCGCTGCCCTCCGCCTGCCCCTTCGCCCCTGACCCCGCCGGCTGCGCACCCGGCCCGCGCCCGCCTTCCCCGCCGCCCCCACCGGGCACGGGCCCCCAAACTGCTCCCTCCTCCCGAGCGCTCATCTCGAGTCCCCGGGCTCGACGCAGCCCAGCCGCGTTCCGTGTCCCCGCGGCCACATGGCTCCGGTCAGCCACGCTCCCTCCGCAGGTGACGGGCGCCAGGCCTCAATCCTGGATCATATTCGACACCAAGACAAAAATGGGCTGGGGGTGTCCAGAAAAACCGCTTAGCAAACTGTGGCCTAGTGAGTGCGGCTAGCTGGGGTTGTGCGGGAGCCAATTTGCTTCTACAGATGCCCCAGCACGCGCGCGTCTTGCTATGCGCAGAGCGGAAAAGCGAGGGGGGCGCCCCAGAGCAGAAAGGACACAGCCTGGGAGAAAGAGCTGGGGAAACTGGGGTCCCCAGCACCCCCACCACCAACCAGGCAAGCACTATTTCCCGCGAGGGGTCTCATTTCCCCCCTGCATCCTCCACGATCGGGAAAAGCGCGACCCCGGCCATCAGGCAGCCGAGGGGCGATCATGACTTCGCCCGCTTGCAAACCCCACTGGAGGTGTGCAGCCGCCGCACGCACCGGCGCCGAGGGATCCAGGCAGCGCCCACAGTTTTTCTCCGGCGCGCGGCCGCGAGGCTCAAGGGATGTACCCGAACCCGAGCACTGTGGCCTCACCATCTCAGGGAGAGTCGGGGGGGGGCACGCGAGCCTGGAGAGAGGCTCAGCTTCACCTCTTGTAGGCCACGTGGCCGGCGTCCTCTGGGGCCCCTACTGAAGGATCCCTGGACTCCGGAGAGTTGGGAGGGGACGTGGCACACCCGCATCCTGCGAATTCCTTCTTTGCAAGGCTAGGCGGGCCTCGAAAGCGACGGGAGACGGCCGAAGTAAGGCTGCACCGTGCAAGCGACGAGCAGGGAGACGCTCGGGGGCCCGCGGGCCTCGTGTTCCCTTGGGCCCCGGAGCTTTTCCGAAGGGCCAGCGTGCCTGTCTGCGGGTCTCTCCGTAGTGCTGTGTCCTCGCGTCCCTGCCTTGGCTCCCCAGCTCCAGCTCTTGGCTAGGGTGGGAGCTGCGCGCTCTCGGGGGAGCGGCGCGCGCACACGCGCTCACCGGCGCACAAGGCCCGCGCCTCCGCTGGCAAGTTTGGGAGCCGGGTCCCTGGGCGCCGCGGCGCCGCGCTGCTCTCGGCTGCTGGCCGGGGCTCCGCTCGCCTCTAGAGCATCCGGCCTTGACTTGACTTTTCCCTAAACTGCAATC
The DNA here is from genome assembly GCA_021461705.1 of Cryptotis parvus. Lineage (NCBI taxonomy): Eukaryota > Metazoa > Chordata > Mammalia > Eulipotyphla > Soricidae > Cryptotis > Cryptotis parvus. Next base: position 8,086 of record JAJIBD010002253.1, read on the forward strand.
AACACCTGTTAGGTGCCCCAGGTCGCCACTGATGCCCGCACACACGTCTGCACTGTATTAGAGAAGCAAACAGCGATGTCCTCTTCCGTCGGGGATTTTCCAACTGACCTTCAAAAGGTTTTTCCCCCTCCCACTGCAGTTAAGGAGAATGGGGCTTGATGGGGACATGGGAGGTAGACAAGAACAACGCCGATCCATCTCCCCCACCTAACGGAACGGTTCTTTTCCACTAGCTAAGACTGAACAGTTCTACCAGGAAAGGCATACTTGTTCCTCTTGGGTCTTTCAAAAAGAGCCACCTTGGATACGGATAAATCCATACCGCCAGAATCCACCCTTTCTCTCCCCGCCGCTCCAGGACTCTGCGGTATAGACATGACCTTAAAGAGCCCCCGAGGAAGGGAGGTTGCAAGCCTGGGGACCTGGGGAATCGTTTGACAGGTCAGCACCTCACGCTCCCCCTTCCTGCCTTCCCCCCAGTCCGGTCCCCCTCTTCCACCCCATCCTCCCGACCCTCACGTGGGACTCAGACACCGATCCTGGGGCGAAGACGTGGCTGACAGTTAAATTGCCATGTAGGCCGAGGGGGAAAAGGGACCGTGTCTCTTTAACGGGCCTTGCAGACAAAGCGTCTCCCCTCGGAGCGAGCGGAGCCGGGCGCAGCCTCGCGCAGACCTGTCAGCGCGTCTCCCGCGCTTGGGAGAGAGTTTGCAAAGTCATAATTATATCTCTTAACCTGTCTTGCTCTCTGCAGAAGAAGGTCCCATTATATTGAAATGAGATTATTAGCCATCAAATACTTTCTTTCTCGGGAGTTTTTTTTTTTTTTTCAAATTCAAATACCTTAACGACTTGGCAATTGCATTTTGATCAGATTTAAGTTGGCGCCCCAGGCCGGTGCGGGAACTGGGGGTGGGAAGGCAGATGGTTGGGGCGGGAGAAGGTGGGGAGGGGACCGCCAAAAGAGTTCCCAGCCAACTCCCCTTTATTCCATCCCCTTCTGAAAGCTCCCTCCCTGAGAGCAGAGAGTAAGGGTAAAGCCAGGGGAGGGTGCCGACGGGTCTTCCATTCCCTGTGACCTTGACATCAAACCATCCCTCAAAACGGAAAGTGAGTTTCAGCCCGCTTTGGAGAAAGTGGGTCTGGGGTACCAGGCGCGCCCAGACTGGAGCTGGCAGCAGTGGGGCTTAGCCCGTTTCCGCTGGAGGTTGACTCAAGGCTCCCGCCAGGCTTTTGCTGGATGGAATTTCAGTGCATAATAAATGGGGGTTTGCTCTACGCCCAAGGTCTGTCTGGTTTTACTGAAGGTTGTGAGCCCCTTGAGGGGGGAAACCCATCTTGCTTCCAGATCCTGGAACCCCTTTCCCTGTTGCCAGCACAATCTCCCCACCCCCTCCCCCAGCCTTCGCCTGGACTTGGGGGAGGCTGTGAGGTAGAAGATTTTCCAGACTCCAATCATAAGGCCCCTCACTTGGACCTTCCCTGCTGAGGAGCGGCCAGGCTTCTATTTTGTTTGGCTTGAGCCCAGACTCAAGGCAAACATGGAGCAAGACAGCTCACCGTCCACTGCACACATGCACACAACCACACACACGTACACGGGTATAGACGGCTCAGGTATGTGAGTGCACACACATACACAAGCACACACAGACACGCACAGACACATATACACGAGCACACACAGGCAGACAAAATGCAGACACTCACACACATATGCATGAGTAACACAGGCACGCACACACAGACACGCCACAGACACTCATGCACAAGTACACTCTAGTGCACACACCACACATACACACTCGCTCACAGGCACGCACACAGCACACTCGCTCACACACAGGCATGCACACATACACACTCACTCACAAGCACGCATACAACACACTCGCTCACACACAGGCATGCACACATACACACACTCACTTCCACACCTCTTCACGTTGGCCCAACCCTGCACCTGGGTCTACCCCAGGTCCTGATGAGCGTCTCTCGTCAGGTCCTCAAAAAGCAAACTGTGCCTGAGCACAGCCGGGTGTGGCACAAAAGCAAACAGGACCCCAGCGTCCAGAAAGACGACTCGGGCAGGCTGGAAGCACACAGGTCAGTGCTGACTCTACCTCATGGCTTCCCTTTTCTATACATAAGGTTCTTGGACTGGAGGAGAAAGTCTGGGGGGTTGGGGCACAGGCCTTCCACGCCCAACCCAAGTCCATCCCCAACACTGCAAGTCCCTGCATCTCCCAGACTACCCACCCACAGCTTAGTTGAGGATCACAGGGAGTAGCCCCAGAGACCCCTTAGTCCTTCCTGGGGCACACACCCAGCCCCTTCCACACCCAAAAAAGAATTCTTAGAAGTTTGGTCATCTGGAATGTTCTAGATACTACCAGGCCATAACAGCCCTCTGTTCCTATGGCTTCAGAACAGCAGGGGTCAGTCATAGCTTTTATTTGGTGGGGGTGGAGGGTTGTGGATGGAAGTTCAGGGACCCAGCTGGGTCTTCACACACATGAAACCTGCGCTCTCTCTCCGTTCCGAGCTGTCTCTAGCCTCCATCAGGTTTCCAAAACATTGGAGCCAGGGGTTTAGCTCAGGGGTCAGAGGTACTTGCCTTGCAGGAGTGAGGACCGAGTTTAATATATAGCATCACTTGGCCCCCAAAGTACTGTTGGGTCGCTCTCAAATACCACCAGGGTGGTCCTGGTAGACCCAGCGCTGTTGGGCCCAAGGAGCACTGATCACAGAGTCAAGCACTGAGCGATCTGCCTTTACTCCAAAAAAGATACACAAATCCTTTAGGAACGTTCTGTGTGGACTAAAACCGAAGCACGTAGCAGGTAGCAGTCTCACAGGTAGGACATCAGAAATCAGAGCACGGAGCATTGCTCACTGCAGGCTCCTCACTATAGCCTAGACCTAGAAGCCAGCACACAACCACTCCCAGTGGAAGGGCTAAACTGTGGATGAAGCAGGTTCTCATTACCCAAGGCAGCACCAGCAGAGTCAGGAACTGCTGCTCCATGCAACAGCACAGATAAAGGCCACTGACAAGGCAGGAGGAAAACCACACCCAGGAGACCTTTCTGTTATTAGCAAGACAAAAGCAAAGTGATGTTGAGTTTAGATGAAACATCTCAGATGATGTTTCACCTGAGACGATGGCTAGAGGGAAGAGGACTTACTTGGCGGCTGGTGGGGTCTTCCGGGTTTGGGTCTGGTGATGCAAATGTGTTTCATTTATGAACACTTCCTGAGCTGTGCCTCTCTGTGAAATGCATTGGGGCTGGGAGGGGGAGGCTGGGAGGGAGGGGAGAAGCACCCAGCAGTGCTCAGGGCTTACTCCTACCTCTGTGCTCATGGATGGCTCCTAGTGTGGCCTTGGGGGACCATACGTGGTGTCTAGAATCAGACACAGAAGGGCTGCATGCAAGGCAAACGCCCTCCCTGTAGTATTGTCGCTCCAGCCCTGTGAAGTGCATTTTTTAAACACGCTGATACTTAAAGCCTCAAGTTGGCATTTTTTTCCTCCAGTCCTCGGTAGCTGCTGGACACTTCCATGTCCACCTGCCCGGACTCCAGAGCGTCAGGGAGAAACCCCCCTACACTTGCTTTTGTCCCTCCCACCCTGGGTTCTGCTCTGGGGTGCATCTGTAAAGGTGTTTAACCTCTGCCCTCAACAGGTTTGCTGGAGTCTGTGAGACAGTGCTCAAGAGCTACTCCGAGCTCTGTGCTCAAGGGTCACCACTCCAGACAGTGCTCAGGGAGGGAGATAAGCCCCAAACAAACAAAAATAGACCCAGACCTTATGCTTGCAATGCCTGTGTTCAATCTGTTGGGCTCTATCTCTGGTCCCTCAAAAAAAACTTCCTTTTTTTCTTTTGTTTGTTTATTTGTTTGTAGTCCATAACCTGATGCTCAGGGTTTACTTCTGACTCTGCACTCAGGAATTACTCCTGGCGGTGCTCGGGGGACCATATGGATGCCAGGGATTTAACCCAGATCAGTCGTGTGCAAGGCAAGCATTCTACCTGCTGTGCTATTGCTCTGGTCCCCCAGATTTCTTTTTTTACTAAACAAATTATATATAGTAAGGCTTCCTCCCTTCTGCTCTATTTAGCATAAGTTCTTATAAAATTCCTCATAAAATATTATTTATAGGGGCCAAAATGATGGTAAGGGGGTGGAGCACTTGTTTTGCATGTAGTTAACGTGGGTTCTATTCCTGTCTCCCCCATATGGTCCCCTGAGCCATCAGGAGTAGTTCGGAGTTCCCAGTAAGCCCTGAATACAGAAGGGTGTAGCCTTCTACATTCAGGGATTTGAATTAGTAATTCAAAGCTAGTAATTTGAATTAGTTTTTAAATTCCCAAAACTAATAATTTTACTAGTTAACTTATTTTATTAGTTAAGTTAAACTTAAATTCCAAAAACTCATAATTTTATTAGCTAAAAAAAATAAAACGCTAGTAATTTAAACTACAAAAACTAATAACTTGAAGACTAGACACAGTACAATAGGTAGGGTACTTACCTCTTGTACATGGCCGACCCTGGGTTTGATCTCAGCACACCTTTATGGTTCCCGAACACTACCAAGAATGATCCCTGAGCACTGTTGCATGGGGCCAAAAAATACAAAATAAAACAAAAATACAATTTATAACAGCAGTAAAAGAAAAATCAAATGACTGGGAATAAATTTAACAAAATATGCAAGACCTTGACACTGAATCTGTAAGAATTTGTAAAAGCATTGAACTTAAAGTTGGGCAGAGACGGGACTAATTTGGCAATGATAGTTAGAAACGATCACTGGACAAGAACTGAATGTTGAAACAAGTAAAGGGATATGCACGATAACCTTTCAGTATCTGTATTGCAAACCATAATACCCAGAGAGAGAGAGAGAGAGAGAGAGAGAGAGAGAGAGAGAGAGAAAGTGTCCGCCATAGGGGCAGACTGGGGGTATCATGATGGAAACTGGGGATATTGGTGGTGGGAAATGTGCACTAGTGGAAAGATGGGTATTGGATCACTGTATGACTGAAACCCAATCAAGAACAACTTTGCATCTGCGTATCTCACAGTGATTCCATTTAAAGCGAAAAGGGGAGGGATGTAAAGATATAGCATGTCCATGAGTGGAAAGGATCATATGTTAGATGAGAATGGGCGCGTTCAGGTGGTATGACAAGGATCATATTTTAATGACGTGAGTTGTCACCAAACCAATTCCTGCCAATAGATTGTAGACTCAGTGCAATACCAGCTAAAACTCCAGCAGGCTTGCTAGTGGGAACCGAATATTCATGACCAAGGATAACTGTTCACCCACAATGTTCGAAAAAGAACTTTCAGTCACAGTACCCCCACACATACCACCCATGCATAGGGTGTTGCTGAAAGACCCTCACCCAAAATATCAGGACTGTGGAAAACTCCAATGGGAGCAGAATGAAAATATAAAATAGATTTTAAGTCAAGCCAGGCCCTTGTATGAGAGAGAGAGTGGGAAAAGGCTCAACATTCCGGATCTCCGACTTGGCATGCAGGAGGCGTGGGTTCAATCCCAGGCACTCCAGGGTCCTCAAGCAGAGCCGGGGTAGTCTCTGAGCACTGCTGGATATAAAAGAAAAAATCACTGGATCCTCTGGGAAGTGGGAGCAGGAGCCCAGAGTTCAGCTTGGCTGGAAACTGTGGGTTCACATTGTGGGGCAGGAACAGGAGGCCTGGAATCGCAGTGTGGGTCCCTAGAGGGATGGATCTGGGAATCCAGGGGAGACTCTACGGACAGGGGAGATGAGAAGAGCGAGAGATACCCACATCATTGAGGGTCCTCCAGAAACAGGCCCTCGTGCAAGCCTGGAGGATGAGGAGCTGGAGAATAGAGTGTTGATCTCCTGGAGCTTCTCTATCAAATCTGGGCCTTGAGACAATAGTCCCTGGGGCTGGGGAGAGAGTAGCAGGGACCAGGGCACTTGCTTTTGCATGCAATTACGCCCCTAACCAAGATCCCTCTAGACCATATGGTCCCCAAGCACTGCAGGGGGCACAGAGGGGCAGAGGGTAGCCTCCAATCAACACTGGGCATGGCCCAAACCCTCTCAGCCCTCAAAATAAGATAACACACAAAACCCACGTATATAGTTGTCTCCAAACCAGAAGCCAGAAACATTAAATCAAGGTGTGGGCGCTTGGTTCCTCCTGGGGGCTCTGAGAAGGCTGAGCCTCTCTCCTTGGCTGACTTCTGGCTTCCCTCCCTCCGCTTCCATCGCCCTACACACCCTATTCCCACTAGCCGTCAGAGCCAGGGTCCAGCTCAAATCGGTGTAACCTCATCCTGGCTAGGTCTACCTCCAAAGACACGCTTTTATGTTTTATTTGAACACTGTGATTTACAAAGTACAAAGTTTTTCACAGTGCAGTTGTTACAAGCATTCATCATTCAACACCAATCCCACCACCAGGGTCCCCCACCGCCACCACAGACCTTTGTTTCCCACCCACACCCCCATCCCCATGCCTCCTCCCTAAGCTGGCACTAATTATATTGATTTTTGCAACATATAAATCGGAATGGTATTGATAAAGTCATAAGCTTTTCCTGGATTGGTACGTGTGAATTCGAATTTTAAATTTTCACAACTACTGTTTGAACCATTCTTAAGCATACACTGAATAATCTAATTTGTATTGCTTGTTAGAGCTAATTTGCTAAATACAGTTGAAAAATATATTCTTAGAAGAAGGTTAATGAAGATTTTTTTTTTTTTTTGCTTTTTTGGGTCACACCCGGCGATGCTCAGGGGTTACTCCTGGCTCTGTGCTCAGGAATTACTCCTGGCGGTGCTCGGGGACCATATGGGATGCCGGGGATTGAACCCGGGCCGGCATAGGCCGGCCACGTGCAAGGCAAACGCCCTACCCGCTGGGCTATCGCTCCGGCCCCAAAAAAGAACTTTTTTTTTTTTTTTTGGCTTTTTGGGTCACACCTAGCGACACTCAGGGGTTACTCCTGGCTCTGCACTCAGAAATTACTCCTGGCGGTGCTCAGGGGAACCATATGGGATGCCGGGACTCGAACTTGGGCCGGCACAGGCCGGCCATGTGCAAAGCAAACGCCCTATACGCTGGGCTATTGCTCCGGCCTCGGTTAATGAAGATTATTAAATCTCACAATGGACCTATTGGGCCATTTGAGCCCCCTGTATAAGAAATTATTGTTATGTTCTTACAGAATAGAGATTGTGACTATGTGCTTGTCATTGGGAGTCCTATACTTAAATCTATTGAATGCGATTTGATACCTGGCATATCAGTAACCAGATTTTGAGAGGTCATGTGGCTACTTTGCAACCATGCGTGGGAAGGGCCGGTAGCATGTCTGCTGTTTATTGGTCTCTTTGGAGATTTCTAGATGCGTGTCTGGGTCATGGCCAGAGTGAGGTTCCAGTGGCGCCTGAAGCAGTCCGTGGGTGCCACCACCTGACTGTCTGGAGGGGGAGGGGCATGAGGGAGACGCCCAGTCCCTGCTCCAAAAAAGACTGGAGAAATCAGTTGCAGGAACCCCTGTACCTGAGTTTGAAAATGACTTCTTTCATTGGCAGTGCTCTTTCAGCAGTGGAACCCAGCCTGGGAAATAGCTGTGATTGTGAGTGGAGGTCTCTGACTGCTGGAACTTTGTTGGGACGGGCCAGGACAGAGCCCACAAAGACACTCTTTTTATTTATTTATTTTATTTTTTTGTTATACCACCGTGAGACATACAATTACAAAGGTGTTCATAATTGGTTCTTAGTAGTACAGTATTCCAGCACCCATCCCTCCACCAGTGCCCCATTTCCACCACCAATGTACCCCACCCCCTCCCGCCCACCCCCCAGGCTGCCTCAATAGCAAGTACCCCAGTATCCTCTCTTTCTCTCTCTGTCTCTCTTCTGTCTCTGCATCTCTCTCCTTCTTTTTACACATTGAAAGACACTCTTTAAAATAATGTCACATCCTGAGATTCTGGGTGAATACGAATTATGCAAGGGGCACTGTCTGACACTGCACCAAACTAAATAAGTAAACACAGAGTTAATACCACAGGTTCAGTATTTGCCTTGCATGCATTCAACCCAGTTTTATTCTGGGCATCTTATATGGTCCCCAAACACTGCCAGGAGTCTTCCCTAAGTGCAAAGCCAGGACTAAGCCATGAGCGCTGCTCACTGTGACCATGCCCCCAGCAACAAATAAAAGCTCAAACTGGAAAGAACCAGAGTCAGATCTCCTTCACCTCAGGTCTGCTGTTCCTGATTATCACTCATGTAAGTACTAAGCACTTTTTATATCAGAATAGGGGATCCCTGGGTATGGAAGGAGGAACCATTTCTGAGATGGAGTGACTCAATGCATCTGAATCCTGAACAGTTCACAATCAAATTTAATCATAGTCACATCTAGGGCAGACTCCCAGCTTTTATTTATTTTTCATTCATTCATTCGCTCATTCGATCATTCATTTTGGGTCACACCCGGCAATGCTCAGGGGGTTACTCCTGTCTCTGCACTTAAGATTTTCTCCTGGCAGTGCTCATGGGACCGTATAGATGCTGGGGATCAAACCTGGGTTGGCCATGTGCAAGGCAAATGCCCTCCCCGCTGTGCTATTGCTCCGGCCCCAAGACTCACAGTTTTTAAAACTCAACTTAGAGGCCGAGAGAGATAGTATAGTGAGTAAGACCCTTGCCTTGTATGTAGCCAAGCCAAGTTCAATCCCCAGAACCCTATATGACCTCTGATCTGTGCCAGGAGTGATCCCTGAGCATAGAGCGAACAGTAAGCCCTGAGCACCACCAGGAGTAATACCTGAGCATAGAGCCAATACCTGAGCATAGAGCTCTGAGCACTGCCAGGAGTGATCCCTGAGCATAGAGATAGTAGTAAGCCCCTCAGCAAGGTCAGGAGTGATGCCTAAGAATAGGGCCAGTGGTAAGCCCTGAGCACTACCAAGTGCGGCATCTAAACAAAAACAAAACTTTAGTTAGAACAATCAAATGTTCAGTCAGGTTCAGCCCCAGACCACACCCTGGATTCCATCATGGGTGCATTTAACTCACGCCAATCACCTGCCTGAGCCAATAAGCAATCTCTACTGGGCAGAGTGGGGAGAAGGACAGCCCATGAGGATAAAGTTCTCCACCCCACCCTTATAGAGCAGGAAAACTTAGGAGGAGGAGTAGACAAGCCCTGTGTGCTGGGATAGGTCCGGTGTGTCCTGGATTAACAAAATGCATCTTTTTCAATAGAAATGTTTCCAGAAGAGGCACTGCTTGGGCATGGGCGAGAAGCTGGTTTTCCCCAGTCCATTCCAGGCCCCTTTCATCAGATCAAGTCACTGAATGGAAGAGCCTGAATTTTACTTCTGAAGACACACCTGGGTTTCTACACTTGTGTGTCGGGGGTGTGGAGCAATGACCTCTCACACCTGACAGCCTCATTTTTTACTTTATATAAATGACAGTGATCATATCATGGAGCCACTATAAGAAGAGAAAATTATCTTTTGCTAACTGTGAAATCAAGGATAATGGTGGTCTGGATAATGGTGGGCAATAGCACAGCAAGTAGGGCACTTGCCTTGCACATGGTCAACCTAGGTTCAATCCCCGGCATCCCATATGGTTCCCTGAGCACCACCAGGAATAACTCCTGAGTGCAGAGTCAGGAGTATCCCCTGAGCGTCCCCAGGTGCGAGTCAAAAATAAAAAATAAATAAAGGATAATGGTGTTCTCTGTCTAACTGTGACCTGCACTGGCTCACCTCTCATTCGCATCAACATTCTTACCAAAAAGGGGATGTCTAAGGTCACCTATAGGCCCAGGTGACCTATTCATGGCCTATTTGTGGCAAGTCCAATGGCAAGTTCTTAGCCCAAACTGTCAAAAACATCCCAGACTTGCCGCCTTTGTGAACTGCTTTCTCCACTCTGAAATATCATACTCTCCCTACTGCATACAGTCCTACATACTCTCCTGCTTACTCTCCTGCATACTGTCCTGCATACTCCTCTGCATACTCTCTCCTACATACTCTCCTACATACTCTCCTGCATATTCTCCTGCATACTCTCCTGCATACTCTCCTGCATACTCTCCTGCATACTCTCCTACATACTCTCCTACATCACTTGATCACTTGAATCCGTTATTCATCGATTTGCTCGAGTGGACACCAGTAACATTTCCATTGGACCCTATCACGTGCCAATGTAGCCCAATGACATCTGGTTGATTCAGGAACATGGAGAGCCTCAAACTGTTCCTTCAGGGTCTTGACAAGGAAGTCTGACCATCTTATAGGTGGGTGGCCACGTGATCTTTTGACCTCCCATGGGATCCTGTCGGTAACGGCTCTAGTCCAGCGGTTGTCTCCAAGTCGCATTACATGTCCAGCCCATCTGATTTTCAATGCCTTGGCAAACGAGACAGCGTCCCTGATTCTGGAATAGTGACGGAGGTCAGAACTCTGGATTCCTTCTCTCACTTGAGTGAGGCGTGATATTCCAAGCATAGCTCTTTTGATTCTTCTTTGGGAGACCCGAATAGCATTCTCATCCTGCTTTCGTAGGGCCCAGGTCTCTGAGGCCTATGTTAATGCAGGGAGAACGGTGGAGGCAAAGAGATGTGCCCGGAGCTGGAGGTTCTTTGTCCTTTTAGCTATTTCTTCGATGCCTTTGTAGGCATTCCATGCCGCTCTCTTCCTCCTGCGCAGCTCAGGTTTTAGGTCGTTCATCATGTTGATTTCTCGACCTAGGTACACATAACTGCTGCATTCAGAGATGTCTGTTCCATTGAGAGTGAATGGGGCCTCTGGAACTAGTTCATTCTTCATAAACATGGTTTTCTTTAGATTCAGCTGTAGACCTACCTTTCCACATTCTCGGTTAAAGTCAGCCAGCATTTGTGCCATTTGGCTAATGTTTGGTGTTATTAGAACGATGTCATCGGCGAGCGGAGGTGGTGTAGTTGCCGACCATCTATCTTCACTCCCATTCCTTACCATTCTAATTGTTGCATGATGTTCTCGAGGGTGGCGCTGAAGAGTTTTGGAGAAATGTTATCACCCTGTCGAACCCCTTTTTTTCACATTAATGATCACTTCTTTGTAGAATGGTGAGATCCTGGTGGTGAATCCGTAATACAGCTCACGAAGGATCTTGATGTATTGGGTTTGAACACCCTGTTTGGCTAGGGCTTCGATGACTGCTTCAGTCTCCACAGAATCAAAGGCTTTCTGTAAATCAATGAACGTGAGACAGAGCGGCATCTTGTACTCCCTACAAACCTCGATGAGCTTGGTTACTGTGTGGATATGGTCGATTGTGCTGAATCCTTTCCGGAAGCCAGCTTGCTCGCATGGTTGTCCTTCATCTAGTGTTCTGCCAATCCTGTTCAGGATGACTCGTGTAAACAGCTTGTAGATGACGGACAACAGGCAGATGGGGCGATAGTTGCTGATGTCGTGAATGTCTCCCTTCTTGAACAGTAGAACTGTCCTGCTGGTTTTCCACTGGGAGGGCACCTTGCATTCGGACAGGTAGCGTGTGAAGAGCCGAGCTAGTGTATTGATGAGTACTGACGGCAGATTCTTCAGGTGTTCGGCGTCTGACTTTGTCTGGGCCTGGTGCTGTTCCCTTCTTTACCGACGAGATGGCATGTCGGATATAGAAGGGAGAGCGTTGGGAATGACATATCCATCCTGTGAAATTTGGTATGTGGGCAGGTGGATGTGGCTATCAAAGAGATTTGAGTAGAAGTCATAGATAATCTTCTCCATTGCCTTTCTGGAAGATGTGATAGATCCATCAGGGTGTCGGAGGGCAGTCATCTTGATCTTATAGTTGGCAAAGGAATGGCGGGCAGTGCGAATGCTTTTCCCAGCTTCTGCTACATCTTCCAGTATTTCTGCTCTTCTGTCTTTGAGGTCTTCTTTTATCGCTTCTCTGAACCGTTTAGCAAGCTTGGACGTTAGCATTTGGTCTCCTGAGGCTCGCGCCTTGCCACGTTGGCGAATGAGCTCGAGGGGTTTCTGAAGACAAGCTTCATTTTGTGTCTTTCTCTCAGCATTCTTCGCACAATCATGGAGGTGCTGAACCAGTCAGTTGTATTCTTCATCGATGTTGTCAATGATGGTATCTTCCCATGTTGCTGCAATGGTGCCAAAGAGTTCCTAGTTGGTGGTCGTTCTGGGAGTTCTCTTCTTAAACTTTGCAGCCTTTTCTCCCCGTTGCGGGAAGTAGAATTTTGCACGAAGGAGACGGTGGTCCGATCCTGTTTGGAATTTGGGGCGACAGCTACATCAGTTAGACAAAACCATCGATTGAAGATGATGTGGTCAATTTCATTGTGGAACTTTCCGCCAGGAGATTCCCATGTCCAACATTTCGCTTCAGCCTTCTGGAACTCTGAGTTCCCATGGATGGTCTTGGTGGACATGATGAACTCATCTCTCACCCTGTTCGTTCCATTCTAGGCCATGGGTCCCGATGTGGAGTTCTTCAGCCGATCTTCTTGGTCCTATCTTGACATTAAAATCACCGACTATGATCTTGCAGAAGGTGTGATCTTTTTATAGAACTCCTCCAATTCCATGTAGAATTTCTCAATTTCATCTTCTTTGTATGTGGATGTTGGTGCGTAGACAATGAAGATAGAAATTACTGGCAGTGGGCCACATCTCTTCAAGTGTAATCGTCCTATTCGGTTTGTTAGGCATTCAAAATCTCCTGCATACTCTCCTGCATACTGTCCTGCATACTCTCTCTACTGCATACTCTCCTGCATACTCTGCTACATACTCTCCTATATACTCTCCTGCATATTCTCTCTACTGCATACTCTCCTACACACTCTCCTACATACTCTCCTGCATACTTTCCTTCATACGCTCCCAACTGCATACTCTCCTACACACGCCTCCTACACACTCTCCTACATACTCTCCTGCATACTCTTCTACATACTCTCCTATACACTCTCCTGCATACTCTGCTACATACTCTTCTATATACTCTCTTGCATACTCTCCCTACTGCATACTTTCCTACACACTCTCCTACATACTCTCCTGCATACTCTCTCCTTCATACACTCCCTAGCGCATACTCTTCTACACACACTCCTACAAACTCTCCTACACACTCCCACATACTCTCCCACATACTCTCCCACATAGTCTCCCACATACTCTCCCACATACTCTCCCACATACTCTCCCACATACTCTCCCACATACTCTCCCACATACTCCCCTTACTGCTGCCACCTCCTTGGATTTACCTTTCACTCTCTCTTGCATGACCTTTCTCTCCTTCCTGACCTCTAATGTCTGCAGTTTCTGAGGGCTCCTTGCGATTTCTCCTACCCACTCTCTATACTCAAAGCTTGGTGAAGCTAAAGTTTGTTGAGGCTGTTATAAAAAGAAGTGCTACTGACCCAGAGAGAGAGCACGGTGGCCAAACTATTTGCATGTGACCTACCTCGGTTTGATCCCTAGCATTGTGTGATTCCCCAAGCACTACCTACAGCAAACCCTAGCACAGAGCCAGAACTAACACCCAGCTCTGAAGGACGTGTGATTGACCCAACCGTTCCCCATAAGCCCCCCACCACCACCACAAAAAAAGATAGCAAACAGCTATTGCAAAAGCTTTACAAAAAGTTATTAGAGCCATTGCCCCTCATTTGTTTTAGAAGTGCCACCAACGGGGTGGCTTGCAAGAATTGAAGTGAATTTCCCCAGTTTTTACTGCTAGACATCTGAAATCAAGGCACCGTGTTTCCCTCCAAAGGCTGTACCTAGGGAAGTATCTCTTCTGCCTCTCCAGCTTCCTCCCCATGCAGTTATTGGCTCCAGCTGCAGGAATGCAGCTTCTGTGTCCATCTTCACATCTGTGTACTCCACTTTTACTTATTTTATAAAGTCATCAAACTAGAGCCCATCCTAACCTAGTAGAAAAACAAACAGGCAAATATAAGACAAGCTTCTTGAGCAAAGGAGAAGGGGCTCCCCAGGATACCAGAGATGTCTCCCAGCCCAAGTGGGAGTGCACAGTCTGTTCCCCCTTCCTTCCCTTCTGCCATCCCAGAGAATCACAGAGATTTGTCTTATTTTTTAATTTTTTTATATTTTTAAATTTTATTATACTACTGTAATATATACAATTGCAAAGCTCTTCATGATTGGGTTTCAGTCATACAGTGTTCTAGCACCCATCCCTCCACCAGTGCATATTTCCCAACACCAATGTCCCCTGTTTCCCTCCCCTCTCCCCAGCCTACCTCTATGACACCTCTCTCTCTCTCTCTCTCTCTCTCTCTCGCTTTTTGGGTCAGACTCGGCAATGCTCAGGAGTTACTCCTGGCTCTGCGCTCAGGAATTACTCTTGGCGGTGCTCAGGGAACCATATGGGATGCCAGGTATGGAACCCAGGTTGGCCATGTGCCAGGCTAATGCCCTACCTGCTAAACTATCACTCCAGCCTGCTTTTTTTAAATTCAAACTTATCTCTGCCAAGATTTCTCAGCCTTGTAAATCCTATCTAGTGGTGAAATATACACGCATTCAAAGACATGAATTTTGCCTCTTTCCTTCCCTCTGTTGATATGGTTGCAATGACCAGTGTTGTACTTGGCTGTGATGCTTGCACATTTGGTTGTGATTCTTGCTAGGGTTCGAACATCTTTTCAACTGCAGCGTTCACCAGGGGTCACACCCTTTCAGCTGTGGTGCTCACACACCTGTGTGTTATACCACAGGAAGTCACTCACAGAGCTTGCTCACAGCAGCAGAAGCTCCAGGTGGTGCAAGGGCCATGTCCACAAAGAAATTGCAGCTTCCTGTGTATAATGTCGTCCCTGCTAGCCATCTTCTAGCCAATATGAAATATATTGATTTTTTTAATTCAACACACACTGATAGGACGTGCCCGGGGCAAACAACGGACAGAGTTTCCTTTTCTGGAATTTCTGTCCTAGTGGGGAGAGACCCATAACTAGCAAGATATCGTGTTAGTGTGAGCAATGACATGAAGCAAACTAAGGCCAGGTAACAGGATAAATGATGAGAGGCGTCATTGAAAACTGAGAAGCCGGGGCCTGAGCAATAGTACAGCGGGGGACGGTGTTTGCCTTGCATGCAGCCAATCTAGGTTCAATCCCCAGCATCCCATATGGTCCCCCAAGCACTGCCCAGAGTAACTCCTGAGTACAGAGCCAGGAATAACCCCAAGCATCACAGGGTGTAACCCAAAAAGAAAAAAAAAGACGCCATAAAAATAACTGAGAAGGTGGTACGGGCGTGTGTGTGGAGTGTAGTAAGGGATAGGAGTATCATTCCTGGGGAAAATGGCTTCCATCATCTGGCTCCCACCGCTGCCAGAAAATCAGCCCAGCTTCATGACTGATCGTAGAGAGGCCAGAGCAGTTGATCGTCCCAGCTGCATGGATGCCCCTGAAGCTGCATTCATGCCCTGAAGCATGGGACCACATATGCAGCCACACAACTCCTCTAAACTTCACAGTGCCAACAGCCCAGAAGCAAGAAAATTCAACGGGAAAATTGAGTAAAAGCCTACTAAGTTCATGGATGAAAACAATAACAAAGAAGGCCTAGCTGACACCTAACAGTTTAGTGAATCCTCTGGCTTGACTGTAGTAACACTATTATGAGCTATCACTATCACTATCACTATCTTCCCGTTCATCATCAATTTGCTCAAGCAGGCTCCAATAACATCTCCATATGTCCTGTCTCATGCTAGTAGAGCCCAAGGACATCTGCTCACTCCAGGAACATAAAGAGCCTCAAACCATTATATTAGGTTATGGGAATGACCTAACATAATTGTTACTTGTCGGGGCGCTCCGCCGGGTCCCCGACAGTGCCGGAAGCGAAGTTCCCTTCTACCTCCGGGCCGCGGGAATGGATGAGCACTCAGGGATCCGATGAGGTTTTAAAAGACTTTACTTATCACAGGTTCAGGCATACAAATCAGCAAAAGGAAAAACCCGATGCTTAGAATTCCAGGCTAGAACCCCAGCCACGTGTAGGCCAAGATGGCGACCACCACGTGCAAAGGCTTTGGGAAAGGAGAAGAACACCTCAAAGCAGGGCGACCGCTCACAGCGAGCCACAACCCCCAAAGAAGCGCTCGAGAGTGAAAACCGGCTAGTTTATATCCCTGCAACTCAGACCTTCCTCCCATTGTTATGGAAAGCAGGGAGTGTTAAATGTCCTTAGATAATCCCTCCCTGCACCTCACGTAGGCCCTTTAGTGTGCTAATGCAGCGGCCCTTAAAGGAGTCCTGCAACAGTTACTGGTGTTTGGCATATCAAATACAACATAGGCAGCTTGCCAGGCTTGCCGTGCGGGTGGCATATTCTCGTAGTCACCTCTAAATACAGCATTATGAGCTATGTGTTGTAATAAGCAACATAAGGTAAATTCATTAGAATCTGCTAAGGGGCAGGCTTGGGGAGGGTTGGAAGGGAAACTAGGGTCTTTGGGGACGGTAAGGGCACATTGGTAGTGGGAGTGGTGTTGGAATATTGAATACCTGAAACGACTGAATAACTTTGTGAATTATAGTGTTTAAATAAAGTTTTGGTTTTTTTTTTTTTTTGCTTTTTGGGTCACACCCGGCAATGCTCAGGGGTTACTCCTGGCTCTGCACTCAGGAATCACTCCTGGCGGTGCTCGGGGACCATATGGGATGCCGGGGATCGAACCCGGGCCGACACGCCGGCCGCGTGCAAGGCAAACGCCCTACCCGCTGGGCCATCGCTCCGGCCCCTTAAATAAAGTTTTATGTAAAGAGAAAAAGGCTTCAGTGGCAAAACCAGAAGGAAGATTAGTGGGGCGGTGAGGCTGGAGCGACCTGGCTGATGGTTGTGATGAGGTCAGGAGGAGGGGCTAGGTTCTGTCTGTGGGACTCTCACCCCACACTTTGTAGGATTTCACCATCTCTCCACCAGGAAATGGTGTTTTAATTCCCTGACCCTTGAGCCTGAGGGGCAGTTCTGAGGCTGTGTTTAGCAATGGGTGGGAGAATGTACCTCCTATAAGGCCCTTTTTTTCTTTAAATAAAGCTTTATTTAAACACCATGATTTACAAAGTTGGTCAGACCTAAAGGCCACACTGCTGCGTGCTTCACTTACTGGACCATGGTCCTATTCCTGGGCCACCCTCCAAGCGTCCGAGTGCCCCATGACCACCATGCCGTGAGGAACCCAAACTAGACCCAAATGTGGGGAGAGACCCCCAAGGCTACGGAGAAGAGAGATGCCCCAATCCCTTGTCATTCCCGTCTTCCTTGCCTCTTTTCCAGCTCCCAGCTAGGGACCATCTCTAGGAGAGAATAGCCCGTGAGCTCTCCCAGGCCCAAGAAAGGTCACTAACGGTGGTTTGGATTTAAAGGTCACTGCATTTGGGGGGCTGACTGGTTCCACACAAATAACTAACCACTGACAAAGAGATAACGAAAGTGAGGACTTTGGTGACCTCTTAGGTAATCTTGCTGAAAGGTATGAGTTGCTAGAGTTTAAAAGCCCCACTAGTTGCATGCAGTTGACCCTGGTTCAATCCCCTGAGCACTGCCCGGGTGCTTTCTGATCACCACTGAGTGTGTCCCCCAAATAAAATAAAAGCAAAAACAAAAAGTCCCACTGGGACCAGGGAGATGGTACAAGGATAAGAGTGCACCCCAACATTGCAAGCCCTGCTAAGCACCTCTGGGAATGTCCCCGAAAAATGTGCATGCAGACTGGGGGGCTGGTAAACATAATCAACAGAGAAAACACTCATTACTAGGCACAGTATGTAGTTTCAGGACAAAAGGATTAAGTAAAAAAAAATCTTTTTGGGGGAGAAGGGGGGAGGCACACCCAGCAATGCTCAGGGTTATTCCTGGCTCTGCACTTGGGAATCACTCCTGACAGTGCTCCGGGACTGTGCGAGATGCCGGGGATAGAACCCAGGTCAGTCACATGCAAGGCAAGTGCCCTACCCGCTGTGTTATAGCTCAGGCACAAAGTAAACATCTTTTCTGGGGCCGGAGTGATAGCCCAGCGGGTAGGGCGTTTGCCTTGCACACGGCCGGCCCATGCTGGCCAGGGTTCGATTCCTGGCATCTCATATGGTCCCCCGAGCACCGCCAGGAGTGATTCCTGAGTGCAGAGCCAGAAGAAACCCCTGAGCATTGCCGGGTGTGACCCCAAAAAAAGCAAAAAAAAACAAAAAAAAAACCATCTTTTAAATTATGGCAAGGAGACAGCCCCAAGTGCTGGAGTATGGACTTTGTGGTCTGGAGCCCAGCTGGGTCCATTACCCACAGGGTCCCCTTAGCACTGCTGAGAGCAGCCCCTAGGCAACACACGGGAGTAGTCCCAAGCATGCTGGGTGTGGCTCAAAACTCAAACCGAGGGGCCGGAGCGATAGCCCAGCGGGTAGGGTGTTTGCCCTTGCACGCGCCGGCCCATGCCAACCTGGGTTTGATCCCCGGCATCCCATATGGTCCCCGAGCACAGCCAGGAGTAATTCCTGAGTGCAGAGCCAGGAGAAACCCCTGAGCATTGCCGGGTGTGACCCAAAAAAGCAAAAAAAAAAAAAAAAAAAATCAAACCGAGAGAGGACTGAGTAGTAGTGAGAGTTCTTTAAGGCCGGGTAATAGCTCAGAGGAACAGAAGAACATTTCGGACATTCTCCTCCACAAACACAAGCTATAGATCAATGGATCCATATCTCTGTGCTATGACCTGGTAACACTGAGTCCCCAGATACTCTTGGTAGAGGCTTTGTTACTGGCTCACCCAACAGTCCTGGATGGATGTTGCAGAAAAGTAAGCAGAAAATTTGCCTTCTTTGGGTCCCAGGCTCCTTCCACATTGAACCTCAGCTGTGCCATGGGCTTGGCTAAATTTACTTGTGCCCTGAATTGCCCTTTTGGCTATACAGGGAAAGTACTACATGCCTTCTTCAAATATTTTTAAATCTGTTAAACAGGGAGCAGAGTAATAATAGTACTCGAGGTAGGGCTTTACCTTGCACAGGTTGATCCATTCCTTCTCTAGAAGATCATATGGTCCCAAAAGCCCACCAGGAATAATTCCTGAGTGAAGAGCCAGGAGTAATCCCTGAGCACTGCCAGATATAGCCCCAAAACAAAATAAAACAAAAATCCCAAAACTCAAACCTCATACCAATACCAAGAAAACCAACAATATGGTTCTCAACATGTAAAACTCCTGTGTGATGTAGTAATGAATGTGTTTCTATGTTAAAAGTGACAAGCAATGCATGTAAAGCATTGGTGAGTTCAAAGTAAAAGCTTCATTCACTTTGTAAAAACCTATCAGTGCGTGGGGCTGGAGCCATAGTACAGCAAGTGGGGCCTTCGCCTTGCACGCGGCCCACCCAGGTTTGATCCTCGGCAGGAGTAACCCCTGATTATCACCAGGTGTAAACTAAAAATAAAAAAAACAGGCAAACAAAAACTATCAGTGTGAAGATGGGCCACAATGGTTGCCAGCACCTCTCAAATTCAAGGAGGGTGCAGGAATTCTTTATTTTGTTTGGTTTGGTTTGGGGGGTCACAGCCAGCAGTGCCCAGGGCTTACTCTTGGTTTTGTGCTCAGCAATCACTTCTGGTGGGACTTGGGAACCACAGAGGGTGCTGGGGATAGAATCCAGGTTGGCCACATGTAAGGCAAGTGAACACACAACCCCCTCCCCACTGTACTATCTCTCCGGTTGAAGGTTTCTTATTTAAGTCATGGTTTAAGCAAACCATGAAAACCACCCACCCACTGTCCATATGTGCTGACCAACAGTTTCTGGGTGCCTGGAAATCAGTGCAGGTCCCTGGGTCAGGAGTCACCCCTGAGCACAGCACTGTCGCATGTGTGACTACACAGTTGGGTGGTGAATGGCGCCTCTGCTCAGCATCGGCCAGCCATGTCACATGGCTGTCTGTCAACAGGAAGACTGCAATTATGTGCAATCTAGTGACAGGTCTAATAACTATCGTAATTTCCGAGCAGTGATGAATGTAATGATATTTTGAGATAGCTGCAACCACTGTAACGTGATATGAAAATATCTGGGATTTCTACTGGTGGCGCCACTTCTGCTAATAGCACTGTGGTCTCTTATCTGCATTCATAACAGAACAAAAATGCCCAGTTCAAAGTCACACAAGTTTATTCAAGCCTCCAAACCAACTCCGTGACTCCCAAGTTAGGGTGCACGTCTCTAGAACCTTCTTGTCAAGTCTGCAACCACCAGAAGAAAGAACAGGTGCACGGGCAGTTCCTGTGGGCCAGCCTGAGGCTGACTCACATAATGAGCATTCATGAGACACGGAGAGAATTTGGTCACATGGCTACCCCTCCTGCCAAGGGAAGCAAAACTTCAACACTATGCCCAGGAAGAAGAGAGGACAGGCCTGGGCTTTCTGCTAGCAGTTTTCCACAAGGGATCATAAGAGTGCATCAGCTTCAATCTGCTCCTGCAGGTATCCAAATCAAGCCCTCCACCCCTACCACACCTCATTCCGTTGCAGCTTTACATCCAGATGTTCTAGGTGCTGCATGTTCTTTCCCGCCAAGCCCATTGGGATTTCAGGGGTTTGAAAACTTAGGCGCTGTGTCCCACCCATTCATCAGGCAGAAGATTAGTCAGGACACGAACCACAGGCTGTCCTGGTTCCCTGATAGATCTCATAGGTGTCCCCCTGCCTCTCAGCAATGTGGAACTCTCTTCTCTCTGGGAGGAACTCTGTCATCCATGGCTTCTGCTCTACACACACACACACACACACACACACACACACACACACACACACACACACACACACACACCACCACCACCACCACCACCACCACCACCACCCTAAGAAACTCTTCCCTATGCTTTGTCTCTTCCTGAGCATTCCTGGAGTGGTTATTAAGAGGATTTATTTTGGGAGGGAATTTCTTTATTTTCAGACCATGGATTGCTCATGGAAGCTTGGGGGTCCAAGTGTTGTTTTAAAGTGGTTTTTTAGGCCATATTTGTGGTTTCCTTAGGAATTTAATTCCGCAAATAGATTTCTGATCTATTTGCTTCCATTGGTTACATGTGCCAGTAACCGCATCCAAAGTTTCCTAGACATTGTTCTTAATTCTGATTTTTTGCCGCTCTGGACCCAGGCCAAGCTCTCTGTCAAATTAGTATCAGCTACTGTGCTGTGCTGTACGGTACAGCTCCTCCACAGTGAGAGGCTTAGAGACAGTATCTTGAGCCTCATCTTGCTGTGGGGTGGGTCCCTTTGTTTAACTGAGATGACATCATCAGTCTTTGTGACTCATTTCTCTCTGCAGCGTCACCTTTCAGGTCCCGAATCTGCTGCTTCATTCCTTCATCTCTGTCTGCAAACTGCCGGGTCTTTCCCAGACTCGTCTGTTTCAGGCCACGCTCCATCCACTGCAGGAACCAGCAACTCCCCCTGCGCATTTTCCCAATCTCTTCCATTCCAGGTCGAGTCTGGGAAGGAAATTTCATTTTCTCAGGTGTCACTGCTACCAAATGCTTCTGTCCAGCCTGGGTGTCGCCCGCTTTCCCTCCTGCTATGTCTTTCCAAGCCACCACCCCCTAGTCAATGACACTTATTTTAGCTTTAGTTTGTTTTGTTTTTTTTTTTTTTTTTTTTTTGCTTTTTTTTGGGGGGTTCACACCCGGCAATTCTCAGGCGTTACTTCTGACTCCTCACTCAGGAATTACTCCTGGCAATGCTCGAGGGACCCTATGGGATGCCGGGGATCAAACCCGGGTCGGCCGCATGCAAGGCAAACACCCTACCCTCTGTGCTACCGCTCCAGCCCCTATTTTAGTTTTTAACACATGGTGTTACCCCACTTCTCAAATCAGTATCTTGTACTTGTTAGAGCAGATCAGACTGCATAATAAATAGACCCCACATTTCAAACAATATGTGTTTAATTTGAACTGATATAACATTTCTGAGTTGACTGTTTAGGGGAAGTATTGCCTTGCATGCAGCTTACCTGGTTTGAGTCCCTGGCACCAGCTATGGTCTGCTGAGCACTGCCAGGAATGAGTCCTGAGCACAGAGCCGGGAGTAAGCCCTGGGTATTTGTTGGATAGCCCCAAA
The DNA here is from genome assembly GCA_021461705.1 of Cryptotis parvus. Lineage (NCBI taxonomy): Eukaryota > Metazoa > Chordata > Mammalia > Eulipotyphla > Soricidae > Cryptotis > Cryptotis parvus. Next base: position 30,290 of record JAJIBD010002253.1, read on the forward strand.
GCAAAAACAAAAAAACCCCTGCACCCCTACAAAAACCCAAAGCATTTATATATAGATATATAGTGTATTGAATACTGTGTGTATTGAGAAATTAAAGTCTTTTGTGGGGCTGGAGCAATAGCACAGCGGGAAGGGCGTTTGCCTTACAGACAAGCGACCTGGCACAGTAGCCCCAAACTCGATCCCCCGAATCCCATATGGTCCCCCAAGCACTGCCAGAAGTAATTCCTGAGTGCAGAGCCAGGAGTATCCTTGAGCATTGCCAGGTGACTCAAAAAGCAAAAATCGGGGGCGGAGCGATAGCCCAGCCGGTGGGGCGTTGGCCTTGCACGCGCCGGCCCATGCTGGCCCCGGTTCGATCCCCGGCATCCCATATGGTCCCCCCCGAGCACCACCAGGAGTGATTCCTGGGTGCAGAGCCAGGAGTAACCCCCTGAGCATGGCCGGGTGTAACCCAAAAGAAAAAAAAAAAAAAGCAAAAATCATCATCATCATCATCGTCATCATCATCATCATCATCATCATCATCATCAAACCATTTCATTTAAAAAACGTCTTTTATCTTTGGGCTCTGAAAATTCAGAATTTCATTTTCATCATCTTCATCCATCTTGCCAGAAGGACTAAAATCATGGAAGAGTAGGCATAGGAAGATCTGAATTTTCCATTAAAGAGGACTTGATCTGATAACTAAGCTCTTGCAAACAAAGTTGGAAACAGAATCTCACTGTGACCAAGATTTTGGTCAGCAATAAGTCTCTGCCATGGCTATTTACTATCTAGATTTATAAACCCCTCCAGCCATCAGTCAGGAATATAGGGGATAAATAAATATTTCCAGACATGCAAAAAACTTAAAAATGAATGTTCAATAATTATTTCTCAGAAAATGACTTAAAGAATAAATTTTATCCAAAACAAATTAATTTTAAAGGGTGTCGGGGGAGATGAAGGTAGGAAAAGGAAGAAGAGGAAAGGGAGGGAGGGAGGAAGGAAGGAACGAAGGAAGAGGGGAGGGAGGGAGGAGTTTGTAGAAGGGGATGGAAATAGCTAATATACACAAAGAAGCATTTATATATATATCTATATATAAATGCTTTGGGTTTTTGTAGGGGTGCGGGTTTTTTTTTGTTTTTTGCTTTGGGGCTACCCAACAAATGCCCAGGGCTTACTCCCGGCTCTGTGCTCAGGACTCATTCCTGGCAGTGCTCAGCAGACCATATCTGGTGCCAGGGACTCAAACCAGGTAAGCTGCATGCAAGGCAAGTGTCCTGCCCGCTGTGCTCACTGTAATATTCTCAGACCCAAGATATAGATGTTAGTCAAGATGAATGTTATCATAGAGCAGCAAATGCCAAGTCCAAAGGGCACAATCGAAGAGACCTCTATGATTTTCTCACACTAGACTCTTGAAGACAGTACCGGAGGCTCTGCTCCCCTAGTCCTCAGGGCCTCCACCAGAGGCCACACCAGCTCCTGGAGCTGGTCTCCCAGGGCCCTGGAGAACAGAGGGGCCAGGGCAGCAGCTTGAGTTGATGCCGGCTGAGTGAGCCACTTCACTTCCTGTTACCACTGGGGAGGAGCAGCCCCATGCCCCAGCTGAGCAGAGGGGGGCTCAGACGCAATTTTCTATGTGAGGAAGGAGAACTCAGAGAAGGACTGGTCACATTCTGCAGGAAAGTCATCAACAATCTACCCCAAAATAAATTGAGAGGCAGCAAAAATACGAAAGTAAATACCAGAAAAGTTGAAGCAAAGCAAAGCTTAAGAATGGTTCCTGAGGAACCTGGCAAACCTCCTGACAGGAGCAGGCTGTGGGCAGGAGACGCCACGGACAGCATGTGCTACAGACCCGGGTTCAATCCCCGGCATCCCATATGGTCCCCAGCACCGCCAGGGAGTAATGCCTGAGTGCAGAGCCAGGAGTAACCCCTGAGCATCGCCAGGTGTGACCCAAAAAGATCGGGGGCCAGAGAGATAGTGCAGCAAGTAAACCTCTTGCATTGCCAGTGACCAACCTGACTTCGATTCTTAAGACCCCATGTGACCCCCCAAGACTGCCAGGAGTTAGTCTGAGCACAGCCAGGTGTGACCCAAAAACAAAAATATAAAAAAGAAAAAATTAAACAAAAACGAAAAGAAAGATTGGAGTCATGGCACCTCGCAAACACTGTCAGTAACACTATCCACATCATACCCAAAGTTAACAATAGGCCAACGGGTCCACTGTCTGCAAACCCCCATGCTGCCTCATGGCTCCAAGGCTCCATGTTCTCTGCCTCTCTCTGAGATTAGAATGGCTTCAAGAGCACAGATCTGTTCCACAGTTCCTTCGCCCCTTCCCAGTCAGCAGCATCCTCCCGCTGTGGTTTACTCTCAATCCAAAGGTGATTCTTCTCCCTGCAGAGAGAGATGAATGCAAAACCCAACCACAAAGCTCTGACTCTAGCTTCTATTGTTTTGTTTGGGGCCACTTCTGGAGATGCTCAGGGTTTGCTCCTGACTCTGTGCCCAGGGATCCTGGCAGGGTTTAGCGGACATATGGAGTACCAGGGATTGAACCCAGGTGGGCTGCATGCTAGGCAAGAACCCTCCCCACTGTATTATCTCTCCGGCCCCACTCTTGCTTTTATCTATGAGTAAAGCTGTTCGATGTGTGTTCGATATGCCAAATCCAGTAACAAAAAATGTTTATTTTCCTGACCCCGAAAGAGCCCTTAATACGGCAGCAATAAGAAAGGCAAACAAGCAGTGCCTGATAAAAATTTCACGGCTGTCCTAGACTGCCAAAACGAAGAAGGACTAAAATGACTGTCTGTAATGCACGCCACACTGGCATCGGAAGCATATATTGAGGATCTGATGGTGCAAGCGCAAAAGATCAAGTACGACATCATTGGTCTGACTGAGACGAGGAGGTGTCAGTCGCATCATGCTGTATTTGACACCGGAGAAGAATTGTTCCTTGGAACATGTGACGAAAGAGGCGTCGGTGGTGTTGGTGTCCTTGTCAACACGAACATGGCCGTAAACATTGATTCATTTGAATGCCTAACAAACCGAATAGGACGATTGCACTTGAGGAGATGTGGCCCACTGCCAGCAATTTCTATCTTCATTGTCTACACACCAACATCCACATACAAAGAAGATGAAATTGAGAAATTCTACATGGAATTGGAGGAGTTCTATAAAAAGATCACACCTTCTACAAGATCATAGTCGGTGATTTTAATGCCAAGATAGGACCGAGAAGATCGGCTGAAGAACTCCACATCGGGACCCATGGCCTAGAATGGAACGAACAGGGTGAGAGACTATCTGAGTTCATCATGTCCACCAAGACTATTCATGGGAACTCCACAGTTTCAGAAGGTTGAAGCGAAACGTTGGACATGGGAATCTCCTGGCGGACAGTTCCACAATGAAATTGACCACATCATCCTCAATCGACGGTTTTGTCTGACCGATGTTGCTGTCGTCCCCAAATTCCAGACAGGATCGGACCACCGTCTCCTTCGGGGCAAAATTCTACTTCCCCCAACGGGAGAAAAAGCTGCAAAGTTTAAGAAGAAAACTCCCAGAATGACCACCAACTGGGAACTCTTTGGCACCATTGCGGCAACATGGGAAGATACCATCATTGATGACATCGATGAAGAACACAACCAACTGGTTCCAGCACCTCCATGATTGTGCGAAGAATGCCGAGAGAGAAAAAGACACAAAAGGACGCTTTGTCTTCAGAAACTCTTGAGCTCATTTGCCAACGTGGCAAGGCGCAAGCCTCAGGAGACCAAATGCTAACGCCCAAGCTTGCTAAACGGTGCAGAGAAGCTATAGGAGCAGACCTCAAAGACAGAAGAGCAGAAATACTGGAAGATGCAGCAGAAGCCGGGAAAAGTATTCGCACTGCCCGCCTGTCCTTCGCCAACTATAAGACCAAGATGACTGCCCTCCGATGCCCTGATGGATCTATCACATCTTCCAGAAAGGCAATGGAGAAGATTATCCAGGACTTCTACTCAAATCTCTTTGATAGCCACATCCACCTGCCCACATACCAAATTCCACAGGATGGATATGTCATTCCCAACGTTCTCCCTTCTGAAATCCGACATGCCATCTCGTCGGTAAAGAAGGGAACAGCACCAGGCCCAGACAAAGTCAGACCCGAACACCTGAAGTATCTGCCGTCGGTACTCATCAATACACTAGCCTCGGCAATTCACACACTACCTGTCTGAATGCAAGGTGCCCTCCCAGTGGAAAACCAGCAGGACAGTTCTACTGTTCGAGAAGGGAGACATTCACGACATCAGCAACTATCGCCCCATCTGCCTGTTGTCTGTCATCTACAAGCTGTTTACACGAGTCATCCTAAACAGGATTAGCAGAACACTAGATGAAGGACAACCATGCGAGCAAGCAGGTTTCCGGAAAGGATTCAGCACAATCGACCATATCCACACAGTAACCAAGCACATTGAGATTTGTAGGGAGTACAAGATGCCGCTCTGTCTCACGTTCATTGATTTACAGAAAGCCTTTGATTCTGTGGAGACTGAAGCAGTCATCGAAGCCCTAGTCAAACAGGGTGTTCAAACCCAATACATCAAGATCTTTCGTGAGCTGTATTACGGATTCACCACCAGGATCTCACCATTCTACAAAGAAGTGATCACTGATGTCAAAAGAGGGGTTCGACAGGGTGATACCATCTCACCAAAACTCTTCAGTGCCACCCTCGAGAACATCATGAGACAATTAGAATGGGAAGGGAATGGGAGTGAAGATAGATGGTTGGCAACTACACCACCTCCGCTCGCTGATGACATCGTTCTAATAACACCAAACATTAGCCAAGCGGCACAAATGCTGGCTGACTTTAACCGAGAATGTGGAAAGGTAGGTCTACAGCTGAATCTGAAGAAAACTATGTTCATGAGAAATGAACTAGTTCCTGAGGCCCCATTCACTCTCAATGGAACAAACATCTCTGAATGTAGCAGTTATGTGTACCTAGGTCGAGAAGTCAACATGATGAACGACCTAAAACCTGAGCTGCGCAGGAGGAAGAGAGCGGCATGGAATGCCTTCAAAGGCATTGAAGAAATAGCTAAAAGGACAAAGAACACCTCTGGCTCTGGGCACATCTCTTTGACTCCACCATTCTCCCTGCATTAACATATGCCTCAGAGACCTGGGCCCTACGATAGCAGGATGAGAATGCTATTCGGGTCTCCCCAGAGAGGCATCGAAAGAGCTATGCTTGGGAATATCACGTCTCATTCAAGTGAGTGAAGGAATCCGGAGTTCTGACCTCCGTCACTATTCCAGAATCAGGGACGCTGTCTCGCTTGCCAAGGCATCGAAAATCAGATGGGCTGGACATGTAATGCGATTTAGGAGACAACCCTGGACTAGAGCTGTTACCGACTGGATCCCACGGGATGTCAAAAGATCACGTGGCCGCCCACCTACAAGATGGTCAGACTTCCTTGTTAAGACCCTGAAGGAACGGTTTGAGGCTATTCCATATTCCTGAATCAACCAGATGCCATTGGGCTACATTGGCACGTG
>JAJIBD010002254.1:0-302649 GCA_021461705.1 Cryptotis parvus
TTTGCATATCAAATCTGGCAGTAGCAAGCAACTAATATAAATATTACAAATAAGTATCTTGAGTTCTTTTTGAATGATTAAAATCTATTTGGAAAAATTGTAAGTGCCGATTAAACCTAGACTTGAGAATTTTCTTAAATGAAATACAAGGCATGGAAAGTAACTCCTTCACCATAAAACTGTCATTTAATAGTATATCATTATTTTTAACTCAGTTATTTAATATTTTATTGAAGTTATTAACATATTCCCACAATTGTTTGACACTAGTAAACTTAATTTACTAATAAAACTGGGGATGCTATATATATATATATATATATATATATATATATACACACACACACATCTGTATATATACACATATATGTATACACATAAACTTAGAAATATGTGAATATATACATATATGTATATATATGTATATATAAACTTAGGAATATTTGAAGAAGTTTATATTGAACTAAATTATCTTAGTTTTTAAAATAGGTGTTTCTTGATATATAGCATCTGCTTTATTAACTGCTGATTGATAGATACCCTTTTACCAAATTGATTCCAAGAATCTGTGCCGTTATTTGTTAGCCACCAGTTGTCTCCCGCATTCCTCTGGGAAAGCAGGGCCATCAGGGCTTGAACAGTGTGATGGGTACTGAAAGGTCTCTTGGACAGGTGTTCCAAGAGCAGGTAGAATTTGTTGGATGTTGTTGAAGCAAGCACACTTTTAAGCGGTTGGTCCACCGATCCAGAGTTAGAAGGTACAGTCAGGATGAACCCATGGAGGGCATAGTTAGTATAGAAGATAGATCAGGTAGGTCAGCATTATGCAGTATTTAAGGGGTTGAGCCTTAAGCCTAGACTTTTAAAACAAGATTTACAAATACCTTCAACTGGTAATATGAAGCTCTTTATTTCCGGCTCATTCTTCTGCAGGCTCCCGACTTCGGCAGGAAGATTTTCCACCTCGGATTGTTGAGCACCCTTCCAGACTTAATTGTTTCCAAAGGAGAACCTGCAACTTTGAACTGTAAAGCCGAAGGCCGCCCCACACCCACGATTGAGTGGTACAAAGAAGGGGGGAGAGAGTCGAGACCGGACAAGGATGACCCTCGCTCACACAGAATGTTGCTGCCAAGTGGATCTCTGTTTTTCTTACGGATAGTCCACGGACGAAAAAAGTAGGCCTGATGAGGGGTCTACGTTTGTGTAGCAAGAAATTACCTCGGAGGAGGCCGTGAGCCACAATGCATCGCTGGAGGTAGCTAGTAAGTATATTGGGGGTTTCTGCTTACCAGGGGCTTGGGGTGGCAGAGTGGAAATCTCGCCTTGATGGTACAATAACGAAATGCAGCCGGATCACAGGCTTTACCCAAGGAAGTCTATAGTTTTATTTATGAATTGAAGCTGTCATTTTCATGAATTTCTTCTGTTTTGCATCTCAGTTGGTTATTCAGATGAATTTGGGATTTACACAGTGTTGCACTATTTTCCTTTTGATTAGAAGCTTTCTCTTTTGAACACCTTCCTTGAGATTGATTTATTTTCCTCTTGTGTTGCTTTTAAATCCATTGAGTGGAAGTATGTTTCAGTAAAAGAATAGTATGGCATATGTTTCGTTTGTCTTCCTTAAGAGAAATATTCTCGACTGGGGGGTATGGTTTAAACTGCTTCTGTTTAAAATCTGCTTAAAAATTTTCCTGTCAGGAAAATGAGACTCCATTCTGCATCTCAGCTGGGGGTGTGGGATGTCTCTCCTTTATAGCCTTGTTTTCTATTCCACCCCTCCCTCTCTTTCTTTCCCTCCCTGCCTTTTATTCTCTTTCCCTGCCTCTCTTTCTCTCCCCTACATAGTCTCTAAATAAAACAACTTGCTTCACTAAAAACAATAAAATCAAATTAAATCTTTTGCTAAACATGAGTTTAACTGGTTAATAGCAGTACTCTTAGGAATAGAATTTATCCAAACACATCGCAGCTCTTTTGGAATTATCTCAAGAAGACTTTGTTGACTAATGATTCAGTCTTTATGTCTAAAATATTAGATTTATATCATTTTTGGATGAGAACTGTACTTTTCTTATTTTCAAGTAACATTTTTAAGAAGTATACAAAAGGTTTAATCATTGCTATGTGCATTTTCACTTGATAGAGGTTAGGAATTGTATAAATAATGAAGAGATACAATGTAGCTCAATACATTGAATCAATTACATAGAATTATATATGAAAATGTATGTGACACATATATTTCTTAGTTTTTTTTAAATAATGTATTGTAAGTAATAGGTATTTAGGTATGATTTATGTTAATTATGTAATAGTTTCCATAGTCTAACATTGTTTTCAACATTCTCTATATATATGCAACCATAAACTCATAAACTTAAGACATAGAAAAATATTGATATTGACATTTAATAATTTTTATTGTAAAATCAGCTCCAGGGAATTGGGAAAATTGATCACCTACATAGATTCATTAATTACTTAAGCAGGGACAGACTGCCAAACACGTATAGCATTACATTTAGCTTAGAATGAAAAGGTTAGAATACTCATTCAAAGCTGAATGAGTTTTCTGGGCCGGAGTGATAACCCAGCAGGTAGGGCATTTGCCTTTCAGGCCGCCTGGGCAGGCCTGGGTTCCCGAGCACCGCCAGGAGTAATTCCTGAGTGACAGAGCCATGAGTAACCCCTGAGCATCGCTGGGTGTGACCCAAAAAGCAAAAAAACAAAACAAAAACAAACAAACAAACAAACAAACCAACTGAATGAGTTTTGAATGAAAACTTAGAATGAAAAGGTTAGGATACTCATTCAAAAGCTTAGAATTCTCATTCAAAACTGTCAGAAATCACTATTCTTATTCTTAATAATACTTAACTTGAATTCCAAATTTTTTATTTCTCTAGGTACTACTAGTTAATAACAAGTTTACTCTAATTCTTTTGATTGCCTTTTGATTGGCAAAAGGATTAGGACTGTATCATGAGACGTATGAAAACTACAGTCACAATTGCAGGCTGTTTTGTTTTTCCTGCTTTTCCATAAGATCAACTACTAATTCTTTGTAAACCCAGGAAGTGTAAGTGTTCAACCATTCTATACAAAAGTTGTTTTGGTAGTCATCCTTTAAAATGGTAATTTTAGTACCTTTCACATATCGACACCTTTATATTTAATACTAATCATTATCTGTGAAGGAAACTTCAAAATTTAAAAACAAATTTAGAAATCCAAAGAAAATTGTGTAGATGAATTAGACCAACACCGGTTTTGGGAATGCAGGTAACAGGAGATCAGGGAGTAAGCCCAGAGTGTTTGTTTATTCTTCGAATAATAATTCCTTTGAACTGTAGTGTATACCAGCAGAAATATCAGAGATCACCTCCTGTTTTGTTTTTTTGCTATCATTCTTGATTTCTTATCATTATCAGATTAAAAAAGAAAAGTTTCTAGACCTAATAGAAGCTTTGAATGCTTGCTGTAGACCTTCCTTTTCAAACAGCTCGAGGTTACCTCAGTTGATCAAGATACCCTTAATGCACTGGGATTTAGAAAGTTGTCTTTTCTAATCTGGCTTTTGTGTGGATATTTTAAAAGGCACTATTAGTTTCCAGTTAAGTTCTTTTTCTAGTTAGACACTCCATTACCTTGAGAATCCATTATAGTAAGAGTTCTTCCAGTCTTAGTCAACAAATAAACGATCATGAAACTGCAGCTACACAGTAGGTAATTATATAGTCTTATCACAAAGTATTCAAATATATTCTCCAGTAGGCATAGTTTATAAACTTTAGCATGATTGTCATCATTTGGTCTCTAAAGTAACTGTATATCTTACAGTGGTATAATAAAATATTAAAAAATAGATAAATGATAAAAATAAGGTACTTTATTAACCTGAATATTATAATCAATAATATAATTTAATGACTATTTATTAAAGGATATTAATATCCTATTCATTCATAATTCATATGAAATAGGAGTATATATAGATACTGTACATTTACCAAGTAGAGCTTTCTTTTAATAAGGACCTTTATTTTATTACTAGTGTAGATGATTTGAAATGTTGAAGAACGATTGAGCTGTGTTTGCTTTGAATACTTTTTTATACATATTTAATTGCAGTTATTGAAAGCATGCTCTTATTTGGAAGCTCTAAATTGTACTATTCTATTACTGAAGTTATGGGGAATATAAAGTTATCTCAAGTTATAAAACGTTTTTGTGTTCTAAAAATGTTTGGAGAAAATAGTATGACTTAATGCGTTGTTTAGAAATAGATCTGCAGTAATTTCAGTTCCTTTTAGGCAGTCTACTATTCTTACACCATTTTCAGGTGTGCTTTCTCCCTGAAATCAAAGTTGGCTCTTTCTATATTATATGAAAAACTCTGGGGGTGGGGGTGGAGAGGATGGTGAGGAAAACGTGATTTTAGTTTCCCTAAGTCTTTCAACTATTCTTAGTTTTTTTTTAAAATCATTTGTGCTATAAAATATTTCTGCATTCCCCCAAATTTTCATTAACATTTGTACCAGAATTTAATAGGAACTATTCTTTTGCTTTTCAAAATTTAAAAAACAGGAAAGCAAAGATTTAATCTAACATTTTAGTGAAGCTATAGCCCAAAGTAATAGCATTACCAAAACCGTCTTGAGGCCACACAGTCTCAGCACAGTTGTTGGTAATGCTTTTAAAAACATTTATCTGTGTTTTATTTGCCTTTAAACCAAGTTTTGCAGCTGTAACAACAACTGGATTTCTTGGTCCTAGCTATTGTCAGTCTCCACAGCACTGAGGGAAAAAATGATATGGAATGTGATTTATAACCTTTGTTATTGTATAGTTATGATAATGTTATCATCCATTTCGTTTTTAAAATTTAAACCTAAATAATGTTCCATCATGATAATATTTACTGGTTTTTTTTTAGAACTGTTTCTATTTTCACTTTAAATCAAATTGTAGCAATATTGAGCCATTTAAAGCACTAGGCTTTTCCAAGCAGTGAAATCTGAAATGAAATCTCAGTTTTGATGCAGTTAAACTTGTCTCACAATTATAATATCTAAAAATTAGACTCATAAGAAATATATGGTAATCTTTATACCTTTAGTTTTCATTTAAATCTTTTGAGCTTTTCTATGTAAGGGAATATAATTTTAATTTGTAGAAACATTTTAAAAATTACCTTTCTATTATTATGATCTTTCTTTTCTAACCACCATATCTTAATGAAGGCAGTCAACTTAAAAGAAATTAGAAGATACCACTTTTTAGGATTCATAAAACCCAATTTCTATTATTCAGATTCCAGCTTTAAAAACAGTGTTGCCGGAAAAAGTTGTATTTCATTTGGTCATAGCTCTATTTGAGAATGTTTTCATAGATCTCAGCGTTTGGGGAAATATTTTGTGTCTATGCTCTTATGCCAAAGGCACCGATGATTAAATTCAGAGTCCATTTTATGCTGGGACAAATTGATAGCACTGTTTTTGGACACAACTTATATTTAATAAGTAATCTGATCTTGGGTAATTGCATTGCATTTCGAAGAAAATTCATTTGAACCTTGACCCATATGCTTTCCATCGTAGAACGTGTCTCCGTACGTCATCTGCTGAGCATTGCATAGTCAGCATATGGCTATTTGTTTACTATCAGAGCTATTTTCTCCGGAGGAAAAGAAATTCCCTTTAGACTCTGCAGACATCTGCTGACTGTCTTAGCTGCAGAACTACAAAAGAACTATCTTGTCTGTGAAAGAATCGCTTTGCTCACTTGATTGAAGATTGTCTTCCCAGATTTTATTAAGTAGAGTTCTTTTTAATAGTATTTTTTGAAGTACACTATATTTTAAAGTATCGTTTTGTACTGTTTTTAGCATTTTATGATCTGATAGGTTTATTACATGATGCTTCATAAGGTGATTTAGGAATTGAATTAGCCAATTTTTATCATTTGGATAAAATGGGAAATTAAGCTAACAAATATATTCTAAGTAGCTATGTGTTTACCTAAAAACAATTGAATGCATTTCCCAAGTCTGAACTGCGGAAGGTGGAAGGATTATTCTTGCACTGAAATGGTTCAGTTGAGCAGGACAGATATATAGTAGAATATTGGAGAATGTTGATTTATGGGGTGTGCATGTATCCAACACTGCAGGCACAGTGGTGGATGTAATGTAAAAATGTACAAAGACACACGGACACTGTACCCTGATAGATGATTCATCCTTGAAATGAAAGTAGCTTTCTATTGCATTTGTAAAAAAAGTAAGCAGTTAATTCTCCCTACTTTGTTTTATATGTTTTTAAAAATGTCGCTTTGAAGTGATTTGATCAGATTTTCAAACATTATTGTCCATCTCATTTTTGCTTGCAGCATCAGAATGTTAAAGGATTGTTTACAAGGTTAACCATTTTAAAAATCTCTTTCCACTTTGTTGTACCCTTGCATTCTGAAATGCATTGTGTTTGTTCCAACGTTGGTCTGGGAGACTGACTAGCACATAATTTTAAATATGAATTTAATTGTAGATGCAGTTTTTACTAATTTTTCTCTCTACCTTTTTTATAATCAGACACTGGTATTACTTATTCAAAGAGGTTCTGGATGTTTCTTTTTAAAGTGGTGTCTGTTCTCACTACATTTTGATCTTGAAGATATGCATGCTAATATACTAAAAATTTAAATTTAATCCTGCAATAATTAAGTTTTCTAAATCAATAATTAAATAAGTTGTTATGCCTATATTAAATTCCACCTTTAATTGAAATGAGTAGTTCAAGACATTTACTCAAATATTTGGGGCCTCATAAATACTACTAAACCTATAGAGAGTACTACTTTTTGTCAATGTTTGAAGGAAAAATATGTACATTAGCTAGATTATTATTCAGTTTTTTAAAAATACATGTTCACTTGCTTAAAGAAACAAGTGTTAAACTTCTTGGCAAGATTGTTTATTAATTTTTTTCTATTAATCAGAATATGTTATTACTGTGGTTAGCCTTCGTCAGTTTAGGGATGCTGTAATAGAATATCATGTGCTGTGTGGCTTAAACCACACAGATTTGCTTTTTACACTTCCAGACTTTGAGAAATGAAAGATGAGTGTGTCGGCATGGTTGGGTTTTGTTAAGATTCCCCTCTGGTTTCCTCAGAGGCCAGAGACCTTCCCATCACCAGTAGAACCCACATAAAACCTACATCCAACACCATCACTTTGGAAATTAAGGCACCAAGATGTAAATTTGGTGGGAAGGTCACAGGCCTCTTGTCTTTTGTTTTCCCTTTATAATGAGTATTTTGTATTTTTCATTCGGTATATAATTGACTATTTTTCTTAGCAAATAAAAATCAGAAGATTAGGGGCTGAAACATTTAAAAAAATTAGGAAATGTAACACATAGTGTCTGTGTTGCAATTCCTACCAGACTCCTGGTTATGCAGCTTATCTCAGGTATAAATGGTGCCACTTGTCGTGCTGGCACTTTGTTTTTGCTTTTTGGGTCATTCCAGCAATGTTCAGGAATTATTCCTGGCTCTGCACTCAGGAATTACTTCTGGCAGTGCTTGGGAACCCTATGGGATGCTGGAGAAACAACCTCAAGTTGACCACATGCAAGGCAAATGCCCTACCCGATGGACTATCACTCCGCCCCAATGTCTTTATATCTTATACCTTCTCATAAATATAATGTGGATCCTCTTTTTTTTGGGAAAATAAAGAGTAGCACCTTTAATACATTTTAAAGAGAAGTAAAAATTGTTCATGAATTTTAGAGTTATTTGAAATTCCATTCACATTTTTTTTATTTCCAAGGATAAAAACAGAAATTTATATTCTTTAACATATATGTGAGATAACAGTGGTGGGTATTTTATTTTATTTATTTTTTCAAAATATTTTATTATACCACTGTGAGATATACAATTACAAAGATATACAATTAAAAAGTTCATATTTGGGTTTTGGTCATACAGTGTTCCAGTACCCGTCCCTCCACCAGTGCCCATCTCCCACCACCAACGTCCCGGTTCCCTCCCCCTCCCCCAGCCCACCTCCATGGCAGGTTCTTTATTTCTTTCCCTTTCTCTCTTTTTCTCTTTTCCTTCTCTTCCAGACTATGGATTATAGAACATACATTAAAGGGTTGTCATGTGTATCCTTTTGCCTGTTTTAATGCTCAGTTCTAGGTTGATAATAGTACCCTCGAAAATTGTTTAGCACACTCTCCATTTTCTGTCTTACGTAGCCTCTGACTCCCACACGTTTGTGATAATTTCCACCTTTGACAAGACCTCCTGCTACAAGGTCATGTTTCACTTGACCTTGGATATTGGTATCATAATATGTCATCATATATATTTATGTAATGCAAATAAATGCAGTCATTCTGTATCTGTCTCTCTCCTTCTGGCAAATTTCACCCAACATAATCTTCTCCATGTCCATCCATTTATAGGCAAATTTTATAACTTCATTTTTCCTTATAGCTGCATAGTATTCCATTGTGTAGATGTACCAAAGCTTCTTTATCCAGTCATCGATTCTCGGGCACTCTGGTTGCTTCCAGATTCTGGCTATTGTGAATAATGCTGCTATGGACATAAAAAGTAGGGATGGTGTTTCCGCTGCGTATTTTTGGTTTCCCAGAGTAGATTCCCAGGAGTGGTATGGCTGGGTCAAACGGGAGTTCAATTTTCTAGTCTTTGGAGGAATGTCCATTTTGTTTTCCAGAAAGGCTGTACCAGCCGGCATTCAATGGTGGGTATTTTGGCAGAAAAAGAATGAAGAATGAAAGTGTTGAAGGAAGTGACCTTGCCAAAGAATATAATTTTTGTTCATTTATAACCAAGAAGTTATGTTGTAACTTAAGATTCTTCCTAATTAAACAGTTACATGGTGGCATATATTAGGTTGAAATAACAGACTTTCATTATTTGTTCTTTATCTCATTTAAATGCTAATCTTTAGCAAATTTGTAGAAAGAGCTTACCATGGAGGCATGCTATAATTTTTTTCCTTTACTCCCATTCACAGTTTAAAATAGATGATTAAAAAATTAATAAAATAGATGATTAATAAGTTTTTAGAAATCATTTTTTAAATAATCTTATATAAAACTATGTCATTTAATGCTTGGAAAATTAATACATTTATTGTATTTAAGAAAATCATAGAAGATTTTATGAGTCCATTATCCAGGATTAAATATTATTAAAAATTTGGTGGATATCTATCTAGATATACTAATATCTCTGTGTTTCTTTATTTTTATTTTTTTGTGTTTTTGTATTTTTTGTAATGCCCAGGCGTTACTCCTGGCTATGCACTCAGGAGTTACTCCTGGAGGTGCTTGGGGGAACATGTGAAATGCAAGGAATGAGCCTGGCGAACTGCATGCAAGGCAAGTGCCTTACTTTCAGTACTATCTCTTTGGCTTCTTTATGTTCCTTAGAACAGTTTTTTGCTACTCAATTTTTTTCCTAAATAGTTATAAAAGAAAATACTTTGGAATATATAGCAGGGTCAAAAAGACTAAGTGCAAAAGTTTTGCTTTCCAGATTTATTGTTAGAATCATTTTCTAGCTGATAAGTATTACTAGATGCACTAGTATGGACCAGATTTAATCCAGACATCTGGAGCTAAAGTTTACATATTTCATTAAGTCTCATGAGTAACTTTTTTGTTTTCTTTTTTCAGTTTCTTAGAAAAAAGTAGATGATGTTCGCACATGCTGAAAGTACTGCAGTGATTATTTAAATGCTATTTGATACTTAGAATTAAGACCTGCTGAAACTTTCAGAAAATTGATTAAATACTTGTTGTTTATGGGGAAATTTTGTCAGTATCTCCACATAGCAATAGTATACTGTTTAAAAAATAGCAGTATCAGTTTGGTTTTCTATAAATCTTATCACTCTTTTTTTTTGCTACACCCGCAATGCTCAGGGTCCTCCTGACTCTGCACTCAGGAATCCTCCTGGCGGGCCGGGGACCAATGGGACCCGGGACGAACCCGGTGGGCCAGTCATGTGCAAGGCAAACACCCTACCCGCTGGGTCGCCCGCCCCTCACATCATTGATTTTAATCCGCTCAATTTATGCATGATTTAAGAGCTAACAGTGTTACCCATATATACAGATTCTTTTATTTACAGTGTCAGGAGACTTTTGGTTCCCCGGAAGTGTTAGGGATCGGGATTCCCTTCTACCTCAATAGCTGGCAGCAACTGGATGAAATCACGAACACAGCACAGTTCCAAAATGGCTTTACTTGAGCAAGTTCTGGTAATACAATCCGAGGTCAGGAAAACTCCACACTTTCAATTTCTTGCTGGACCCAGACCATGTGTTTGGATCAGATTCCTAAGCCAAGATGGCTGCTAGACCCCAAACCATGTGATCAAGCAGAAGCCCAGGCCAAGATGGAAGAGAGAGAGAAAGAGAGACAGACAGACAGATAGACAGAGACAGAAACAGACAGAGGAAGAGAGACAGAGAGAGAGAGAGACAGACAGAGAGAGAGAGAGAGAGAGAGAGAGAGAGAGAGAGAGACAGAGACAGAGACAGAGACAGAGACAGAGACAGAGAGCTACTTCTTTTATATTCCTTCTGCACCCACCCAGCCCAAAAGTAAGTATTCTCAGTCAGGGCCAAAAGTCTATCACATTGAATGCAAATCTCCAGGTAAGCTCACCTGCCCAGACCTTACAAATGCTTATTTACCAGGGTCAAGATCTCACTTTACAAGATCCTTCTTGAAGACACTTGTAGAAATGGGGGAGGGGCACCTGAGATAAAATGTAACTCAGGATTTAATTTCTTACCTTACCATGAACATATTGCCAGCTATTAGGTCCAGTCTTTTAGAATAATATTGATTACTTTGCTTTTAGTATCACAGAGCTATGTTCATTTGTCTGAAGGCAAACTGGCATGTCTCTTTGATTGAGCAGGATTTTTTGCTATGGTGAATCCAAATGTCACCAAGTGTTCTCTTGGAAAAACTACACATGAACCTATGATAAGAATATTTTGCCATATAAAGTTATAAAATCAAATACCTCACCCAATCCTGCCCTCGGTCTACCAGTGCGACTTTCAGGAGACAGCTGCAGGCAAGATGCAGAAGCTCTGGGCAGTCATAACCAGGAGCCCATTACCGCATGCCCTCCAACAACAATCACTAATATTTATTTTAAATTGTGTTTTCTGTATCTAGTGTATGTAACAAGTGAGTGAACATACCATATTCTTCTTAGTAAAATCAGTCAAATCAATACAATATAATTTAAGTCATCATTATTATTATTTTAAATATTTAATCGGGTTAAAATTCATTATTATTGCATAGTCATTAAAACTTTTTTTCAGGGCCCGAGCAATAGCCCAGCAGGTAGGGCATTTGCCTTGCACGTGGCCCGCCCATGCGGGCCGGGTTTGATCCCTGGCATCCACCAGGAGAAACCTCTGAGCATCGCCGGTTGCGACCCACCCAAAAAATAATAATAAATAAAATAAATAAATGTTTTATTATATTTATTTAATATAAAATATTAAATAAATATAATAATATTAATATTATATACTAATTATACTATTTAAATAAATAAAGCTTTTTTTTTCCCTTGGGGACCACATATACCAGTGCTCAGGGACTATTCTTGACTCGTTTTTGGTAACAGGTGAAAGATTTATATGCTTTTAAGAGAAACCAGAGTTTTGATTCATTCTTTGGGTGTCACATCTGGGAGTATTTAGGTGATTGTGACGTGCTTGACAATGAATTTCAGTCTTTTTTAGATCTCTCCCAGCTCCTCAAATGCTATTTTTCAGAACTTAGAAAAAAATTAAAAGAATACTTAAATAAAATTTTTCAAAGATTTTGTTTCCAAATGCTTCCTGTGTTTTTTCATTGAAATTACAATATATTGGGAAGCAGTTGACAGAAAATAAAAAATCAACTATATAATAATTCAATGTTTAAAAATGTTTATGTCTTAGAAGAGATTAGGGTTTCAAAAATTCGGATCTAAATTTGTATACACGTTACAAGTTGCCAGATTAAAAAATGAACTTCTGGCTAGAGAACCAAGCAAAATGTGAAATCATAGACTTAGTCATATTTCAAAGAAGGAAAGGTGATTAGTATGTGATATTCACGGAAGAAATAGTAAGCAAGAGAAACAGACTGAAGTTAGATTGTGTAGAGCCTTGATAACGATAAAGGTAGTGATAATTAAGGATAGTAGCCTATATATGCTCAAAGTAAGGGAGAGCCTCAGGTTTTTAGGGAACAATGAAGGTAGCCTTTGCATTTTAAAATGCCCCTGTCACGGTACTCTGTATGATAGTTATAGTGGAGCTACAAGTAGTAGAAAACAACAGTGTGTAAGATTCTTGCACACAGCCAATTCAGATTTTATTTCTAGCAGTACATATGGTTCTCTGATAACCACGGGAAGTGATCCCTGAGCACCACTGAGTTGGGGAGAGAGCAGCAGTGAGAGCGAGAGAGAGAGAGCGAGAGAGCGAGCGAGCGAGAGAGAGAGAGAGAAAGAGAGAATGAGCTGTATAAATTATACAATGAGAAAAAATGAGAGAGATCAATTATTATATTCCTGGCAGGAATGATATTAACTTGAAGCCAATGGTAATTGATATGAAGGGAGGAAGATTAGATTTGGGGATTGGGGATTGAAGACCTTGCTTAAATTTAGAGGGTTAGGGAATTTAGAAGCTGAGAGTCAGTTATTGCTGATGGCCAAATCAGTGTTAATTCTGCAACTGAGCAAATGGAATGGAGAGTTTGGTATAGTATGTGTTAGCTCTGAATTGCTGACAGTAGTTCATTATGTTCCAGCTCATCACACTTGCAAGAAAGAAATTGCGTTTCCACTGTTGCTTCAGCCTGACAAGTGATTTTCCTTTATTCCACTAAATATATTCCTGTAGAGTCAATTCCAGTTTCAATCCTTGGACATATGTTGTGACCCAAGTTCCTAGCACCATTCTGTCTACTGTCTAAGTAAACTGGTTTTTCATGTAACTCAAAAGCATTTTATTAGACGTGTGACAAACATTATTACCCTCAAACAATGCTTCCATAAATGATATCACTTTTTTACGCATTTCTCACGGCATCTTTAAAAAATCAGGCATTTCAGACAGTCTCCAAGCTCTCATTGGAAAGCCTAATACTAAAAATATAGAACCAAAACTGACATTGCATGAGTTTTCTTTTCTTTTTATAGTTCTGGAATATCCAAAAAATTCTTATTGTGTAATATTGCTCAGGAAATTAAGCCAACTTAGTGGTACAAAAACAAGTGATCTGTTCATACAAAAAGATACTGTAAGTTCTTTCTGAGTCTGATCAGTGTGGCACTAGCTTTCTAACTGTGATCCCCTCTTGAGTACCACCATTTTAGGACCCTTAGGCCTGGTTCCTAGAAACTGGATTTTTAATTTCTTGACTGGTAGTCATGTTTGTATTGACAATACATAGAGGCATTTTATGAGGTTTCTTTGAGGTGCTTTATACCACATGACACCACTACTTAGACTCAAGTCTTATTCTCCCCCATTGGTTTCGGAAAAAAAATATTTTTCATAAAAAGTGAGTATTTCATGAAGCAGAATTATCCCTCCCACCTTTTTTTTTGTATGCCACCCGCACAGCAGAGCCAGGCAAGCTACCCATGTCGTATTTGATATGCCAGATACCAGTAACAATTACAGACCTCATTCCCATGACCTGATGGAATGGTTTGAGGCTCTTCATGTTCCTGGAGCAAGCAGATGCCCTTGGGCTCTACTAGCATGAGACAGGACATATGGAGATGTTACTGGTGCCCGCTCGAGCAAATCGATGATGAATGGGAAGACAGTGATACCTTTTTTTTTATTGTCCACGCCTGACTATATCCCAGGCTTACTTTTGGTTCTGTGCTCAGTGATCACACTTGGTGGTTCCTGGGTTGACTGTGTGCAAAGTAAACACCCTATTGACTCTTCTATCTTTCTGGCCTCTGACTTCTTGGTGATTGATATAATCTATATATTACTTGCAAACTAACTTTCATAGTTATTGTGAATGAAGCAAATTTATGGATGAATAAAGTAAAATTACATAATAAAGTCTTAATTTACCTATTATAATCCTAGGTTTTAATTTATGGTTAATAATAATAGATCTGAAGCTTTACAAGATTATAGCAGGTATGGCCCTTGCTTTCAGATAGCCAACCCGGTCTCAAATATCTGGCACTCTATATGGTCCTCTGAGCCCTGCCTGTAGTTATCTAGCACAGAGCTAGGAATAAACCCTTAGTACACTGGGTGTACCCCCAAAACCACAAAAAACATAAGAGAAAAAAGAAAGTTTAGTACTTTTCTGGCCTGATATTGAGTTTATGCTTGTCAATTAATTATCATTGATACTGTTTGTTACACCTGCTACCCTGAAATATAAGATGTTTATCTCTATATTTTAATTATTTAAATATTATACTGTTGTTTAATTAATAAAATTATGGTTTAGGTAAGGGGCCAGCAGTATGGGCCAAGATATTGAGCGAGTGCAAATTGCATAGATGAAATCCAACATTCCGTCTTTGGCACCAGGTACTCCTCTAAGCACCACTGAGTGTTGCCTAAGCCACGGACACCCCCAACAACCATGCCATCAGCAAAACTTAAATATCACAAAAAAGCTGATGGAAATGCAGATGCTACAATAACTAAGATAGCATAAGAAAGCAGTTTTTAAAATGGTATGTCGTTTAGTGATGTAGGAGACACAGACTAGGATATGGCGAGTTCATGGATCAGCAGTATTGGGATCAGCTGGAAGCCTGGTAGACATGTTAATGTTGGATGCTTTTCCGGTTCATAAGCACGATGATTGGGTCTTCACATGCTTTTGTGACATGTGCGTCCCTTTATCTTGTTATGCATTTAGCACATTATCCATCTGACATTTAGAAAAAAAAAGAAAAGATAATGTTGGTGCCACTCTACACCACCTGAGTCAGACTATATGGCTTAACTATATTCATAGTGATTCATATGCAAGTCCAAGTTTGAGAGGCACGGGTGTTTTCTGAATTGGCATTCTTCTCTTATGGGAATGTGAGGACATTGTTTTTTTTTTTTTTGTTGTTGTTGTTGTTTTTCTTTTAAGAGTCAGGTAAAATGTGTAATTAGGTGAATTTTCCTGTTTTTGTTGTTTTTAATTGTGTTTTTGAAATAGAAGCACTGGAGAGTGGACAAATGTTTTAAGACAGCCTGCTAGAGGGAGAATTGGAGAGAAACATATATGAAGAAAAACACAGGAAGAAAGGAGATGCACATTTATGTGGAAGGGGAGAGAAAGAACAAGTTTGAGGGTGAGGGCAAGACACAGGCATGGAGAGAGAGAGAGAGAGAGAGAGAGAGAGAGAGAGAGAGACAGACAGACAGAGAGACAGACAGAGAGACAGAGAGACAGAGAGAAGACAGAAAGAGAGAGGGAGAGAAAGAGAGATAGAATGCTAGCAGATAATTTGTGGGTACTGGTATTTTAAGGAACATGAATAGGGGAATAGATTTTTTTTCTTTATAGAGAAGGAAAACTATTTCCTGCACATGGATATTAATAGCTAGGGGGTGTTAAGCAGAGAATAAGATTCTCAAACTGTATGCATACCATTATTTATATAATGTACCATAAGTGTTTTTAAGTAATTCATGAGAACTGTATTCAGTTAACATAGTTCAAATGTGAAATTTAGATTTTTATTTACTTACTCTAGAATAGGAAGCTGTAGAAAAGCAAGATTTTCATAAGAATTGAATCATGCTGGAAGGGTATTTGGAAGTCAGCTAATCTATCTCTGTCACTTTTAGTTTACCTGGAGATCATTTGTCTTATTAAAGAGGTTCAGAGCAAAAGATTATCTTACGTCCATTATTAATATTCCTTGTATGCATGAGCATATGTTAACACAAAGTTATTACTTTAATTTACTTGAATCCTTCTATAGTATAATTCTTTCTTGCACTTTCCATGCTAATATCTAATAGAAAAGCCATATTTTATATAGCAGCTCGTATGTTTGAAGATTGTTATTTAGTGCTGACTAAATTTTAATAAAGCTTATTAAATTATGTTTCATTTAGATGTTAGAATATAATTAGAGTTTCTAATCTCAGTCCTTTAGTGTGCAAAGTGAAAATTGTGGCTTTAGTAACTTATTAAGTTGTACCATATTTAACCTAAGGTTTAAATCAAAGTTTTAATAGTGAATATGACATTTTTTTTTTTTTTTTTTTTTTTTTTATGACATTTTACACTTGTCAAGAGAAATAAAAGTTTATGAGCAAGTATTTGGTATGCTTGAATGGTGACATTTTAAATCTTAACCAGTAAATTATGGGGAAAATGAGAATAAAAGTAGAATATTAAAGAGAAAAGGGGAAAAACTGTAGCCAAAGACTGCCTTTTGTCTGCCGTTTCCTCACCCTGTTTGTCTTTATTAAATAATAACTTACTTTAATTACACTGAGTCACATCAAGCTTTTTCTTTCAATTCTTAGCTTTCTTAGACACCAGAGAATGGACTATGACCCTACCTTTGATATACAAGGGCATTTCATGCATTTTCTTGGAATGCATGCAAGTTCAAAACTTGGAACTTGTCACACAAGGCATGTTTAGTCTCATTGAATCTTACAGGGACTTCCAGGAAAATTATTATAGCCTATATTTCTTTGGGATCTTTGAGGTTGGGGTTAGTAGGGATAAAATTATCCCATGCGGGCCCGGAGCCATAGCACAGTGGGTAGGGCATTTGCCTTGTGCATGACCGACCCGGGTTTCAATCTCTGGCATCCTATATGTTCCCCCAAGCACCACCAGGAGTAATGCCTGAGTAAATGAGCCAGGATTAACCCCTGAGCATCTCCGGTGTGATCCAAAAAACAAAACAAAAAATTATCCCATGAGAGAAAATTTTAATTCTAGTGGATTGAGAATTGGGCAATAGGTTGTCATTCTCCATTTCTTTCAGTTTTTGCTTCAGTTGCCAAAAACCAATATGTTAAGTATCATCTGAATTCAATAATTAGATTTTCTAACATAGGTAAACAAGAAAATTACTTCCTTTATTCCTTTCTCTCTTTTTCTTGTGCTTAAATAAAATTATCATATAAGTCTGTGAGACCTAATGAGACTGTGTTGGTAATCAATGTTGTGTTTTTTTTTTGAATTGTTGCTGAGTTATCGTTGCTTTACAATCTGAAGGTATTTATGGTCAGTAACTATGTATGCTGATAGCACTCACGGCTTCTACCCGCCAGGTTAGAGTGCTGTCCTGTCACTAACACCCTTCCATTCGTTTCCCCATTCCACCTTCTCTTGTCCTCTGGTACTCACCATCATCAATTCACTGCACCCAGGTCGTCAGTTTTCTTATTTTTCTGTTTATTTTTTCTGCTAATTTATTCACATTCTACATCCGTGTGAAGGCATCCAATAATCATATCTTACTTTTACTTATGTTAGTGTAGTCATCTCAAGGTCCATCAACTTTATTGCAGTCAGCACACTGGCATCGTGTCTAAGAGCAGAGTAGTATCTCACTGTGGATCAATGCATTCAGGATTTATCCCGTCACCTTCTGCCAGCATATGGATTGATCCCATGTCTTTACTATTCTGAGAAATGCTGTTATGAACATACAGAATCAGAATCCTACAGATGATATTGATGCATCTATAGAACTTCTGTTTTTATTTTCTGAGATCTTTATATCATTTGCATTCCCACCAACAGTATATTAGATTTTTTTTAACATGGGGTGTGAGTTGCAGTTATACTTGCTGTGCTCAGGGCTTACTATCTCTCCTGATGGTACTTAGGAATATCATATACTGTGCCAGAGATAGAATTGGGTTGGCTGCATGCAAGGTAAGTACTGTATCTCCTGTCTTGCTCTCTGGCCCTCTAGAAGGTTTTTTTTTTTTCTTTTTTTGGGTCACACCTGGTAATGCTCAGGCATTTCCTGGCTCTTCGCTCAGGAATTACTCCTGGTGGAGCTCGGGGGACCATGTGGGATGCCGAGGATCGAACCCTGGTCGGCTGCGTGCAAGGCAAACACCCTACCCGCTGTGCTATCACTCCAGCCCCAACCCCCCACGGTTTTTATTCTCACCAACACTTGCTTCTAGTCTTTTGACATTCCCCATTCTCACTGGTCTAAAGTGCTAACTCATTCTGTTTCATCAGCTAGAAATTGAACACCCTTCATTTCAAAGTAACATTGAGAGGTGTATTTTTTTTTAATGTGGTCCATTTCTTTTCCAAACACAATTAGGTGTTTCCTTGACAGGAAGCACACAGAGTGGATATTTACTAGGCAACTTGCAAGATCTGCTACACAAATGCAATTAATTTCCCTCTTATTTATCTGACTAGTCTTTTGGGCATATAGTAAAGTGTTTCGGGAGGTTATGGCCTGCTTTTTGCTCTGTGGCCAGTTCTGGATGACCAAAACTACCTCCTTAGGTTTGTTGGCCTAAAACAAATAGAAAGCTAGTTATTTCACCATCAAGATGGGTTTATTTGGAAACAACAACAAGAACTGATTCAGAAAGTGTGGTCTCATGGTGAACCACAAACTTAGTTCACCAGAACAAAGAATGAAATTTCTTTTAGACTGTTGAGAGACACAAAAAGGTTCTGGGAGTTTGAAGTGTTGTGGTTTTTCATTTCCTGGTTTGTGTTCTTACACTCACTGAGGCGATCAATGCTTGGCTAGGAGGAGCCTCCTTCAGGGTAAGCCATCATTACTTGCTCTTGGAAATTCTCTTGGGTTCATCTCCTATGGTTAGAGCATGTCTTGAGCTGAGTGCAACGGTCTTTGTGAGAACTCTTTTGATTTTCTCTCCTCCCTTACTTGAGGTTTCTATACATTAATTTTTGCCGATTCAGAAGTTTTCTTTCTTGCTTGCTTGCTTGTTTGCTTGTTGCTTGCTCACTTGCTTACTTGCTTGCTTACTTGTTTGCTTACTTTCTTGCTTCCTTGCTTGCTTCCTTGCTTCCTTGCTTGCTTCCTTGCTTGCTCTCTTGCTCTCTCGTCTTCCTGTCTTCCTGTCTTCCTGCCTTCCTCATGATGTCTGCTCCATGAGATCAGAACTGTGCTACACTGATTGCTGCTGATCTAGAAGGGTGCCAGAACAAAAAAAAAAAATTGGTAATGCAATGTTCAGTAACTTTTGTTGTTAAGTAACTTCAATTATAGGAATTTCTGGGACTTTCCTATGGCACTTAAAGGACCTCTTAAACTCTTTGTCTTCTTAGCTACGAGTAGGTAAAACTAATTTCTTTCTTCTGTAGTAATTATGTAATCAGAAAACTATTGCAAAATAGTTTTTACTGGTCAGCAGTAATCTTCATAAATCCATGATATCTTTGGAACTTTTGCTTTTACAAACAGCATAATCTTAGTACTAATTGCAGGGAATTAAACAAATGAGGGTTTTATAGTTAATTAACGTGGATTAATATATCTGTGATAGTTTATATTAAACTAGACTGTTTCATAAGAATTTATATACATTTCATTGACATTTTCAGTATTTTGCTCTAGTTATAGGGATAGAATATAAAGGCAATTTGGGAAGTGAATATAAGACTTTGTTTTATTTTGCTTTTCGGGTCACAACCGGCAACGCTCAGGGGTTACTTCCTGGCTCTTTGCTCAGGAATTACTCCTGGAGGTGCTAGGGGACCATATGGGATGCTGGGGATTAAATCTGTGTCGGCCACGTAGAAGGAAGATGCCCTACCTGCTGTGCTATACCTCCAGCCCCCTGAATAAAAGACGTGACATTAAGCCAGAGAGGTAGTTCTGCAGGTAGTGCATTTGCTCTGTGTGTGTCCGGCTGTGGTTTGGTCCCCAGCATCCCATATGGTCCTGTGGGCCTGCTTGCCAGGAGTGATCCTTGACGACAGAGTCAGAAGTAAGCTCTGAGCATGGCAGGTGTGACCCCCACCATTTCTCCTCCCAACCAAAAAATAAAAAAGAAACAAAATGGAAACAAAAATAAACTTGGCATTTATTCTGCTTCCAGGACTATTCCTCCATGATTTTTTCTAGATAACTGCTTGCTGACATAGGTGTGGAGTAACCATTCTTGTAATAATGTTGAAGGTAACTAACTCTAAAGTTTGAAGATAACTTTAGTATTGGGGTTGTTTGTCACAGAATTTATTCTAGACCTGCTGTGCATGTTTTTAGTCCTATGGAACCTAATGAATCTTTTAGATAGTAAATTGATTAGATGATAGAATTCTTTTTTGCTTTTATGAGCAATCCCTCTGGCCCCTTTTGTCTTTCCTTTTTATTCATTTATTTATTTATTTATTTATTTATTTATTTATTTATTTATTTATTGCTTTTTGGTCACACCCGGCAATGCTCAGGGTTTCTCCTGGCTCTGCACTCAGGAATTACTCCTGGCGGTGCTCAGGGGACCATATGGGATGCTGGGGGATCGAACCTGGGCCCGCATGGGCCGGCTGCGTGCAAGGCAAAAAATGCCCTACCTGCTGGGCTGTCGCTCCGGGCCCCTTTGTCTTTCCTTTATATAATTTTCTGACAATCTTAACTGTCCATAGCAGATTTGTTTTCTGGGTTAAAACTGTGTTTTTCTGCCAGTGAAGTCCTTTTGTATGCAAAGCTACCTTCTATTCTGCTGCATATAATCTCCCCCTGCCATTTGTCACCCCTCCACTGCCCCCCCCCACTAATACTTGTACTATTTTAAAATTCTCACTTTAGAAAGGTTAACTAATTTTGAGACCAAATTCATATTATTTCAGAAGCATTCCATTTGGAACATTTATTGCACTGCAGAGAATATCTCATTTCAAAATGACCTGCATTATGCTCTCTGTTTATAAGGACTGTTCATTGATAAGACAAAAGGGGCTAATCAAACTGCTTAACTATATTCTTGGCTGTTTGGAAGCTTTTTAAGGACCACTCAGAGACTACTTAACTGAAGAAACTGTATTTTATATGTGGAAAATGACCACTGAATTTCTGAACAGACCCAGAGGAGGAATATAAATATTTAATATTTAGGACAAAAACGAATGTATTTTTATTTTACTTGGATAGATTGTTGATTCATAAAATATTTTCTAGAATATAATCTTAGTTGTTTTTACATTGTGGAAGAGTAAGGTGAAAGACCATGTTAATTATACTAACCTATATTTCTGAGTGTTTGCTATATGGCAAGCACCCATTTACATTTATTAGACTACTTAATCCTTACAAATGAAATAGCTATGAATATTACTTTCAATTTTTAGAGGATGAAATCTAAACACAGGTAAATGACTTTGTCCCTGTGCAAAATCACTCTTTTGCTTCTTCCAATTAATAAGACTCTTGAATCACAAAGAATTGTTAATTATAAGAGAAAGAGGCAAATTTATTTTGCACATGGATCTAAAAAGAAAATACTGTATATTTAAAATGCTCATTGCAATACATTTTATTTTCTTTGTGGATGTGACTATTAACATGGTACATGTTAGGCTCTAA
Organism: Cryptotis parvus; assembly: GCA_021461705.1. NCBI lineage: Eukaryota > Metazoa > Chordata > Mammalia > Eulipotyphla > Soricidae > Cryptotis > Cryptotis parvus. The sequence continues at coordinate 21,626 of JAJIBD010002254.1, forward strand.
AATACATAAAGATTTCAATTTCTGTATTTGTTTTAAGTTATATTCAGAAACAAGAAATAGTAAATTTTTACTTTAGTTTACATCCAGTTCAATCTTTCTATGTGAACTTGCATTTACATGATGGCATACAAGAGCGGTTTGAAGTTGATCCACTTTGCATGAAAGATTTAACTTTGGACCTGAGGGACGGGGGGGCCAGTAAGCGAGTAGAGCACCTGCCCTGTAGGAGGCAACCTGGGTTTCATCCTCAGCAGCCTGATCTCAGAACACCGACCCCCTCGGCGCTGTCAGGTTTGCATCCCCCCACCTCCATAAAACAGCAGACAAATCAAAAGGAAACATTACCCAATACTACCACTTCAAAGAATATGACCTCTATGTCCAGAACAGATCAATGCTCGGGATCTTCTGACATTGTGCAGGTAATCTTTTAAAGCCTAGATATTGACAAGTCAATTCACTAAGTAAATAGCTGGGAAGTAGTCAAGCTTGAGTTGGCTTACACTGAACTTACTGTTTCCCCTTTGCTTATTCCGGAGGTTCATCTTTTGACATGGGGGCTTTCTGATAGGGACAGAAAGCCTTTTATCTATCAATAAAATAGTCTTTTTTATAGTTTCTTTCTCTCTCTTTTTCTGTAGTCACATCCAGCACTAAATTCCTCAGCTTAATTTTTTTTTAAAGTTCATCTCTGGTAAGCTCTATAATGAGACCTTTGCAGTATTTTACTGTGGGCCAGTGCTCTGTGGTCTCAACCTCCCCAATTTGCTGCAACCTGGGCCCCCTCCTGACTTTATTTACTTCTTGTGGTCCTAACAGGCTGGCCTCTTGGTCTTTCAGAATTCAGCCCGGCTCCCTCCTCTCCTGCCAGGCCTCCTCATTTTTGCATATTCCCCCTGTATTCCCTTGGCTAGCTACCTGTGTGTATTCAATATGCCAAAAACTAACAACATGAGACCTCATTCCCATGACCTGAATGAATGGTTTGAGGCTCTTCATGTTCCTGGAGTGAGCAGATGCCCTTGGGCTCCACTAGCACTTGACAGGGACGATTGGAGACATTACTGGCACCTGCTTGAGCAAATTGATGAACAATGGGAAAGACAAGTGATACAAGTGAAGTGATACAAGTGATTCCCTTCGAATATCTTGGGGGACCTGACTCGAGGGAGAAGCATGTGTTCCTCAATTAAGAAACTAAAAGATGTGGGTTGCCCTATTCAGTGGCTCCTTGGAAGATCCTTTAATGGGGACTCATTTCAGACACTTTGAATCTCTCTTGGAGAAGCTCAACAGGTTGTAATAATTTAAAAATTAGCGGATCGGAGCGATAGTCCAGCGGGTAGGGCATTTGCCTTGCACACAACCAACCTGGGTCCAATCCCCAGCATATCATAGGGTCTCCTGAGGGCAGAACCAGAAGTAAGCCTGGAGCATCGCTGGGTATGGCCCCAAAAAGCAAAGAGAAAGAGAGAGAGAGAGAGAGAGAGAGAGAGAAACTGAATCAAACCTAATTATGGTATTGATGAAAACTAGTATGTGTTGAGGATAGTAGCATTTCCCTTTGATATGACAGTGTTAGCAATCTCGTGTTCTTAGTGTATGGCTACAGTGCCAACCTGTAAAGCAGCAAGCTCTGGATTCTGGGGTAAGACCACAAGCTCCATGTTCCGGCTCTAGTTACAGGTCAGCAGCATCTCTTCAGGGATCCGTAGCCCTCTCTGCAGCTGTTCCTTCCATAGCTTCTGCTCAGCAACAGCTTCTGACATAGCTTCTTTCTAGCAGCAGCTTCTGGGAGTAGCTAGTTTCAAAAAGCTCCTAAATACTTTATGTAGTCTTGTTCCTAATGTCTGATTGGTTATTCCCATATAGGGTGTGAAAACTGATCCATCTGATTTATTATAGAAAGCAACCAAAAGGGGGGCCGGCATCCGCCCCCCCCCCCCCCAAAAAAAAAAAAAAAAAAGACTGAAAAGATCTCATACATGCACAACCCAGATGGTATATTTAGACACCTGCCTCCGGTATTTTAGATAAAGCAAAAATATCATTGCCTTTGGATTCCAATAGGCAAATATTTTCTGAACCCAGGAAGAATTCTATCAATTTCATGGTGTTTCTTTGTCTCTGGAAGAACCAAAAGAAATGATCAATGAGTTGGTTTTAGAAACATATAGTGAAGAACTTGATAAACACACCCAGATTTAGACTATTGTCAGATTTCTCTTTTATGCATCTACTGTTTGTATTTTCTGTTCCATGGAGAGAGCTCTTGATTTCCATGGACATTCTTTTCTCTGTCAAGTTGCTAAAAGTACCAAAGGCTTTGGGTACATTTTATACAGCTTCATGTGTATGCGTTCTGGTTCTGTAGAAGGCAGTCAAGAACGGACTGTCTCAGTGTAGCTGGCTAACTTGGAAAGGTGCAGGAAAGCAAGTCAGGGTATAATTGAGCCAATATTTTATTTATTTTGGCTCCCCTGACACAGACTACCTACTGAACTTTTTTTAAACCACACTGCCAAGCAAGCACTGAACTAAAGAAGATTTCTGCAAATTAGTATGAAAATCAATCCAACATTTTTCAATGAGGAGTAATGATTAATCTTTGTTTATAGCATCACATAGTTTTCTAAAATTTATCATTTTAATTCTCTTGGTTGAAAAGCGAATATATATTCAAGTTAGAAACTTTTCTGGTTCATAACTTTCTCAAGTTGCTCTTCCATCATGACTGATTTTCAGACATTTCTCTCATCACATATAACACCCTGCTTCTTTTATGGACCATAGCCATTTCAGGCTTGATTTTTTCACTTTCTATTTTCTTGAAAAGTGGAGTTTTCACTCCTTTTTTTGTGTTATAGATATACATATCCTGCGTGAAATTTAACCATAAATCATCTAAGAGAAATAATAAATTAAACGTATTTTCTGTTTGCGAAACGTGTATCAGGAGGTCTTGTCAAAGGTGGAGATTATCACAAACGTGTGGGAGTCAGAGGCTAGGTAAGACAGAAAATGGAACAGTGTGCTAACAATTGTCGAGGGTACTAATGCCAACCTAGAACTGAGCATTAAATAGAGGCAAAAAGATACAAATGACAACCCTTTAATGTATGTTCTGCAATCCATAGTCTGGAGGGGAAGGAAAAGAGAAAGAGAGAGAAAGGGGAAGAAATAAAGAACCTGCCATGGAGGCTGGCTGGGGAGCGGGGAGGGAACCGGGGACGTTGGTGGTGGGAGATGGGCACTGGTGGCGGGATGGGTGCTGGAACACTGTATGACCAAAATCAAATATGAACTTTTTAATTGTATATCTTTGTAATTGTATATCTCACGGTGGTATAATAAAATACTTTAAAAAATAAATAAAAATTACTTTGGACAAGATGAAAAAATATTTTGTGTTTATTCCAATGAAGTATTTGCCACGTGTTTCTAAAGTATTAAAGAACAGAACTCGGTTCTTATGCTACCCTCCTTTAATATATCACTTATTGTCAATGTTATTCAAAATGAATTCATGTATACTGAAAGCTTGTGGGTGGCATGGAACTTTTCTGTGTGCTTAAATATAGTAATTAGTCACATAACAGTTTAGGTTCTGTTTTGTTTAAGCATCTGTTCCTTTATCCCAATGAAGTAAAATAGCTTTATTTAGAGAAATTTATGTAAAGAAATAGAGGGGGAGTGAAAGATAGTAGTGTGTGGAGAAAGTAAGTGAGCGAGAGAGAATGAACCTGAGATTCTCCAGAGTGACAGAAGCTGAACATTCTGTTGTGGACATTAATAAGAACTTTTATAGGATGGGATCAAAGAAAGATAGACTCAGAATAGAAGTTGAGAGTTGGGGTTGAAGTAAAAATCCACAATATTTTCTTCTTGCTTACTTGCTTGTTTGGAGTCTTTGAATTAGAATTGTTAATAACCAGATGAATCTGTAAGGTAAATCCTTCAAAGCTGAGAGAGTGATATGTCCCCAGAGAAATTACAGTACTTGGATATGATCTGAGTTTATGCCAAGGCCTGTCTGAAGGCTTACAGTGACTCAGGGCTTCTTAAAAGCGTAGTCTAAACAGTCTTTCCTTAAGTGTACAATTTTTCTCTTTTATTGTAGCTGAGTAATGATGATGAAAACTCAGATTTGACTAACATTAATAGTTTTTCCGTATAAAACATGATATTTTATCACCTTTCACAAATTTGACATCACAGAAAAATGAAATTGCTTGTGTTTTAGCTTAATGTTTTCATATTTTAGAAATCTTTATTATTTTAAGAGTGGTATTATTACAAATATTGAATGTTACATGTTTGTTTTGAAAACCATTAAGTGGTGACTTATAAGAGAAGTTCTAATTATATTGAGATTAATCATTATTAAACAGTAGCAAAAATAATAATACAGCTTGACAATTCATGCTGTAAAATCCTAATTTTAGAGTCCTTAAACTGATTTGCTGATACTTAGAGTCATCACAATATCTTTATCTTAAAAATAGTGGAAGCTTTTCTGTTCTTTTGAGAATTTTATAAATTCTCAGTTGTGGGGGCCAAAGCGATAGCCCAGCGGGTAGGGTGTTTGCCTTGTAAGCGGCCGGCCTCTGAGGGCCTGGGTTCGATCCCCGGCATCCCATATGGTCCCCGAGCACCGCTGGGAGTAATTCCTGAGTATAGAGCCAGGAGAAACCCCTGAGCATTGCCAGGTGTGACCCAAAAAGCAAAAACAAAAAAAAAATCTCAGTTGTGCATGATTTTTAAAAAGAGAATACTTTTTAAATAATAAAAATAATAATATACTATCCAGGTTATTATTAATTTGGCTGATGCCTTCCTGAAACTATTCTGTATAGTTAGATTGGAAACTGTCAGGCCAGTGTTTGGTGCCATACTCAGCGTCATGCTGTCGTCTGCTACATGACAAGCCTCTAGTTTTCATTAACTCTGCTCCTTATATATCTTCAAAAAAAGGCTTTAGTCTTTGATAGAAGCTGGTTAAAATCAAAGAAGAAATACCTAGTGGTAATTTTCTTTGTTTTATTGTTTCTTTTTTGAGAGGTGGGTGGGCAGTGCCTGGCTGTGTCAGTGGCTACTCCTGACTCTGTGCTCAGGGATCACTTCTGCCATTGCTGAGGGTAGTGCTTGCTACTGTGACCAGCTGTGTTGGTTGCAGGTGCCACAGCGGTTTTATCCCCTGTATATTTTAGGCATTTTATCCTTTTTAAAGTAATTGTAGAATTTTGAAATCATTTTGAAAATTTTAGAGAACTCATTTTTTCACTTATTTTATTTTTTTTAAGTATTTTATTATACCACCGTGGGATATACAATTACAAAGATTAGAGAACTCATTTTTATTCCTTTGTATTCTTAAGTACTTCTCACTTTTAACTGCTGTCAATTTTATGCCTTGAAAGTTATTTCCAGGGGCCAATAGTTCAATAATAATTTGGATCTTGTCAGAAAGGATGACAGTCTTTCATGAGGGTGGTTGTGACGCTGGTTACGTCTCTTCTGCTCTCAGACTGCTACTATTTTTTCTTCTTTCTCAGACATCCAAAAAAGATAATAAAGAGATCAGGTACAGTTGTTTTCTTTGATGATGCTGTAAGAAAATTTGTTTTATATAAATCCTTCTACACTTTAGATAATTAATCAGGGCATTTCCATAAAACCAGGCATATTTCATTTTATTAGTTTTAGACCACACCCAGCAGTTCTCAGGACTTACTCCTATGCTCAGAAATCATTCCTGAAAGTGCTTCAGGGATATTTGGTACCCTGGGGTGATCCAGGGATTGTTCCTGGATCAGAGCGTACCTGGGGTGTGTGTTTTAAAAAAGGCGTACCATGTTTCTGATGCCAAACTGACACATGTCAGCTACATGTATCTTTGGTTGATGGGACATACCGGCTGATGCTTAGGGATTACTCTGCACAGTACTTAGGGGTACTTTAAATTAAAGGCCAGAGATCAAACCTAGGCTTCCTTGGGTGTTATACTCGAAGGAAAGTAAAGAACGCTGCCTCGCCACTTGCACCATTCCCTTTGCCCATTAAACGTATTTTAAAAGTGCATTCCCAGGGCTGGCCTTGTAGTACAGGATGTATGGTCTTGTCCTGCTTGTAGCGGCCACTGTTAGATCCAGGACCACAAACACTGCCTGGGGTCACTTCTGAGCACTGAACCAGGAGTAGCTCCTCAACACCATCAGGCCTGTTTCCCTCAAAATGCATTTTGTCCTCTTTCACATAAGGTTTTTGTTCATTTTAGATAGGTAAAACCAAATGCAGTATTCTAAGGCACTCTTATGGTCAAGGCTCTGTTTCAAACAACAAAACAAGTTCCATCTAATAAAGATACTGATTTATTATTGTGATTCATCTGGCCACTTGTGGAGATTTGAGGTAATTCTGGGAAATAGTTCTAGACAGCAACAGCTATTGGAATCCAGACAGAATGACAATTAAACCTAGGGCAAATATATGTATTAAATGCCAGCCTTTTCATGTGGCTATTAAGGGTGTGCTAATATTAAACTTTTTAACAAGTTTATGTGTGACTAGTGAAGTAGAATCTGAGAAAGTGTAACTCTTCAGTTTTGGGTGATTCTTGTTTCTTTTTATGTTTTGAAATACTGATATTAAATATTTTAACAAACTTCTATACTTGATATGTAGGTGGTTTTTCTATTTTTGGCAACCATGTTTTTATACTTTGTAAATTTTAAAGAGATAAAGTATTTCGTGTTAATACTGTAGTATGAAAGTTTTAGCGGGAATAGTTGAATACAGCTTATGTTCCTGGTTTATTATATAGTAAACGACTTTTACAAAATGATGCATAAAAGCTTAGATATAAGGAGCCACACATTTGGGAAAAAAAAATCTCCGCCATGTGAGGGAGTCCATTTTCTTCCTGCCATTTGTTTCTTTTGAATTAGTAGTCACTTGTCTTCAGATAAGATGAAAATCACACCCTGTCCTCATACTTTGATTACTGAATCTTGGTTCTCAATGAAGGAATTGTTTCCACCACAAAACCCCAGGCCTGGGGCAGTTAAGTTTCTTGGTCTTTAGCCTAAGGAAATATGACCCTTTGTAGAAGTACTTCCCATCTGCACACATAAAAGGGCTCTGTCTTTAACCATTACAATAGCTTTCTGCTATTTTTAAGAAAAGTTTTGTAAATCAAGAAAGCTCTTGTAATATGTACTTTTAATCTCTACTTGCTTCTCCCTATTCTTTTTATTTCAAAGTTTAATCAAGAACGCTAACATTTCACAGGTTGGAAATGAAAATGTTTGATGACTGAACATTGAAAATCAACACTAAGACAAAATGCATGTGAAAATGCTATTTTTCATTTTGTAAAGAAATGGAACTTATGACTGTATTGAGTGAGGCAAATTCTACTGTAAGCTGTTTTATCTTTCTAGTTAATTTGAAAAGGTGAAATGAGATTTTAAGTACACTGTTTTTATGTTAACTGTCTGGCATTTTTTTAGTTTACTAACTATTGTTCTGATTTCAGTCATACTGGTTGAAGGTTTTAAACAGTGAATATTAGAACAGCTGCTAGTAGGCCTGAATCCCCACTTACTTTATTACAACACACGCCATAAACATAGCAGCACTTAGCATAAAGATAATAGGGTTCCAACTCTGGTTTCTGTAGAGCTGAATTTGTCATGTATTCATGGAAACAAAATAGCTTATTGACCAGAAGATACCCTGTTAGTTAAGTCTCAATGTTGGTAGCCATATACTGTTAGTGTTAATGAGATAAATACTTAGTCATAGTCATATTTAGTCAGATATCGTTAGTCAAGGACATAAATGTGTTTGATAATGGAGCACCTAGTTTCACTCTACTTATTCAAGAGTGCAATGCACAGTTCTCAGTCTCAAGTTTTATAAAGATAGTACAAGGATTATCATCCTAAATATGCATAGAACTCTTCAAATAAAGGTAGAGTTTTTTCAGCCATCATTTAAAAATCTACCTCTTTCTCGCTTGCTTACTGTTTTCGTTGAGAACACTTGATAATTAACATTATGAAGTGTGAGTAAAGGACAGGCACTCATTAGTTCAAACTATTTCTAGCCACATATATTGTATATTTTGAAGGCTTTTTTAAAAAAAGTAATAGCAACCTGAGTTTTAATTACCTTATAACTTTTTAAGAAAACGCTTTCCTGATTCCTATTTATACTCAGATGTTCACTAGTGAGCTAAAATTGCTTGCATGACCACAGATATAGTTTGTTCAAGGTTTCATGAACAAGGAAGGTTGTTTAATAAAACAGGGACTTAGATTTTGTTTAAACACCCTGTCTTCCATGCTAATCTCCTGTTTACAGTGACCATTACGAATATTTAATGGTAGGCAGGATGTAGACCAGAATTAAGGAACATATGGGTACAGTTATCCTGGTTAAAATGGCCAACGTGCCTTGTATTGTGTATGGAAGATAACAGGACAGGTGGTAATCCATCTTCACAGAGTGGAGACAGCTGGTATTTTCTGTAAGCCGAAGCAGTCTTTTTCAATGTAGTCTCACCTCACAGCTGATATGTTGCTTATTAGTATAATCTAAACCATACATTGGGGGGGAAAGGCATGCTATTTTCTGATTCTGTTCAAAAGGCACCCTTGTGGGCAAAAAGAAACTGAAATTTTGAATTTTTTTAATAAAAGCTTTACTTAAAATATTTTAAATATTTTAAAATAAAAATGCCTTTGAACTGCTTTATCAAACATGTTTCTCCTTTGAACTAGATAAGATCGATCATTTCCCTGTGTTCCATATTCTACAAAATCATGAAGTTATTAGGGAAATAGAGTTCAAATAGTACAAAATGTTACTATTAGATATATGAATTTGTTTTTGAAAAACATTTGCCCCCTTCGCTATTTTTCATTGTCTATAAAAAAGAAAAGAAAAAGACCAGCCATGCATTAGAATGGGAGTAGCAGAAGATTTACTTGGAATTGTTTACATTTTTTCACTTGTTTCTCTCATGCAGTATTCAAACAAAGAGCATATGTCTTGAATTCTCGGTCCATCAAAAATGGTAGTTACATGTAGCATATACCCACTTCAGATTCCAATTACCCCCTTCAAATACTGTAAAAATTTTGACAGGCCCTTCAATTGCAGCGACCATATCAATTGATTCAGGCTGTCTCCAAATTCCCCAAAGGCAAGTGGAGGTTAAAGGTCAGGTTACCAGTGCATGACACTTACTCATTCTAGTAAGATCAGGTTCAGCAGTTTCCAGTAGCACCCTGGATATTGGTCTGTTTTTCTGTCCAAGTTACATACTGTCAGCAGCGCTAGTACAGTGCGTGTCTGTGAAAGTGGCAAGACAATTCACAAAAACAACTCTGAAGGAAATAAGCATTTCGCCCATGCATTAAATCTCTGCTTGCCAAGAAGAGAATGCTTTTACTTACTCACTTATTTTCAGGTTAGTAAATTGTGTCACTGGTGCTCTTCTCCATTACCCTTGTAAACATTTTGATGTAGCTATGCTGTGAGAAAGAGGATTTCAAAACCACAGTCATGAAATCAATAAGTGTTTGCCATTGTTTGGATTGGAGGGCGTCTCAAAATGTGGATCTCATTACCTATTACTTCCTGGAAGTTCTGTCATGTCTCTGGTTCCAAGTTGTCTAATTGTAAACCTCTTTCACTTGTACGTTTTGGAATAGTTGGCATTACTTTGGGCAATGGTAAACCAAGTAATCCCTTTCCCGACTTCCTCCTCAGAGAGGATTTAACCCTCAGCTTCAATGAAAAGAAATTCAAAAAATATGAAATAGCAGTTTTTAAATTTACATGTATATCATAATCACTCAGATGATTTGTTCAAACTTGCTTTGTTCTCCCGCTCTCCCAGAGGTTGGGCATGAGAATTTACTTTCTTAAGCAGCCATCGGTTTTTGAAGAAACTGGTTCAATGACTATAGGCCAAAAAGCGCTATATGGAAGCTACCTTTTATTTTTTTTTACTAAATATTTTATTATGCCACCGTGAAATATACAATTACAACGTTGTTCATGTTTGGAGGTTTCGGTCACATAGTGTTCCAGCACCCTGCCCTCCACCATTGCCCATTTCCCACCACCAATGTCCCCAGTTCCCTCCCCACTCCCATAGCCTGCCTAAATGGCAGGTTCTTTATGTCTTTTCTCTCTCCCTCTCTCTCTTTTCCTTCTCTTACACATTGTGGATTGCACTACATACACTTGGGAGCCATCAAGTGCATATTTTTGCCTGTATTTAATGCTCAGTTCTAGGTTGGTATTAGCCCTTTCGACATTTATTTTTTTAATTTTTAATTTTTTTAATTTAATTTTATTATTCCCCCCCCAAATATTATTACACCATTTTAGACATACAATTGAAAGATGCTCATGTAGAGTTTTGGTTCTACAGTGTTCCAACACACATCCCTCCACCCAAACCCATCTCCCATCACCAATGTCCCCCACCCTCCCCCCCCCCTCCCGCACCTCGACTACTTGGCGGGTTCTGTATGTCATTTCTTTTCTCTTTTTATCTCCTTCCCACCAAACTTTCCTGCTCTTCGTGGAATGCAGTGCATTAAAAGACATTACTGTTTCACTATTTTTAGTGGACCGCGGTCCAAGCGGCCGCATGACCTGGGCTCAAACTGGTTTTGCTCTGTTAATCTGGTCGTGAGGCAGTTTCCCAGCATCCGGACAGCGAAAATGGTGGCTAGTGTTATGGGCGAGTTTCATCCGACTGCTTCCGGGACCCCCAGAGGCAATGGGCCAACACCCAAAACCCATCTGCCCTCCTCGGGATCCCATCATCAGCTGGGCTCGGCATGAGCTGAGTTCCAGCCTCCCCAGCCGCTTGTGAAGCTCTGCATGCTGGCCCCTGGGCAGCTCCTGGGCAGGGCCACCAGGCTCGACAAAATGGAGAGGGGAATGGCCGAACCCTGACTCCATCTGACTAATTCCCAGTGATTCCCGCTTCTGGGAGCCGCCTACCTGGGCTCGAACTGGTTTTGCTCTGCTGATCTGGTCGTGAGGCAGTTTCCCAGCGTCCGCCCTTTCGACATTTATTCACACATGTTCCCTTCTCTGTCTTACTAGAAGCTACCTTTTTAGCTTTGCTTTTTTGGCATGTTTCAAAATATTATTCCTAATGTAATGGAGCATATACCCATATAATAGCCAGAATATATACAATAATATAAAAGTAAAGTATTGATTATTTTTTTTTCCTTTTTTTGGGTCACACCGGTAATGCTCAGGGGTTTCTCCTGGCTCTGCACTCAGGGAATCACTCCTGGCGGTGCTCGGGGGACCATATGGGATGCCGGGGATCGAACCCGGGCCGGCATGGGCTGGCCACATGCAAGGCAATCGCCCTACCTGCTGGATTATCGCTCTGGCCCTATTGATTAATTGCTTATTTGATTTGGGGAATCATTTATAGAAACCACTGCAGTTTCCTTTCGCTTCCTCTTTCTCCTCAGTTTCATCAGACCCAACCCTTTCCATCCACATGGATTTCAGATTTTCACTTGATTTTCATGAGCTCTTTCTCATGATTGCACCATAGGAAAATGGTAGCAGGATCTTGACATACGTGGAGGAGTTGCTGTAATGCTCTGCAGCTGTAAAATCATGGTTTCAATAATGCTGTAAACTGTGATGCATCAGTGGAAATTAAACAAAGTGAATGGCATAGCCTTCACATTGCATCCATTTTCCATTCCAAATCAGGTAAATAGATATTTATAAACACCATGACAATTATTACATACTCTTTCTGTGAACATGAAACTGATTTTATGTAGATGGCATTATCTTTTGGGTTCTCCGAATCAGAGGTTCACAAGCCTATTTGGTCTCTCTCACTCCCTTTAAAATGTCAGCAGCTCACCTTCTCTAAGCATTAAGCAGAGAGCGTCCCCCTCCTGTCCCCAGCCACCTGCACCTCAGGCTACTTCTTCCCCAAAGGGTCATCCAGCCACCCACTGGGTTGTAGAATCTCCCACTCTGGCAAACACTGCACGATTCCAGAGCTAATGTGCAATGTAGTTTTTGTTTAAGAAGAATATTTTCTGTGTTACTCCTGTGTCTAGCTAGGTCAGCTGCACTTTGAGTATCACTGACAATGGTGAAATCTAGACAGATAAACTGAAACTATGTTTTCCAGTCCTGAAATTTAGTTTTACGTAAGTCAATGAGTTGTAATTAGATTCTCTTTCTGCCTTACCACCTGTAGTTAAAAAATTAGAAATAGTTTTATACTTCATGTCTTTATTTTGTAAGTGCTTTTAATATACATTTCAAACTCTAAAATTAGCCATTTTTTTTCTTTTTTATTGTGTAGGGGAGGTCCCCAAGGTTATGGGCAGGAGGATCTAGGGAGTCCTTCCCAGTAATACAGTTCAGGTCATTGGTGTCTTTACAAGTCAGCTGGGCCGTCTGAGCACTGGATTCAGTGCTGTGTTTGAGGATGCATACTGTGCTCAGACCCTCGGTGATCAGGGGCCCACCCTTAGGGGTCCAGGGGTCCTTGTGGTGTCTGCATTCTAACTCAGGTTCCATCTCAGGATATGCCTGGGTCTCTGACCATTGTGTTATCATCCCCCATAACACAACCGAATTATTTTTTCCTATAGCAAAGTATGAAAAGCTTTGGACTATTTTGATATTTATCAGCTGAAGAAAATATTCTATTTGGAGGAAATTCTGCTTGTTCTTAAAAGACGGTTATGTGTAATCTTCACTACATCTTATGCGTGATTTTCCTCTGTGGGATAGAAACTGGTTTCACCACTGTCACAGTGTGTGATTTCAATGTCTGTTGCAGCATGGTTTAGTGGACAGCTAAGATTAACTAATGACATAGGGGTGCAGTAGTATCTTTTTTTTTCCCAAGGAGCTGCAATTCACGGAGCATGCAATCCTGAAGAGCTCAGAAAATCAGAAAATGATAAAGGCACTATATAGCCTTTATAAATATAGCCAACTACAGTAATTTTTCTATTCATAATAACTTTTTATTACATTCATTTTAAATGGTCACTTACTTAGACTTACTGGTAATCTCCTGTATTTATGAGTCATTGCTTTTAAAACCCGTGTTTTGCAAAATTGCTTATTTACCTTATAGCACCTGTGTCTTAAAATCACTGATGTTTAGCAATTGCCTTCATTTTGGAGTTGTGTCCTAGATGACCAGATATAGTAGGAAATCATAGTTTTCTTGATGGTAGGTTATGTTGGCAATAATAAAATTTGCATTTTAACTACACAGAAATAACTTGAATATGGGAGTATTTAAAATTTGATAATGTTTGCAGCAGGTTATAATTACCATGAGGAAGAAGCTAATTTTTTTCTGAATATCAATTTAGTTATAAGGAGTTTTTTAATGATACATTAGTTAATGGCAATCAATTGCAAGTTGTGATTTTATCAAATTTTAAAGAAATATAATTTATTTTTTACTTTTGGGTCACACCCGGCGATGCTCAGGGGTTAGTTCTGGCTCTGTACTCAGGATTACTCCTGGTGTACTCGAGGATGGTACATATGGGATGCCTAGGATAGAACCCTGATTGGCCATATGCAAAGCAAACATCCTCCGTGTTGTGCTGTCACTCTGGCCCCCAAAAATAAAGCTTTGAGAGTTTTGGCTGTGTCTTCTCCACTACACCCCCCAAAAAAAATTAAATAAAGGAATAAAAGTTGGCAGTGGTGTGGATTATGTCAGACAGTTGGAACTGACAACTGCCATTTTCTTTTTCTATCCCCCCGATTTGCGTCAATTGCCTTTCTTTGTAACATCATATTTACCAGGGCTGCCATGAACCGAAGTTCAGTGCAAAGATTTGGGGAAGCCGGACTGGGAACAGTAGGGATATAGTCTGGCGTTTTTGCTACTCCTTGACCCAAATTTGCAAGTTTGCACCTCCAAGATGGCCCCTTATTCTGTTTGGCAAAATGCTGTTACAATGTAGTAAAACTCCCAAGCCCTTTTATTAGGGATGCGCAGTATAATGACTATATCCTTTCATTTGGGGCCTGACATTTAGACATTTGCCCTCTTAGTTTTATGCACAACCATGATCCAAGGATTTATTATTATCACTGTCATTGGTGCCTTTACAATTCAGGTGATGTGTTTAGAGTATTGTTATGGTTTTAATTTCTATAGTTACTGAGCTTCACCTTTAGAAAAGTGAGTACCAAGACCTGACATAGTCCTTATTGTCAGTCAGTCTGCCTCTTCATACATACTTCTGATTCGCACTACACACACACACACACACACACACACACACACACACACACGAGTTTTATAATCCAGGGACTAGGGATTGTCATCATTCTCTACTCTCTGTTCCCTTGTTCTGTTGTTCTGTAACACACATGGGTGAGATCATCTGATATTGGTTCCTCTCCCTCTGACTAATTAGTGTTGCACCCTGAGTTCCATCCAAGTTGCACCAAGCTGCAAGGTTTAACATTTTCTTATAGCTACCTAGTGAACATAATAGAGTATAGCAACAAAGAACTTTAAGTTCTTCATCTATTCATCTTTTATTAGGTATTTTGTCAGTTTCCATAACTTGCATATTATTTTTTGGCTACAGTGAGCAGAGATGTACATATATATTTTTGAGTTAGTCCTTTGGCGTTTTGGTGGTAGATGCCATGAAGCGGATTTTCTGAAAAATTCATAGAGAAGCTGTAGTTGCTGTCCAAAACTTACTGTTTTGGGACACTTCACACTGTTTTCCATTGAGATTCAACCAGACAGCAAACCGACCATATTGAAAAAGGGTTTCCTTTTCAATACTTGTTGTTTCCAGATTTTTAAAAACTTTATCATTATGTCATTATGTCACTCTCACTTGTTCTCACAAGATAACTTATTATTTTGATTAGCTTTTACTTTATAACAAGTGATGAGTACTTTTTTCTGTGCCTAATGACTATCTGTATGTCCTATGTATTTCATCCATTCCTTATTTTATTAGGATTGTTTTATCTGGATACTTAAAAGAGAGCGCAAAGAACACTCCAATGCTCAAACACCTAGCTATTTTAAGTAAACTTGCAAACACCTAACAAATTGAATGGTGATTTCATCTTTGTGAGTGCATGGAATATGCAAGTAGTAGCTTTCTTATTAGCTCTTTATCTGATGTTTGGCATGCAACTCTTTTCTCACACTCAGAAAGAAGGGTGTTTTTTTATTTTGGCCCATTCTTCTTTTGCAAAGACTCTTTCAAAGAGTTGATAACTTTCAGGGTAAAAGATTCAATGAAAGTTCAAGGTAAAACAATGAGTTTTAATGTAGTAAATAACCAAAGTTCATTGATGTGGTTTTAGGTTTCACTTCTCCACTAACATTTAAAGGACTAACTCGCACATGTGGAGTGTGGGTGTAATAGGAAAGAATAGTGTCTGCAGTTCTCTGAGAAGACTGTTCCAACATGTCTTCCTTTTCCATCAAAATATCTTCATGAAGTTGACATTTCTTTGCATATCTCAATGAAACAACAGACTGAAAATGGAAGTAGATGTTAAGACACTCTATAAACTAGACTTTTTAAAAAAATGTGCAAAAATATGAATACCGTTTTTAAGAAATATGTGTATCTTTCATGATCTTGTTAATGATGTCATTATGCACAATTAACAATGCAATGTAATTATTTTTATTGGAATTTAATAATATCTGTGTAGTTTATTTCCGTTTCTAACACGGTTTAGTCAGTGGATACAGTCCCAAAAGGGACTGCATGTTTGAGATCTTCAGAGTTTTTCAAGAGTACAAAGCCACCTGGCACCCAGGCATTTGAGAATAACTTCTTTAAAGTGTCAGAATGTCCAACGTTCATTCATTAGCAATCACAGTGCTATTCCGGGTTTCCTGTTGGATACAAATGCACAGGGTTTCTCTAGGAGAATTGCTGATCTTAGGAGAAAGGAGTTCAGCACTGCTCTTATACCACGATCATTCAGATTTTGCGTTTGATTTTTCATGAGCTAGCCTACAGGTGCAGATGTGTTGATTCAACTCTGTAAACAGAGAGACAGGCTGGATCATAAAGGCCGAGGCAGTGGCTGTCAGGATGGTTTTAATTAACAGCAAGACACCGGTCCTCACGTTTTGTGTACGCTTCAAAATGTTAGTTGTCCACTGAGATGACTCACAGATGAGGCACTACTTGATTCTAGTTGAAATGCAGCTGTGACATATGCTTTTTAAGGGAGACAGGAGAAGGAATTTGGGGAAAATGATTCTGTTGAATTAGGATGATTTTATGAGAGACGTTGGACAGCTGGTCTATTAATAATGATTTGTTAGAAAAAAAACCTAAAAATGACAGAGAGAGGGCCTCAGGGTTGAAGAGTAAGAATGTTTTTGTGAATATCCATATATCTATATATGCCCACTAACAAAACAGAAATAAGCAAAAAATTGAATCAAAAAATTCAATTTTTTATTTGAAAAAATCCTCCTTATTTATAAAAGGCATGTTATTTATAAAAGCCCCCCTCCTTATTTATGAAGACGTGTTTCTGTTTAGGATTATTTTGATCTCTATAATGAAATAGTTTTAGTTATGTTCTATTTTTTGAGAAACATGCTCGTAGCTTTAGAAGACAATCTACAGGGGCCGGAGCGATAGCCCAGTGGGTAGGGCGTTTGCCTTGCACGAGGCCGGCCTATGCCGGCCCGGGTTCGATCCCCAGCGTCCCATATGGTCCCCGGGCACTGCCAGGAGTAACTCCTGAGTGCAGAGCCAGGAGTAACCCCTGAGCATTGCTGGGTGTGACCCCCAAAAAAAAAAAAAAAAAAAAGAAGACAATCTACTATAGCTTTTTATATATTTATTTTTTAATTTTTTAATATGTTTTTATACCACCGTGAGATATACAGTCACAAATGTTAAGGTAGTTAAGGACTTAGATTAAATTGCTGCCTTCAGTGTACACTGCTTGTAAGTGTTGGCAAGTTACCTTACTTACTTCACAAATGCGTGATCCCTTTATCTAAAACTTAGAAATATTACTTGTTGCAAAGATTGGTGTGCATACAAAAATATTAGTTGAATTAAAGTAACTTTTTCACTGTGATACTCAATTGTATGTGATACTCAATTTCATGGCAATACTCAATTTTCCCCCTTTAGATAAAATCACCATTCAATTTTGTTTAGTGTTTGCAAGTCTGTTAAAAATAGAGTTAGTTGTTTGAGCATTCTTGTGCTCCTCTTTCAAGTATCCAGTGTTGCACGTAGATTTTAGAGGTATGTTGTAAAGGTAGAAACGAAAGGGTTCATTTTAAGACTATCTAATTTTCTAAGTAACAATAGCTTTATATGGCTTCTTAAGAAGTATACAAGTCAAGACAGCTCAATTTATAAAAATATAATCTTTTGCAGTTAAATAGTTGTTAAATTGAACAGAATCTCTTGTTCTTTTTCTTGTGCCTCATTATGCTTTAATTACTTTAAGATCATCATACTTTAATTACTTTTAAATATGGCAAAGCAACCTCGGGAACTATATAGGAATAACTATGACTTAGTTATTTTTGTCATAGCAAGTAATCCCTAGATTAAAAATAATGGTATTAATTTAAAAGAAGCTTGAAACAGACAAACATGCTGATGATTTAGGGGATTATTATTACTGGTTTAATTATTGAGAAAATAAACTACTCTGCAAATACAGATAACCACTAATACGTAAAATAAAATTCCCCTATTAATTATTGTCCTTTACTTTGCCAAAAACGAATCTGACTTAAACACTGAAATATGTCTGCAGATCTATAGCTCTTGTAGCCCCATACCTATATTACTTGAGTTGTTTTGGTGACTGTTATCATTTTTCTCTTTGTTTTACTTCAGTTAAGACTGTGCATACTGAGTTCAATGGAATTTATTAATTCAGCCTCATTTCTTTTCGGAGGACCATGTATTTCCTGGTCCTTGAACTCGGCCTCATCTATACATCAACTATGTGCTCTACTGTTGAGTTACATTCCTGAAATTCTTCACTGATGTGATAAATAATTTGATACAGAAGGAAACATCCATGTTTAGGAAATTTTCCCTAAACTCATTGTAAATTTTCCAGAGATACTTTTAGGGGCGTGTGAGGAAGCATGCTCAGTGGTGCCTGGGAGCTACTTTCAGCAAGGTGTGCTCAGGGTCACTCCCAGCTTTTCTCAGAGGACCAAGAGATTTTTGGGACTGAATTTTGAATTCTTGCAAACAAAGTATGCCCAAACCTTTGTGCTATCTCCTCAGCCAACAGAGACAGACTCTTAAGAGGTGGAGGAACATACTACAATTTGATCCCAGCATAGTAAAATATCTGAGTAACTTGCTCTCTGTGTTGAGTATTGAAAACAGATACTGCATTATAGTAGGTATTATATAAGTAGTACATAGCAGTTCAGTAAAATTATACTTTATTCAACCTTGTCATTAATTAATAGCATCACATATATAGTTCTAGTAATTGAACTTAAATTTGTTGATCTGCATCTCACATTCAGTATATGAGATGTGAGATAAGCTTATGTGATCTACATGCATCCTGGGTATGGTATTGATAGTCATCTATGATTTTACACAAATCGCCTAAAATTGATCCATTGTGGGAATTTCTCGTATTTTATACAGCAGTCTACTGAGATAAAGTCACTGCTTTTATTTTATAGATGCGGAAAGTGCTTTAGGATGATCTCTTACCCCCAGATCACTTCCTTAGTAAATGGACACTCCTGAATTTGAACCAAGTCACAATAACCTATTCTGCTCTCCTCAGTTCTTTGACTTGCCTGAGATAATCAGATATTTAAAAGAATCTCTGAACATATATCTATAACTTTTAAGATGTAGATTGCTTTAGGGATATTTTAAGATATTAATCTGAGGTAGCTAATATTTTTCTTGCTTCAGAGGAGAAGACTAAAATAAATACGGTATCAGGAATTGTTTTCTCCTCTCAGATGCTTTTATATGAAATATCCCTTTAAAGTTAAATTGGAAGGAAAATGTTGGGTATGGCTGTGTGTGGGAGATGTTTCAAAAAATTGATTATATGGATAAAGTATGGAATTATATAGTTACCAGCACTTTATGTTGACCAAATTCACTTGATCACTTGAATCCCGTTATTCATCGATTTGCTCGAGCGGGGCGCCAGTAACATTTCCATTGGACCCTATCACGTGCCAATGTAGCCCAATGGCATCTGGTTGATTCAGGAATATGAAGAGCCTCAAACCATTCCTTCAGGGTCTTGACAAGGAAGTCTGACCATCTTGTAGGTGGGCGGCCACGTGATCTTTTGACATCCAGTGGGATCCAGTCGGTAATGGCTCTAGTCCAGCGGCTGTCTCCAAATCGCATTATGTGCCCAGCCCATCTGATTTTCGATGCCTTGGCAAATGAGACAGCATTCCTGATACTGGACCAAATTATAAAACCAAAATATTTATGGATAAAGGGTTTTGAAGTTATAAATGAGAATCCTAACAAATACAACTCATGTAGGGTTCTTTTATTCCAAAATGTGCCAGTTAATTATTTCATATTTATGATTTTTTATGTTTGTTGTTATATGTCTGAAGGCTGTGATGATTTTGTTTGTCCTATTCAACTGACTCCTTATCCAGATAGCATTTATTTTATACATAAACAACTTAAAAGTTTTTTTTCTGATTTCCTAATAGCATCTTTATGTTAAAAGTAAAGAAAAATACAGGAAGAGCCTGAGTGATATTAAAGCAAGTTGGGCATTTGCCTTGCATGCAGCTGACCCACGTTTGATCCCCAGCATCCCACATGGTCCCTCAAGCAACGGCAGTAGTAATTCCTGAGTACAGCGCCAGAGTAAGCTCTGGGCATTGCTGAGTGTAACCCCAAAAAAAAAAAAAACACTTGAAATTTTATGAAAATGTAACCTTGTATGTCTATGTAATTAACTGCATCTATAATAATATATCTTGATTGCAAGAAAATCCATTTTTATATTTTAATGTTTATTTATTTTATTTTGGGGCCACAGTTAGGTTTCTCTCAGGACTTACTTCAAACTCTGCTCAAAGATCACTCCTAGTGGGCTCTGTGAACCAAATGGGTACCAGAAATTGAACCCGGGGCAACCGCTTTGCAAGGCCAGCACCTTACCAGCAATGGTATCCCTCCATTCCACAAGTTTATTTTAAAAATAATTTATTTTATTTTATTTTATTTTTTTTTGCTTTTTTGGGTCACACCCGGCAATGCTCAGGGGTTTCTCCTGGCTCTGCGCTCAGGAATTACTCCAGGCGGTGCTCGGGGGGACCATATGGGATGCCGGGGATCGAACCCGGGCGGCATGGGGCCGCCGCGTGCAAGGCAAACTCCCTACCCGCTGGGCTATCTCTCCGGCCCCTAAAAATAATTTTTTAAGGCCGGGGAGATTGTACAAAGGCAGATTGTCTTGCATGTAGCTGACTGGGGTTCGAATCCGGGATCCTGTATGGTTTCTGGAGCATCACCAGGAGTAATTCCTGACTGCATTTCCAGGATTTACCCCTGAGCATTTCTGGGATGGCCCCAAAACAAAAAAACAAAACAAAAAATAATTTGTCTTCTTGATTTGCAATGGTCTTAATATGAATATTTCAGAAATATGTCATTTCACACTATTTTAACAAAATACAAAATGAAAAATATTTCCACTAAGACATTTTTTGTATAGTGACTGAATCACCAGAGGATAGATAAGGCAATAAAAATTTCCTTAGGTTTCTTTTTATCTCTATGAAGAGATTTTTTAAAAAAGAAAAAGTTTCATTTTTTTAAAAAATATTAAACTAAATAAGAGAATTCTTTGACATAAAATATCTTAAAATATTCTTGGATTTTAAAAATAATATATTCAAATTCACCATATTCAAAATGTCTATATGTTTTATTTTGTGTAATAGAATGTTTTAAAATAAATTTAAATATGTATTTAATGAAGTATAAATATTTTAGCTTTACAATATCTTTGAAAATTTTTTAAATTTCCCCCAATATCAGGATTGTTAACACAAGTGATTTCGAGAGTTCCATTACTTTCTTTAGGCTGGCATTTTTCAAGGATTCTAGACTGAAATAGGCCTGGAGTCCAGTATATTAAAAAAATGTAATTTTCTGAAGAGGTGATTATATTTCATCAACCGATCTTTCCCTCTCACCCGCCCCTCATTAAATTACAGAAAGAAAACAGTGGGAAAAGTAGCCACTATAATGGAAAGATGGGCAATCACAAAAGTTATTAGTGTAGACGTTTGATGGGGCCTAATCTACCTATGGAATACAGTATTCTGTCAAGAAGAGCCAGCTAATGCATCTTCTAAATATCAAAAGACAGGAGCCAATTTAAGCCTGTCAGACCTCTCTTTTCACAGATTTAAATCACTCTTGTTAGTGAAAGATACATTACTCCCATTGTAGTCAAATTTCTCTCATGATTTTAGTGAAAAGTAATTTTAAAAGCTTTCTGACAATTTAAAAAGAGCATTTTAAAATAAATGCCATTATTTTAAAACTCCCTACTGGATATCGGAAATCATCTATAATTAGAATTAAGTTTTAATATTTTACATTGCTTCTCTTTTATGTTTACTACAGTTCTGAGTAAAATTTCTTGATGGCATATTTCCATCTACTGTTAGATTTTTTTTTCCTCTATAATGTGGAAGAGTTGTATGAAACTTTTGTTACTTCTAATATGAGTGAACTTTACATTGTGATTTTTGTTAGATGAATGGAAAATCCTAATGATATTTCATTGGTTAATTAACTTCCTAATATTTGCAGGTGTGGCATCTGCTGTGTTCTTGATTGTCAGGGAATAATGAAATTGTGGCTGAGAAGACATGAATGTGGATATTTCTCCTACCCATTATATTTCTTATGCAAGCAATATATCCTAGTTACTTCAGGGCAGCATGACATTGTGTGCAAAATTGCATGCTGCATTGGGCCAGATGAGGCATTGCCATACATTGCTCATGAGGATGCAAATTGCCACTTATCTGAAAAAAAAATTCCACAATAAATGAACAAGCAATTTTTCTCTCTGTAGTGAGACTGTTAATGTCACCATGGATGGGTAATGAGAAAGAGACAAATGAAATGAATAAAGGTGTTGCATTTCATTTTCTATTGTATCTATTTTGTAATTTCCATCAAACTATTCTACAAAAGTACTTGCTTCCAATTTGCATTCGTTCCATTCTAGAACATGATATTTATTTTAAGATGTGGTGGCACTTTACGTTTTAGACCAGAATGAGTTAACTTTCTCTGTAACCGAACCATGTTTTGTTTTTAAAAAATAATGAGAAATACCTTTGGAAAATATTGCATTGTTGATAGTCAGAATTTTGAGCCACTCAATTTAACATGTTCATTTTTGAAAGTATGTAGGTGGAGGTAAGAGGAATAGAATCAGTTCTCCCTTTAACTGCTATAGATTGTTTTCGTACCTAAATCTAGGACCAATTTTAAAATATTTTAAAATATTTCATTTTAGGGAATCATTTCATTTATTAACATAATTTTTAATCACCTTGGTCATAGTGTTTTCACTAAGAATAGCAGGCAAGTTATACCACCATATATAAAGTTTATGAACTTTAAATGTTTATATTCTAAGGTCTCCTTAACAGTCCTCAATGTATAATAATTCAGTCTTATCTGTCTATACATATGTGTTTCATGTAATACTTAGCATTGGTTTCATTATTCTGTTTGGTACATTCAGTATGCATTCTTCTATGGAAGAATCTGAATTTGCTCATATTCACACTGGAAAGCCAAATGTAATACTATTTTAACTGCTACTTGTTAAATTAGTTTGGTAATAATGGCATCTTACACAAGTTGAATTGTGTGTAGCTGAACTTTGTTTTCAGTTAAATACTATTTTTAACTGCTACTTGTTAAATTAGTTTGGTAATAATGGCATCTTACACAAGTTGAATTTTGTGTAGCTGAACTTTGTTTTCTTGTGGTTAAGTCTTAAATTTACTGTGTCTTCCAGTTTCACAGAAAAAAATTGTGTTTTTCCTGGGGCACAGTTCATATTTCTTACTGCCAAAGCTCACAGATAATAGGCTCACAAAACTGGTGTCCCAGTGTCTTTTCTTCCTGGTACCCAGAGAGCAATTGTAGAGCTTCAGACTGTGGTAGACAAGAAATTCTAAAGCAACAATGGTGCTTTGGAGAGAAACTTCATTTTATAAATGGTTCATAATTATCTGTATTTAACTCACTGTTTAAAATCCAACTGCTAACCTGTCATTTGGAAAATTCGTAGTGGTTTCTGTAATCACATGTGATATGTGTCCTATTCTAAGTCTTTTCATTTCTTAAAGAAATGCTGTTCATGTTGAATTGGAAAGTAGGAAGAGACATGTTCATTTAAAATATTTAAATATATACCAAGACATTTTTATTAACATGTAAGTAAAAGGACAATGTTTGCTATCATGTTTGTTTTTAAGGATATTTTCATGGTTATTGTTTTATGGCAATGGTGCTTTCATTTGCCTATAAATGGATGGGCATGGAGAGGATCATGCTGAGTGAAATTAGCCAGAGGGAAGAGGACGGATATAGAATGACTGCATTTATTTGTGGGATATAGAAAAACAATAGTATGATACCAATATCCAAGGCCAGCCAGTCAAAACATGGATTAGGAGGTCTTGTCAATGGGTGGAATCTACCTCAAGTGAGTGGGAGTCAGAGGTTAGGTAAGACAGAGAAGAGAACAGTGTACTAATAATTGTTGGAAATGATGATACCAGCCTAGAACTGAGCATTGAATGTAGGCAAAGGGATATACATGATAACCTCTAAATGTATGTATGCAAGCCACAATGTGTAAGAGAAGGGAGAGATAGGAGAGAGAAAGAGACAGAGAGAGAGAGAGAGAGAGAATGAGAGAAGCTAAGTATCTACCATAGAGGCAGGCTGGGGAAGCGGGGAGGGAATCAGGGGACATTGGTTTTGGGGAGTGGGCACTGGTGGAGGGATGGGTGCTGAAACACTGTATGACTGAAACCCAAACAACATTTTTGTAATTGTATATCTCATGGTGGTATAATAAAAGAAAATTAAAAAAAAATTGTGCTTTCAGAGAATATCCAGAATTCCCCAGTTCCTATATTCTGTCTAATATAGAAACAATTGTATATAAACTGAAACTAAAGTTAACAGCTTTGGAATATCCAAAGCTATTTCTTTGACTATTGTGCTTCCAAAGAATTTTGGATACCATGTGTATTCATCTGAAGATTGAGTTGGATAGAAATAATTGTTTGCCACAAATTTGCTTCATTTTGTTGATTTGGGGCCACTCTTTGTTTGGAAATGACTCCTGGTGGTCTCACCTGTGTGAATGTGCTCAGCCACTGATCTACCTCTCTGGCCCTATTAAACATACTTCAAAAGCAAATTACCAGTGACTGTCATATCCATAAGTCATTTAATAAGGTAATTTCTGCTTATTTTATTCGCAGTGAAAATTAAAAAAGCCATTTTAATGACTGTTAGGTATATAAAGTCACACAGCATGACATTTTAAAGGGCAGATTTTTTCATCTTGAGGAAACATGCACATTTGTTGAAGTTATTCTTAATTTCTAGTTGCCTTGCCTTCAAAAAAAAAGAGGATTGTTTTATTTTTCCTATGATCAGTATAGATAAAAAGGATGCTTTAGTGCTTGAGAACTGAACCAGTTAATGACTGTAATTTGATGAACATTGCATTACTAGTTCTGGCACAAAACACTAGCAATAAATCAAATTGAAAATGAGAGGAAAAGAATAAACACATTGGCTCATGGATGATGCCTGAAAATTGGCACAAGCTACAATGTTGTACCTCTGGATTTAATGTTCTCTCTTATCCTATCAGTACCAGACTGTGCCCACACAATCCTTTGGTTTCTTCCTTCTATTAACAATGTAATAAAAAACATACATGCCCTTTGTTAAGGTAGAACATTCACTTGGGGGTTTATTTATGTCTATGTCGTCACATTTGGTAATGGAGTACAAAATTGGTACTGTTCTAAATATTTCTGCTTATTGTTATTTTGTCACATATGAACTCTGTCTTTCAGTATGTAAATCTTACACTAGCGAGCATTTTATGTAGCCAGTCAAGAATCAGTACAGCTCATATTATATCTTTTTGTTTCCATTCATGAACATATAGCTCTAACAGTAAAATCTTCTTTGCAAGATTTTAACTATGGTCATACGGTGGCTTTATTCTTGGTTCCACTCTTAGAGTTCACTCCTGGTAAGGCATCGGGACCATGTGGGGTTCCAGGGATCAGTCCTAGGCAGGCTGTGTATAAGGCAAGCGCCTTTTCCACCAGACTATTGCTCAGGCCCAAAGTCATAGTGTTTATATCTTCTTTCTTAAGTGGTATTACGAGTAAAAACACTTTGTTGTACAAGGAGTGTAGATGCTGACACATTTTATAGTGTTATTTTAAAAATAAGAGTCAATAAATGTAAATATTTAAGTGAAAGTCACTGCTTCAGCAAAGTACTATTATGCACTTGTATGCATGTAAAAAATACAAAGATAGTGCTTTAAATATGTATTCTTGGCTAACCTGGGCACTTTCAAAATGATGTAAGTACACTACATGGTTGTTACTCAGATACATCTCGTCCATTTAAGTTTTTTATTTTATTTTGTTCTGAGTCCATGTTGATGATGCTTCAGGCTCACTACTGGGTCTGTACTCAGAGATCCTTCCTGCTGGCCTCCAGTGGTGGAGCAGAGGTCAGCTTCTTCAAGACAAATACCGTAAGTGTTGCACTATCGCTCCAGTCTATTTTAAGAGTTTAATTATATATCTAAGTTTTAGAAAGCAAACTGGTGGGCAAAGTTAACTCCAAGACAGATATGCTACTTTAATATAAAAATGATTCATCTGGGCTCTTCATAATCTTGATTTTACTTGATTTGGCTTAATCTTGACTTGGCTACTGTTACCCCATTTATGTAGAGAAACTACAGAAAGAAGAATACAGTCCTTCTTGAGTACATTCCTTTACTTAAAATCAGATAAATTTTCATGCACAATAAATGTACCTTTTTAACAAGCTTCCCTGTTTTAGTAGAGGAAAGGAATTGTTTGAGCATTATAAATCTTCACAGTCCAGGGTATAATTGCCCAAAACAGATCCTCCTTAGAGTCTTAAATCTCTGAAGATTTTGCTATCTGTAAGACGATGATATGTACAAAATCATGAATAATTTTTATCTAGGATTGGTTAAATATCAGGTCTTCCAGAAATAAGGAGGGTTGCTCATAAGTGTATGATAAAAGCATGATCTTTATTTTCTAAGAATCTTAATTCAGAAAAAAAATTATTCCTGTTGCCAAATAGGTCATCTGAAACACATCAGATATTGTAACTGGGTTTGTTTTAAAATGTGTGATCTTTATTTCTGAAAATGACTTTTTAGTTCAAAAGAACTTATGTTTTGAATTAAAAGAAATCACCACAATACAACCCTGTTCTCTTGTCAAGTGAAGTTCAGTTAACCGTCTTTTATAGTGATCATACCACAACATCAAGGCTTAAATAACACTTTGCCTAAGGAACATATTTATTTTGATTTTTTTTTTAATTTTTGGTTTTGGGGGCACACCCAAAAGTGGTCTGGGTTTACTTCCAACTCGGTGACTGGGGTTACTCCCAGAGGTGTTTGTGGAGACTGTGTGATTCAGGTTATTGAAACAAGGGCTCCCACATTTCACTAACCCCTTTAGCTCTTTCAATTATTTCCTTGGCCTGACAGGTTTTCTTTTAATTAGGTCTTCTTGGGTTTCTTGTCATCTAATTATATAAAAGGGATATTCAATTCATGTAACATGACTTATTTATTTTTTTTATTTATGTTGGTTTTTGGATTACACCCAGCGATGCTCAGGGGGTTACTCCTGGCTCTTTGCTCAGGAATTACTCCAGGGGAGCTCAGGGGACCATATGGGATGCCGGGGAACAAACCTGGGTCTGCCGCATGCAAGGCAAATCCCTGACCCGCTGTGCTGTCGCTCCAGCCCCCCATGGCTTATTTTTAAACATATATTTGATGTTGTGGTTTATGATTTGTGTCAGTTAATAAGGAAAGTCATGTCTAATATTTAGACATGACTTTCCATCCAAGGAAGTGTTATAAAGTATATTTCATAAACAAAAATTTAACTTAAAAGCAGAATCTGTTCTGAAAATAAATCCCTTTATTAATTGATGTTAACCTCCCTTTTTTCTTTTTCTCGACCCGGCCCCCCCCCCCCTCCCCCTTTTAAAACTTCCCCCACAAACTCCTTTCCTGCCATCTCTTTTGAAGTTTAAAATGGCAGTGTTTTCCTTACTTCTACTCACCAGAATATACAGTTGGCCTCCAAGAACAGTATGGATGCATGGAACCATAAGAGGCAGCAGTGGCAGTTTTCTAACTGCTGAAAGGAACTGAGTTGTCTCTGTATTAGCACTTGCACCTACATGCTCCGAACTCTTTCTCCCCAACTTACTCGAGAAGCAGCATCCAAACTACTAGCTTGTTTCATGTCAAACACAGGTAGGAATCTGTAATAAATCACTGATGAGCAGCCAACACTATTACAGAGGTGCTGCCTGTGAACATTGATGAATGTGATTCTGCAAGGATAGAACAATGACCTGTGTGCATATGCACAATAAGCTTGTCACTGTGACAGAACTTGGTTTCCTGTGCTCCCTGCATCTGCTCAGCAGTTTTCTCTTTCTGCCTCAGCATGGACCTCTGCTAATCGAGTAACAGAACCTTAGATTGCTTGAGGTGGACCTATAACAGATACAATGAGAGTTTTTGAAAGACGTTTTTTTGTCTAGGCACATATGGTACACACTATAGGCAGAATTGGAAGACTTGTTTTCAGAAATGTTGGTGTGTTTCACTGATCATTTGCTTCTTTTTTTATGGTTCTTTAACTTTCACCAAACTGATTGCTGTTCTGTGGTTTGGCAATATATTTATATATATATATATATTTTTTTTTTTTTTTTTTTTTTTGCTTTTTGGGTCACACCCAGCAATGCTCAGGGGTTTCTCCTGGCTCTGCACTCAGGAATTACTCCTGGCGGTGCTCGGGGGACCATATGGGATGCTGGGGATTGAACCCAGGCCAGCACAGGCTGGCCGCGTGCAAGGCAAGCGCCCTACCCGCTGGGCTATCGCTCCGGCCCCTTGGCAATATTTTTGACTCTGATTTTTTTTGTGTTAGAGTCTTATTTTCTATTGATTATTATCAATTCATTGATTTTCTGTTCTTACAAATGAAAGCAAATGACTAATATTCATAGACAGTAAGAATTTTAGTAACGTGATTTAGTTTACCTACCATCTCATACCTATTTTTCAAAACTTAGTAGATCAATTCTTAGATAAATACTGGAGACTATTGAGTAGCATTTAATTTTTAATGATGTTTTATTTTTGAAATAGAATTCAAGTGATTTTTAAAATTTTAGTAAAATGGATTAAGTTAATACTCATCTCTGGTAAAATATACATATTTCCCAAAAAGTGGTCTGTGATCTTCCCAAAAGTGGTCTGTTTTTTTTTTTTTTTTTTACAGAATAGATTTTCTTTTCTGTTTATCCTTTGTTCTCTCTCTGGAGAATTCTACTTTCTCTTCAGAGTACAGTACCTCTGTTGAATCAAAATTATTTAATTGTAAGTACATTTCTGTCAAAATAGACAAGAAGACAATCGTGGCATATTGTCATTTTGCTTATTTTTCATAGGTCTGAATTTTTTGCAGTTGTTGGATAGTCATTGTAAATGACATTTAACTGAGGATGATATTGGCTTAAGCTCCAATTTGGTCTTTTTTGTCTATTTTTTTAAACCAGAGTCAAGTTATTTTCATTTGACTTTTGAATTTTGTATTTCAGCCAGCTCAGTTCATTTGTAGGCAAATTATTAAAATTGACCTAAGTGTTGCAAAAACAAAGCGTTACTTGCGAATACTTATCTCCAAATATTCCAGAAAATTAAAAAAAAACTTGTAGGAGAGGAGTTGGAGCCATAGAGATAATATAGGGGTTAAGACACTTTCCTTGCAATGCAGCAGACTCCCTTCAGTGCGTGGTGCAACATATAGTCACCTGAGTTTCTCTGAGCATAGTCAGGAATAACCCATGTGCATTAACCAGTGTGCCTCGACTTCCTCCGTTTTCTCCGCCCTACTCAACAAAATTTGTAAGAGACCCATTTCCCCCTTTTGGTGAGCAGGAAAATATATATACTTTCTCACTTAACTATAACAATTGCCATTAATAAGCAAAGAAGAGAAAATGTCTTTTATGGCTTTAATACAGTTATTGATAAATAGGCTTCTCTTCTTAAAATGAGAATTTTCTCATATAGGGTTCTAGAAAAATACATCATAGGATAATGTTTTAAGAGAAATTGTCCTTTGTAGTTTAGAAAAGTATTGGTTTTATGAACTTGGAAATCAGGTAATTTCTTAAAATAATTTATTGTCATAATGCAATTCATTATATTCGTTTTGGTATTTAATTCTTAGATATGCACAATGAAATTACTTTGAGTTTTTGGTCCTGATGTGGTGCTGGGGGCCCCAGGGTGCTGCCATGACAGCCTGGCGCCGGGACCCCAAAGAGAAGAGCCGTGGCACTGCGAGGGTGGGGGGGGGCAGGAGGGAGGGAGAGAGGGTCGCCGCAGGGCCCCTGTCTGGGCAGGAGGATGGGACATAAGGTGTATAATGGTGATAGGAAGGGCAGAGGCGGTTACTGGAAAGGAAGAAGCTTCTAGAATCTTCTAGCAAATTCAGGGGGTATGTCAAGGACTCCCAGGCATGGGAATGGGCCAGTCCGAGGTCCCCCTGGAGAATGGGGTGGGTGGGTGGCACCTCTGGCATCTGGGGAGCGGGCTGTGAGGCCTTAGCGCCGCTCCTGGGCAGAGGAGGGCTTCTGGGGGTCCCGGGCAGGGCTCCGTGGGCAGGACCCCAGGGGCAGACAGCTGGGCCGTGTTCCTCTCACTCAGGTTCTTTCAAGGGTGTGCTTGTCCTCTTGCTTCTGACCACTACAGTCCTCCAAGAGAACTGGGCACCCCTTTGACTTCAGCTCCTGGCGTGGCCTTGGGGGGTGTCCAGGGCATGTGGCCATATTGCCTCGGCCTCCCGCATCTTCAGGTCTGCTCTGTGGCCACTCAGCTCTGTTGACTGAGCCCCTGTTCGCCTACCCCCACCCCCACTGCCCACCTCTGCACTGTGCTCCCGTTCCTGGGGTCTCTGCCCTCTGGGCACTAATCCACGTTCTCAGCCGGGGACAGACTCACCTGGCCAGCGCTCTTGCACACAGGGCTTCCAAGTGATGTCTTCCCATCTGGAGATGACCCTTGTACCTGCTGGGTTGCCCAGAGGGGCCGTGGTCCTCCGAGGGGTGGCCCCCAGTAGGAGCTGTATCCCCATTGGCGGGATGCGAGGGCAGTTTCTGGGAGAGGGTGTCAGTGACCGGGTCAGTGGGTAGCAGGTGGCCCAGGAGGTGAGTGGGTGAGGCAAACGTGGTGTGAGTTTTCGAGGGCTGCCGTGAGCGCTGTTTCAGAAACTCCTGACTGGGCTGCTCTGGCTTTTCCACTTCCACCCGCCTTGATCGCTAATGAAGGTTGGACGGTTCTGCTCTTTGTTGACTTTGTTTTAATGCGTTAAACTGTACTTTATACTTTTCACGGTATTTAACAGTGTTAACTATTTTTTGAGAGCTTGTTTGGAGGTTTTATACCAGCTTTCCCGTTGCCTGCGGCTGCACGATTTACCTCCTAATTTTTTAAAAATATTTTATTATACCACTGTGAGATACACAGTCACAAAGATACACAATTAAAAAGTTCATACCTGGGTTTTGGTCATACAGTGTTCCAGCACCCATCCCTCCACTAGTGCCCAACTCCCACCACCAACTACCCGGTTCCCTCCCCCTCCCCAAGCCCGCCTCCATGGCAGGTTCCCCATTTCTTTCCCTTTCTCTCTCTCTCCCTTCCTTCCCCTCCAGACTATGGACTACAGAACATACATTAAAGGGTTGTCATGTGTATCCTTTTGCCTGTATTTAACGCTCGGTTCTAGGTTGGCATTAGTACCCTCGACAATTGTCAGCACACTGTTCCATTCTCTGTCCTACCCAGCCTCTGACTCCCACACGTTTGCGACAATTTCCGCCCTTGACAAGACCTCCTGGTATAAGGTCATGTTTCACTTGACCTTGGATATTGGCATCACAATATGCACATATATATCTATGCCATGCAAATATATGCAGTCATTCTGTATCTGTTTCTCTCCTTCTGGCTAATTTCACTCAACATAATCTCTATGTCCACCCAGTTATAGGCAAATTTTATAACTTCATTATTCCTAACAGCGGCATAGTATTCCATTGTGTAGATGTACCAAAGCTTCTTTATCCAGTCATCGATTCTCGGGCACTCTGGTTGCTTCCAGATTCTGGCTATTGTGAATAATGCTGCTATGAACATAAAAGTAGGGATGGTGTTTCCGCTGCGTATTTTTGGCTTCCCAGAGTATATTCCCAGGAGTGGTATGGCTGGGTCAAATGGGAGTTCAATTTCTAGTCTTTGGAGGAATGTCCATATTGTTTTCCAGAAAGGCTGTACCAGCCAGATTTACCTCCTAATTACCATGTATATTTTACCCCCCCTCTGAGAGAGCCCCACAAAGTAATGAGAGTATAGCGCCTGCACGGCAGAGCTTGGCAAGCTGTCTGATGCGTGTTTGATATGCCAAAACCAGTAACAAAAATGTTTATTTTCCTGACCCTGAAAGAGCCCTTAATACGGCAGCAGTAAGAAAGGCAAACAAGCAGTGCCTAATAAAATTTCAAGGAACGGTTTGAGGCTCTTCATATTCCTGAATCAACGAGATGCCATTGGGCTACATTGGCATGTGATAGGGTCTAATGGAAATGTTACTGGCGCCCGCTCGAGCAAATCGATGAATAACCGGATTCAAGTGATCAAGATAATTATATATATATATATATATATATATATATATATATACCAAACAGTGTATAACCCTAGAAGTGATGAAATTTATGGAAAAATATTTCAAAATCTATGAAAGAAATTATGAAAAAATGTGTAATTTTCAATTAAGTTGTTAAAAACAATCTCCCCCAAGGAACTACAGCTATATTAGTGGGTATCAGTGGACCATAATGGGATGGGGAGCGGAGTAGATGTTGCCGGCATTCTTCTTCATTCATTCCAGAGTGAAGTTACTGTTCATGAAATCCTTGGCTCTTAGGTTGAGGGAGAGAACAAAGAGTAATAGAACTGGAGTTAAGGCCTGGGGAAGCCTTTCTTAGATTGTGTGGAAGAGCCATTCCTGTGACTAGATAGTTGATTTTGTATTTGAAATCCAAGGAAACTCAGATGTGTAAACTAGGAATGTCCTGCGATATCTAGATGACTCAGGCCTTACATTTAATAAACCAAACTATGTGTTTTCTCCATTGATCCACACACCAAAAATTGTGAAGTCATTTACCTCATTTAATTTAAAGTAGCACTTTCAGTTTTTCATTTTGTCACACAAAGATGATGATGTTTTTATCCAACAATCATTATTACTACTTAAGATAGTGAAGGTTTAGATACATGTCCTACCACTATACCCTGTAAAACAATATGGCATATATTATCTCTCCCCTTGTAACAAAGGCCTCCGGAGATTCTGTAACTAGTCCAGTGACAGCCTTTTCGCATCAGAGGTCTTTTCTTTCTTCCAGAGTTTGTGTTCTAATCAGTATCTATTTTAACAGTACCTAAATAACAAACTTACATGCTTTCTTTCTAACAATATGTTTCTATAACATTTAATTGGGGGGTTTCATTCAAAGTTTGAGTCAGTTTATTTTTTTTAATCCTGTATCATGTGAATTCTTTTGATAATTTTATATATTGTTTTCATTTGTCACCAATATTTATTGAATTCCACTATGTGTCAGTCATCTTGGTGCTTGTCAGGTGAAGAGTATGATGAAAGGATAATGCTGTATGCCCTCATATTCTATTTATGTGTTTTCTGGTTTGTGGACACACTATATTGACTTTTAATGAGAAACTCCTACCATGTTTCCCCATGAGAGCTTTATCCTGAGATGACCAGATCACTGATGCACCTTCAATGCGCAAGCCATTCAATTTAGTGATGCTTCCCTACTATGATGCTCTATTCGGCATTGAAAGATTGTCTGTCTTTGATTGCGTGCATTTAAAACTTTCCATTTTCTTAGATTCTGTGTTATTATAAATGTACTCTGAAACACCAAAGTGCAAACTTACTTCAGGTATGACTGTTCTTGTAATGCAAGGTACCATAGAGAGTTAGGACTGATACAATCTTGTGTCCTGATGGCAATAGATCTTTCCACTATTGCAACTGTTTACCTTCTGATATTTTGAAGTTTCCATCATATTATATCCTATGGTATGTATTTATTAGGTAAAATATTTGTTTAAGGGTAGATTTAAAAGTTCTGTGGGGCTTTAGCCAATGGTGAACAACAAACTTTGGTAGAAGTGAGATATTCATATCTTCTAAAGGGACATAACTCCTTTTTACCATTCTTTTCAGTGTCAAAATTCATCATTAGCTTCACAATCCATGAATCTGTATTAAATCTAAATGGCATCTAATCTTACTTTCACAGTGAAATTTCTGCAGCATAATGAGGGTTTTTTTTTAAGTCTTGGGAAGAATTAGAAGCATGACTAATCATTTAGACACAGACTTAACATTGTCATCACGTTCAAATTAAAACTTTAATTACTGGTGATTCTTGAAATGCTCTTTTCTAGAATTTCAACTTTTACACCTACATTTAAGTTTCATGACATTTCTAGTTAACCTAATTTATTTTGAAGGAAACATCCCTGGGTTTAACTAGAAAAATCTTTCAAAAAATACATGGTAATATTCTTATATAATCTCAAATAAATGTTCTTATTAAAATAGCACTTTTAAAATGGTGGCGGTTTAAAATGTAGTGATTTGGAGGTGTTGCATAAATTTGTGACAAAAAATGTATTTCTTTCAGTGATATGTAGTTATTGCCAGGCTTATATCATATAGATGAAATGTACAGATCCTCTATTATGACAAAAATAATGGCGTTATCTTTGTCTTCAGATGATTTTATCAATATGTCATTAAAGTAATGTTTTTAGATTAAAAATAATTTCTTACATGGGCCAGAGCGATAGCCCAGTGGTAGGATGTTTGCCTTGCACGCAGCCAGCCTGTGCCGGCCCAGGTTCGATCCCGGCATCCCATATGGTCCCCGAGCACCGCCAGGACTAATTCCTGAGTGCAGAGCCAGGAGAAACCCCTGAGCATCGCCGGGTGTGACCCCAAAAAGCAAAATCAAAAAAAAATTCCTACAGTGTTAAGAAAGAGTCCTTTTATTCTTCATTAAATTTTGTAAATGTTTTGTTCTTCCTCCTTCCCTTTACTGTTGCTTTTGTTGCCATGGTCAGGGATTGCACACATACCTGGCATTTTTACACCACACACAAGGTGAGGTTGGGGGTTCATTCTCTTTAAGGTGCCCTAAACTTGCTTGAGGAATCATATGGTGCTGGGACCATATGGTGTCCAGGTTCCCGTTGCATGCAAAGCTTGTGCTCCAGCCTGTCATGCTCTTTCTCAGGCTGACTCTTGTCCCTTGTGTCCTCCCCCACCTTTTTTGTGGTGTTCAGGCACCTGTGTCTGTGGTGCAGCTGGCAGTTGCCTGTGAGTCAGGATTACAGACAGGAGGGCCACCAAGCTCAAGCGAAGGTCATGCGTGGTGCATGTGGACCAACTGGGTATTTGAGCTCATTACCATAAGCTTGCAGGTCACATCATCTGCCTTCTAGAAAATAATACTTTTAAATTAGAGATGCCATACGTCTTTGGAACTTACCTGCTTCAATTTCAGATCTAAAGGGCCACTCTAAGTTAAAAAGATGTAACTCTGTCACTTGATTTGATGAAACAAATTAAATAAGAATGCCTCAACATTGATGGAGTCCTTTAATATTTGTTCTGATTCTAGAAACACAGTTGTCTTGTTTGAACTTTTCAGACTTACCTGTTGTTTGAGATTAGTGCTTTTATTAGTTACATTATTGATAAGTCAATTTTGAATTAAATATCAAAAATTTTGAAGTCATGCAAGTAATATTTTTTAGAAATCAGGCAGAAAATTACATCTTATTTTAGTTCATATATACATATATAATCAATTGTATTGATTTAATGAAGATTCTTTGGAGCTTTGTGTTTGTACTTTTCTGTATTTTCAGAAAAACACTGCCAGTGTTCTATTAAGTGCTTTCTGTTAAGTGCACTTCTACTCACCTCTTTTTGCAGTTCTTATTTCATATATATGAAGCTCTTCTCTTTAATCTCATCTCTTCATAAGGCTCATTTACATACATCTGTTTTTCTGTCTGGAATTGTGCTGGCTAATGTCTAGAGATGAGTTGCAGGATCACCATCCACTCCTTTCTCCATTTTCAGCTACTATGAAGCTCACATTAAGTTTCCTTTTGGATGTCTATTTTCAGTTCTAAAATTTTCTTTTTTACTTGAATATCCTCATCTGTTTTATTATTATTGCCATCTATTTTATTGGGTTTTTGTTCTTTTTTATTGACTTCATTTTGCTATTGTTTGTTTATTGGGCCACACACAGTGTAGCTCAGAGAGAATATATTCCTCGCTGGGCAGTTGGGTGTCACACTTAGCTGTTCTCAGGGTTCCATGTACTGTCAGAGATTGGACTTGGGCCTTCTTTGTTCATAGTTCTTGAGAGATACCTTAGCTTACCTAAGCCCTTCTCTGCTCACAGTTATGTTGGGTTCTGTTTCTGTAGACCTCTTTTTTTCCTTTAACGGGATGTTCCTAAATATTAGTTTAAGGTTAGACATTTCATAGAAGATATTAGCATGGCGGCATTCTGTTCCTAAAATATATTGATATTTTTTCTTCCAGGAGACAAATAAATTAGACAAAATTACATTCTGGTGCCTCAAACTTGGTGGTACTTGGTCGTGCTTTTCTTAATTATGGACCATAATTTCTCTGAGGTACTTCCTTGATCCCCCCCCTGCCCTCGACCATGATTGTATTGGGGTTTCTCCCCATAAGTGCTAGTTCTAACTGACTCCCTTTTTCCAAGGTTGCTTGCAGTTCTGCCTGATTTTTTCATCTTAGATCTGAAGGTGTTTCCATTTCAGATCTGCTGTTTGTGGGTCATTCAAGGATTTGAAGGGCGTTTTATGTAGATTTTGAAGCTCCTTCATCTCATATGGAGGGATTTTTTTTTCTTCATTAGATTTTAGCCACTTAGGAAGTCTGATCAGTCTGATCTCCATTGTCTTGGCTATCATACCCGTATAAGTGGAGCTATCTGCTTGAGGTCTATGATTGAGCTCTAATACATTTCTTTGAGATGCTAGCAAATGACTTTAGTAGACATGCTACATTAATGCCTGACTTCCCACATTCAAGCCAGTTGCCATCTCTCAGCATTACATTCTCTTCATTTTATTACTGCTTTACTCACTGTCTGGGGCGAGTTGCTCCTTTGATTTTTGTCTACTATTAATCTGGGGGTGGTTTGGTTTAATTTGTTATTCACCCATTACTGAAACTGCAAGCCTAATCACATGGCTTTGAGTCTTTCATTTTAATTGCCTCAACCTGTTAATGCTTTATTTATTTGCATATTATTGTTTTATTAGTCTATTTCTCAAAGTAGAAAAATTTCATTCAAATAGAGAGGAATTAAAAACCCATTAAATGAACTCACTTTACTTAGATTGAACAAAAATTAATATAAATGTGATCAGCATGTAAAATACTCTGATAATTAAAAACTAAATTGAAAAATTAAATTCATTTGCTAAGGAACCATATGGTGCTAGGGATCATACCGGGTCTCCTGCATCAAACATAAATTCCAGTCCTTTGATCTCTCTCTCCGGTTCAGTTGGATGATATTTTAACAAACAACAGAGTATCCTCCTTTTCATCTCCACTTTCTTACAAGTTGTTTTGCAATACCTTGTCTGTTCAAACCTTTCTGTATCCTCAAAATACTGTGGTGACTAAAACTGATGGCACCCCATGCAAGTGGAGAGAGATGAACATTAAGCGAATAATGAAAATAAATGTTTAGATGATGATTAGTAGTATGGAGTGTAACAAAGGAGTAAATGGAATATGTAGAATGCAGCATGACTAGTAAGGACTCAGATTAGAATAGACAAGAGGAAGCGCACTCAATATGTTGTTTGAGTAAACTTCCGTGACACTGAGAAACGTAGGCTTAGTTCCTAAGAACAATAATGCCTTATTCCCATTAGTTTGGAAGATTGGCCTTGCATATGTCTAGCCCGGAATTAATTAGAGTCACTACGTAAGGTCCCCGGCGGAGAACCACCATCGTGATCTCTGAGCACAGTCAGGAGGCAGCTCTGAAAACTACGGTGCGGTTCCTAACAAAGAAAAAGTATAAGTATTTTTAAATGTTAATTTATTTTAGAGATTGCATCTAATTACTCATTTTAAAGCTTGGCAGTTCTAAGTATGTCCTCTTTGTTAACCGTTCCTGTACTCTCCTTTTCATCAGAGTTGTTTCTGTGTTCCTTCAGTGCAGATGACCCTTAGGTTATTCTGAACACACAGTTCTCAGTAAGGAATCAAAACCCCATCTTGTCAAACTGCCCAACTAGCAGTATACATGGCAGCCTCTGTTCCGCCAAATTGCTGACTTCTAACATTTCTACCTAACCAGGAAGAGGCATCATGCATGCATAAATCATTAGAAGACTTAATGTCCATCTGAATTAAAATCATATGTGTATTTGTGTGTTTGTATTTTTGTGTGTATAGTTGTGTGCTTTCTTCCTAGTCATGGCCTCTAAAGAAATCAAGTCAGAGGATATAGTCTAATAGTAGGGCTCTGTGTAAAGTGAACTTGCGAATGGAATTTAATGCTGTTGCCTCTAGTATTTCCTTAATATGCTGCTCCAGCAAATGTGAAAATGTGCTTCCTGGCTCATTTGTTAATTCTTTCTGAAATTTATGAACTTAACACAAACTGGCACATTAAAAAAAAAAGTGGTTTTCATTGATATAGAACCAGGAGCCAGAAGTAGTCTTTTGTTTAGTGTAAAGGTATTAAAGCATCAATTTAAATGTTAAATTCATTTACAGTTACTTCAAAAAGCTTTGTATAAGTTTACTTCTTAAAATCATAGTCAATTTTGAGTATTTTTCCTAGAAACATGCTTTTGATTTCCAGATAAGGCTCCAATACAAGAGAGGCTATACTTGTTTGTTGAGAATGTGTCAACCTGTTTGAACAGTAGACTGCAGTATTGTAGATTTTAAGACCCATTTATTATATTCTGTTTATATCCAGTTGAATAAGCAAATCAGGAGATAATCAGTTACTTTTCAAAGTGACTAATTGCCCGTAATTCAATTTTAGTGTATAGCTATTTTATGGCACTTCTGAAAGGATATCCTATATATTTATACCTTTTTTCTTAACATTTTTATAAGTTGGTTCCCCTTGATCTGAAAAGAGCCAAGTTCGTTTCTCATCATTCTGTATGACAGGACAAAATTGATCTAAGCTTCTGTATCTCTTTGAAGTCCAAACAAGAAAGCAACCCAGAGGGCTCTCTGAAATGTAAAGAACTACTGTTTCAAAGTGGAGAAATGACCGCTATAATCTTGTTTATTTGCTGACAATGTTAATTTTGAGGTCCACTTGGTTATTTAATTTAAACTAGACTGACATTCTAAAAAGGTATGTTGTATTCAGTCAGTAAAAGGAATATTCGAAATAACTTGTTAATTTCATTCCATAAAAAAAGAAGATTGTAGGCTGGGAGGGAACTGAATTGGGAATAACTTTCTACAATATCATCTCCACGGCCAGTGTCTTGATGTTCCAAAGTTTAATTACCAGAACAAGGCACGGAAGCAGCTCTGAACTAGGCTCAACACTGGTTTGAAATAGCTTCTTAAATAGTCTTATCATCCTGTGCTTTTAGTCTGTTACCACGGTGCGCTAGCAATTCGTTTCTTTTTTTAATATTTGTTTGCTTTTTGGGTCACACCTGGCGATGCTCAAAGGTTATTCTTGGCTCTGCACTCAGGAATTACTCTTGGCAGTGCTTGGGGACCATAGCGATGCCGGGAATTGAACCCAGGCCGGCCGCGTGCAAGGCAAATGCCTTACCCGCTGGACTATTGCTCTAGCACTAATTACTATTTCCTTGTATTCTTTAGTACCCTAGCATAGTTTAAATTTGCCTTCCCCTATCAGTCTAGATATGAAAGCCTCATATTGCTAACAGATTAAATTTTTCAAGTCAGTGACATACAGCATAAATTATTGTATTAAATTCCCTTTTGATTAATATTTGACAATGGATGCTGTGAAAAGTAGAAGAGCTTTTGAGAAATGGGTTTTTGGGTTACTTTGTTTAAAACTTTTGGTTTGATTAGAATTGCATTATGGTAAGATGCGTGGTCACATTTTCAGAAATAGAATATCTTATGTTGCTCTTGAAGTTTCTCTATCTGTTCATTGGGACGATCTTGTCCCTCTAGAGAAGAATGAAGTAAGAAATGCCTTGTAAGAAGGTTGTTTTGTTGTTGAGAGTGGGGTCAGATGGGAAAGCCTGGAAAGAGTGTCAGTTTCATGTTTGGTTTAATGTAGCGGGCAACACAATCACAACTGTAGTAGTCAATTTGAGAGGGCTGGTATATAGCTTTGGAAGATATTTGAACCTCTGTGAATTTTAAAGGAGGTTTGAACAGATCTTATTCAGATCTCTAGAAACCGGGTGAGTCTGATCTTTATATCTATTAAGGACAGGATAAAACTAAACATAGCAAAACACTCCTGCACTGGCAAGCAAAAGCCTTCAACCCCTGTGGTATGAACATGCCTATCCACCTTCTCTTTGCCACTGTCCGCTCCTCTCCCCCACAGAGCCCACAAAGAACAACTCCACATTCTTGGCCGAGTTTAGCAATATACCTGTGTATGCTTCTGTTTCTCTGAAATGCGTGCTGCTCTCTGAAACCATCTTGGTCGAGTTCAGCTTATGCCTCAGTTGCTATCTCAGTTGTCATTTATGGGAAGCACTTAAATTTTGTGGGTTTATGGGCAACTTTATAAAATAATCTGATAAAACAAATGCTAACATTGATTGAAATAAAAAAATAAAACTAAGTTCA
The DNA here is from genome assembly GCA_021461705.1 of Cryptotis parvus. NCBI lineage: Eukaryota > Metazoa > Chordata > Mammalia > Eulipotyphla > Soricidae > Cryptotis > Cryptotis parvus. The sequence continues at coordinate 62,079 of JAJIBD010002254.1, forward strand.
AAATTACCTAGTGTTGGAAGAAATCCTTTATTCGGGTTGGGGAAGCTTTCTGGTGGTGCTCAGGGATCACTCCTGGCAGTGCCCGAATATGCAGTGCGAGGGATCGAATCGGGTCTCCGTTAGCATAGCAGCTTACCGTCTGTAGCACCTTTCCGAATGGAGCCACATTGTAGGTGCTATATCAGAATGCCAGAATTCTAATTTATTTTACTCCTGTTTCCATGACATTTGATATTGGACATTGTTAGATATTAGTAAGAGTTCCTACCTCATTAGGTTGCTATTATGATTAACCGATAATACAAATTAAGAATTTGGAATATTATCTGGTACATACATACTTGTGAAATATCAGTTGGTTTTACTGTTACAACCATTGCTGGGCTATTTTCTGAGATAAAGAGTTGGATGAGTCTTTCATCATGTGAGTTTCATAGAATGCAATTACAAAGTTTAGATGCCCTAGTTTACTTAAGCTAGCTGTAGTACCTTTTGGGACCACTGCTTACTCTATGTTATTTTTTTTAAGGCTGAATTTTATTTTATCAATATAAATGATTTGTTAGTGGAGTTGAAGAGCTTTCCAGGTTTTTAATTTACATTTTTGTATAGTTAAGGTAACAGTGTTTCAGTAGTTTAATGTTTAAACTTTGGTGCACTGAATTATTCTAAGTCTACACCACTGAGTGCCCGTCACCCTCATCATTGTCCTTGAGTTTCTTCTAGCCTTCCTGCTCTCCCTTTTTCCTTTCCCCATTACTTATTAACCTCAGTTGTGCCATTCAAGGCAAAGTGTTTGATGTAGTTTAATACTATTGTTTTCTTATTTTGTATACTTACTGCTAGGCATAAGATTATCTGGTATTTGCTTTTTATTGGTTTATTTCAAGTAATTCATATCCTCCAGTTCCATCCAAGTTTTAGTGAACTTGTTTTACAGTATTTAATCTTTTCTTATAGCTGCATAATATTTCATTGTGTATATGTACCACAACTTATTTATCCATTTATTTGTCATTGGAATGGTTTCTATATTCTTTTTATATATGTTTGTTTGCATTTTTGTCACACCCAGAAATACTCAGATGTTACTCCTGGCTCTGCACCTAGGAATTACTCCTCGCAGTGCTCGGGGGACCATATGGGATACCAGGGCTCGAACCCAGCTAGGCTGCATGCAAGACAAATGCCCTACCCACTGTGCTGTAGGTCCCAGTTTCTGTATTCTGGCTAGTGTACTTGGTGCTGCAGCAATTATAGGTGCACATATTTATTTTGAATTAATCATTTTTTTGATTTGGGGTATTTTCCAAGACCTGAATGCTCTGGGTCATATGAAAACATATCTTCTTTAAAACAACTTAAAACAAAACAAAACAAATTTAAAAGAACAAAAAAAATACTTTAAAACAAAAATTCATTATATTGTTGTCCCTAGAGGATGAACCACATGATACTCACATTAAGAGTGAGTGAGGCTTTCTTCTGGAAAACATTTTTGTTTTAAAAAGAAACATCTCTTAAGGACTTAGTTGATCTTTAAGATCATTGCATGGGATATTGCATAGAGAGGATTAGGTTCTTCTGAGGGGTGGCTCCAAAATAGGACCTACTAGAATTGGAATGAGAGGTCAGAGCGCTGGGGAGCGCACTTTGCACTCCAGACTTTGTGTGTGTGTCTTCGTGTACCACAATGTCCCCTGAGCATACTGGTCCCAAAACCCAAAATCATTTAACCAGTTCTTAGTGGAGCCTCAGGCCATGAAATGCACTTGACTTCCTGACGGATTCTACAGAACAGAAGCACACATATGCACAGACAAACACAGCACAAAACACATACACACACATACGCATACACAAACTCATTCACACACAAACTCATTCACACACGATTCCTCCTTTCTCCTTCTGGAATTATTTTGTTATCTCTATTTAGGACAATACTTTTCTTCTTCCTTGGACTACTGTAGTGTGATAACTGACTCTTGATTTCAGTAACATTGAAAATAATTATTGATTTTTTTAATTGAACCACCCTTAGCTACATGGTCACAAAGATGCTCACTATCAGTTTCAGTCATACAGTGTTCCATACCCATACCTCCACGAGTACATTCCCGCCACTAGTGTGCCCAGCTTCCCTCTGGTCAAACCCCAACTCCTGCCCTACTCTTTTTTATTTTCTTTCTCGCTCTTTTTTTTTGGCATTTTGGTTCACAGTACACATAACGAGAGGTTGTAATATTCGTTCTCTTGCTACTTTGAGCACACAGTTGTTATCCAGAGTAATCTTTTCCAGCTTTCCTTGTCATAGAGCCCCTTTCTCTGTCCCAACTGCCTTCTCCCCCAGCACTCAAGGCAGTCTTCCAACTGTGGACCAATCCTTTGGGCCTTGCTTCTGTTCTCCTTGGGTACTAATACCAAAGGAGATAATACTATGTTTTATCCTCTTTATCATGATTGATGAAATCAAATCAAGGATATGATATTATGTTTTATCATATCCCAAAAATGGTTTGAGTGACATTTTACAGAATCTTCAGTATTCTAGTAACTTGTTTCTAAATTCCCATGGGAATTGAACATACTGGTTTATTTCAGTACTTTTTCTGTAGAAGGGAATGTTGGTGAAAACAAAGGGCAGAGGAAAAGTAATTATTTTCTCCAACTTTTTGGCGAAAGAAATTTTTTAAAAAAATTAAAAATGAAGTGGCAGATTAAATAATCCCTAGAAAGGGAAGGAGGAAAATATGAGGGGAGGGAACCTCAGAACATGTACTGACAGCTGTGAAAGTTTAAGATTTGAGGCAACATGGAGAGAAGATAGTGTATGTATTCTCTGAGGTGACAGAAAGATGCAACGGAGAAGAAACATTTGGAAGATATTTCACATGATGGCTGTATGCTTGAAATGTCAGCTAAAACAGCTTGTTGTTTTTTGAAGTGAAAAAGGGTGAGATCTGGAAGAGGAGAACAAAAACAGAAGGGAAGGCAGAACTCAATAGTGTTTTGAACATGCAGAATGTTCACATAGTCTTTGTAAAGCAGATAATAATGCAATTCAACTTTTTTATTTGTATAATAATTTTTACTATAAGTAAAAGATTATTTGCTACTTTGTAGATTCCTGGTGGCCTTTCATATGAATCTGTTACCCCCTGTTTTACTTTTAAAGCAAGAAATTGAGTATAAATTAAAGGGTTCATAGAAGACTTAGTTGCTCTATATTGTGAATACACTGTCTCCAGAGGTAATAATTTCTGAACATTTTAATTAAAAAAGTCTTCGATTTAAACAATGAATCTTGGGAGCTATAAAAATCCAGGATGACTCTAAAATTCACTTTTTTTCCCACATAATATTATTCTTGAATACGATGGAAAACAAGACTCTGTGCTCATAAATATCAGCACTAACAACATAAAATTCCCTCCCCAACCCATGTGTTAGTTATTTACTGTTCATCTAACAGCAGTTGAAGGCTTAGAATCCTTCTGTGTCCTTTTTATTTTCAGTTGATTTCTTCCCTTTCCAGTTAAAACTATAATTTTAAAGTGAGGAATTATTAAAACAGAATATCAGTACTCTTATTGGATGGCCATAACATAATTGAAAGAAATTTGTCTTACCATCCTTTATTGTGTTTTTGTACTATGGTGCAGTTGCTAGTAAATTCTTCCAGCTTTTATTCTCTCAGAGGGAAGATTCCCAGTAGGAAGTAAGAGAAGAATATGAAAAATAATAATACCATTTAGAAAATTAACTAACTATGGTTTATTTCAGGACAGCAAAGTACTTATATAAGATGTTGTGGGCTAGACAAACACAAGATGGTCTGAATCACATGTGAAATATAAAGAAAAAAGAAGCCAAAGAATAGACAATGGCCAATGAAAGCAAACCCTATGACTCTGCCAGAAGAACTGAGGTTACCAAATGGCCGGGTGGGTGAGTGGGATAAAGGAAAAGGGGTCTGGTGACAGTGGGAAGGAGGGGGTAGGACTTGGTGGTGTAACATTCATCGCCTAACATATAATATTAATGCTTTTGTAAATAAAGTTGCCTCACTATAATAAAAAGATGGTGAACATTTTTTAATTTCTTATTTTTACAATTACAAAGATATACAATTAAAAAGTTCATATTTGGGTTTTGGTCATACAGTGTTCCAGCACCCATCCCTCCACCAGTGCCCATCTCCCACCACCAACATCCCCGGTTCCCTCCCCCCCCCCAGCCCACCTCCATGGCAGGTTCTTTATTTCTTTCCATTTCTCTCTTTCTCTTTTCCTTCCCTTCCAGACTATGGATTACAGAACATACATTAAAGGGTTGTCATGTGTATCTTTTGCCTCTATTTAATGCTCAGTTCTAGGTTGGCATTAGTACCCTCGACAATTATTAGCACACTGTTCCATTTTCTGTCTTACCTAGCCTCTGACTCCCACACGTTTGTGATAATTTCCACCTTTGACAAGACCTCCTGATATATGTTTCACTTGACCTTGGATATTGGTATCATAATATGTACATATATATTTATGCCATGCAAATAAATGCAGTCATTCTGTATCTGTCTCTCTCCTTCTGGCTAATTTCGCTCAATGTAATCTTCTCCATGTCCATCCATTTATAGGCAAATTTTATAACTTCATTTTTCCTAACAGCTGCATAGTATTCCATTGTGTAGATGTGATGGTGAATATTTTAAGAACAGTCTTCAAAGTGTGACAAAAGAAAACTGCTTTTAATTATATTTTAGTAGCCTTTTATAACATCTTCATATTTAAGGCCATGTAGAAATACACCCATATATAAAACTAACCCTTCCACCTGTGACTAGAACAAAGAACTGTAAGTTTATTCTGTGAGGTGAATGCCCGATGGTTGATACAGCTGCCCTTCTCTTTCACCAGAATGGTGATGCTAAATGAGACGGTGAGATCTCCAGCCGCCTCTTGTCCTTAGCACAGCTCAGAATCCTCTCATCAATATTTCTTCCCACTATTAGAGAAACAAATAAAACTCATCTCTGCTGGGATTAATTTGCTTTAGCCTGAAGCCGTGAGCCTCCACTGGCAACCACTTCTGCGCTGAATAAGCAACATCCAGGCATCTGTTGACAGTATGAAATTGTTGCAGCAGCCAATATTCCTAAGGAGTGGTCTCCAGAAGGCAAAGAGAACACACGAGTCAATCGCTAGTCTAGTCTGACCACTGTGAAAAAAAGCATATAATTCCAGAGTTTCTAGGCTATATTTAAATGGTGGTGTTTTTCCCCTGTCGATCAGAATGTGGAGAATCTTTATAGACCTAATTTTACTTGGAGTGATCTACTTATGTCGCTAGTTTGGGATGAATATGCCTGAAGTTATTTCCAGCTGGGCCGGATCTGTTTCTTGAAACCAGAACAGAAATAGCTGCTTTTTTAACAGGCTGATCACCACTATGATTGGAATATGAAATAGAAAAATAGAAAGAAAGGAAATGGGTTTAAGGTTCCATAATGTATGCAAGAACATAGTCTGGTGGTGGTGCTAATTTACATATTTGTTGATACTGCACTTTATTGTAAATGTTGAAAAGGTGTTTTATTTCTTTAACAATATAGGCAGCTTAAGTAACTTTATTAAATTTGTGAGTCTTATCAATCTTATTGATATTTTAACATCTTTTTATTTGAGCTGTAAGAATGAGGATAAAACTCTACTATAAGTGATGGGGAGTCTGTTTGTCATTCCTTCTAAAAGGGAAAATGTTTTAAACACTACAGTGTCCATTTTCCTTTTTTATTAAAGCGCAGCAAAATTTCACAGCACATGGTTTGCAGGCTTTATTTAATTGTTTCTCCCTTAAGTTGCTGTGTTGGGTTCAATCTTCTGGTTTTAATTGGTAAAAAAAAAATTATAAAGTTAGATTGCATAAAATCTATAGATTGAAATGTTTTCCAAGGAAATGAAATTATTTCACTAATCATAATACCAAAATCATTAAAATACTCTGTCAAATATAACCAAGGAAGTGAATAATTTGCGCATGGAGAGCTGTATATGTTGATGAAGGAAATTAGAAAAGATGTAAGTAAATGGAAAGATTCCTCCTGTTCCCGAATAAGAAGGATATATTTTGTAAAATATTCATACTATCCTAAAACATAAAGATTTAATGTAATTCTTACTAGATTTCTACTACCAATCTTTTTAAGAGAAATACTTTAAAATGCAGGCATAAGTTGGATATCTCACAGGTTTTGTTCTAAAATGCCACAATAACGTATATATAAGTATTGTTCAAAATATTAACTACTAAACTTAAGAAACAATAGTAACCCAATAATAAGTAATGCTTAATTTTGACATTTCTGAATGAACTTTTTTTTAATTTTTATCAACTAAGGCCTTATATATAAGTCAAATACCATAAAGTTAACATGGAACTTAAATAGGTATTACATATTCTAAAATAAAGTGTTATAACATTTTTTCTTTGATGGTGCTGGTGATTAAACCTAGGTTCTACTTATGCAAGGCAGGACCCTGCCACCAAGATACATATCTGTTCCATAACCATATTTTATCTGTGCATATATTATATATCACATTTAAGTGATGGTTATGATTCATTCCTCTCTTTTAGAACAATTTAGTACTATCATTTGATTTTTTGATTAGAGTAGTTTCACGAATTCAGTAGCATTGATATCTACAGTACTTTTAGACTATAAATACCGCTCTTCTCTAAAATATCGTTTTAATTTACTTTTTGTTTATTTTGTTTATTTTGTTTTGCTTTGGGGCCACAACTGGCAGTGCTCCGCTGTGCTTGGGATCACTCCTGGCAGTCCATCTCAGATGCTAGTGATTGAACCACTGTTCACTGTGTGGAGTGAGGTGTAGTACCTGTATCACCGTGGCCCCTTTTTTATCTATTTCAAATATGCTTCATGTGATTCTAGGTTTATTCTTAGGCTTGTATGAGCCAAGCATGCACATCAGGGAAGAGAAGTCTGGTTCCACAGGGGCTACTAATTCGCTAAATTCGATGGTGTTAGTCAACTCCAGTTGTCAGTGCTAAATCCAAAGGTGTGATTCTGTGGTTTTATTTTAGTTTCTGAAGTGGTCAAGGGGGTGTGTGCCTGAAAATGTGAGCTAGCAAATTGTCTGTGATTCTAATCTCCTAATTAGACTATCACGCACAGATGGTATTTAGTTGGTGTTTTTAAATGATGAAAGCATGTGGTAATGATGTTCATGAATTTTTATGAGATAAAGAAAACTTGACTTTGGCTTATATTTGCTTAAATTGTATCAGGTTAAACCATAGTTTGAAATATAGGTGGTACTTACACAAATATCGCGATAGCTTATCCTGCTAGTCTGTATTAATATGTGTGTGTGTATATATGTATACGTCACATAGCTACTTATATATACACATGGGTCAAGGCAGAATCAATGTATAGCATTAAAATTAAAAAAAAAATAAAATTAGAATTTTTTAGTGCAGAAAATAATTTTTTCTCATAAGACTTATCCTGATTGTTTATATAACTTCAGAAAATATGATAAATATATTACCAAATTTATTATATGCTATAAACATTTGTGTAAAGTTCAATGTCGCAAATAAAGAGAAAAAATTGTTACACGTGCAACTTAGTTTAATTTAAAATGCTTGGGGCAGAGTCATAGAGGAGTAGAGCGACCTAAGAGAAAGGTAATCAACTGTGGGCATAAGGCAATGCTTGCCTTCAAATAGATGCTAATCTTATGATGCAAAGACTGGAACTGCTTTTCTATATGTTTAAATAATGACTTCTACCCCTACGTGTTCTAGGAGAACTTGACTTTTTTTGTTGGTATTTTTATATTTTTTTCATCTGCATACATGTAGAAAATTAGTCTTTTAAAGTGGAATTTAAATGTCAATGTTTAAGTTTGATCCACAGAACTCCATACAAATTTTCTATTGTGTTTTCTTAGAATTTTTAACATACCAAAGATTGTAACTCTTCCCCAGAGACTAATGACCCTCAGGCTACAGTAATCTTTAGTGGTGTGTTTGTCTACACAGTAAACGCCAATCAACAAAAATGGATTATGAGTGAATATGGAAGACAGAAGCCTAAAAATCTGTTATACTCTCAACTTTGCAGATCCTTGAAGGATTGCATTTAAAAAAAATACACAAGAGGGACACTAGGGATAGTCCAATGGGCAGGGTGCTTGCCTTGCATATTACTGACCTGGGTTCAATTCCCAGTATCACAAATGGCCTGTTATGATAACGCCTAAATGTGTGTATTGCAACCCACAATGTGTAAGAGAAGGGAGGGAGGAGGAGGGGGAGGAGGAGGACGAGGAAGGAAGAGGAGGAGGAGGAGGAGGAAGAGGAGAAGGAGGAAGGAGGAGGGAGGAGAAAGGAAGAAGGAAGAAAGAAAGAAGTAGTAAAGTTCTGACATGGAGGCAGGCTGGGGAGGGAATCCACAGACAGTGGTGTTGGAAAATGTGCACTGGTAGAGGAATGGGTCTGGAACTCTGTATGACTGAAACCCAATCATGAACAGCTTTGTGATCATAAATCTCAGTGGTCTAATAACATTTTTTAGAAGGTCTGTTAAGCACCTCCAGGTGTAATTCCTGAGGGTAGAGCCAGATTAATCCCCAAGAGTCACCAAGTGTGGCCCCCAAACAAAACAAAACCCAACAGATTTTAAAATTTTCCAAAAATAAAATATTTTAATGATAAGTAAAAATATGTGTTTATCAATGCAGGATGTTTCTCTGCTTTTCCTAGCAGAATAGCACACACATGTAACATATACCACCTTATTCATCTCTCTGTACATTTATTCAATAAACATCTGCCCAGTGATAACTATTTCAGCACACTATATTAAATTTCCCAGTGTGGTATAAAATTTGAGACTTGGTTAGGGGATTTGAAACAGATTTATTATATATTATTTCCACCTACTTTTTTATTACTCATAGTCAATACACTGCTTTTAATGGTGGCATCATATTTTATTGAGTTTCTGAATACTAATAATGCCTTGTATTGTTTTTATTTGCATTTATATTTTATTGAGGTATCATTGGTTTGAGAGTCTCTCTCTTTCAGACATGGGGCAGAGCTGCCACTTGCTCTCCCTGTGCCCAGCCACTCATGAGGTGCCCGGGAGGCATGGAGGGTTCTAGCCCTGGCCTGCCACCACAGCAGAGCCTCACAACAAGCCTGACGACCCCCTACTCCATGGGGCCGCCATTTTCTACATCCGGACTTTCCTCTAGTCACAACTCCACCCAGCAGACCAGACTATCACAGCCTGGATCATCGCCACACACCCTGCAGCAGTTTTTTTTTTTCAATCCGGCCCAGGTATGCTGAACCAGAGACTCTCAGACATGGGGCAGAGCTGCTACTTGCTCTCCCTGTGCCCAGCTGCTCATGAGTTGCCCGGGAGGCATGGCGGGTTCTAGCCCTGGCCTGCCACACCAGTAGAGCCTCACAACAAGTCAGATGACCCCCTACTCCATGGGGGCTGCCATTTTCTACATCCAGACTTCCCTCTCGTCACAACTCCACCCAGCAGACCAGACTATCACAGCCCCGCTAAGCGGCCACACGGTTCATCAATAAATGCTTTATTTAGAGGTGACTACAACAGTATGTCATCCGCAGGGCAAGCCTGACAAGCTGCTCGTGTCGTATTTGATATGCCAAATACCAGTAACATTTATATTAGGTCATTCCCGTGACCTAATACAATGGTTTGAGGCTCTTTGTGTTCCTGCAGCAAGCAGGTGCCTTTGGGTTCTACTAGCATGAGACAGGACATATGGAGATATTGCTGGTGCCCGCTCTAGCAAATAGATGATTAACGGGAAGATAGCAATAGTCATCATTTGTTTACAACACTGTATATGTTTTAGAAATACTCATTTATGCCTCTTCAAATGCCTGTCACTATACCACACTCACCACCCAAATGCTAGGAATCTTCCACTGTGTCCACTGCACCTCCAGACTTGCCTCCTGCAGCTTTGCCTTAGTACTCTGTAGAGTCAGAATCCAAGCAGTTGTTGTAGGTATGCTTTGTGCCTTTGTGCCTTTGCTTTTTCTTTTCTTTTTCTTTTTTATTTGTGTTGGTCACACCCGGCAATGCTTAGGGGTTACTCCTGGCCCTTTGCTCAGGAATTACTCTTGTTAGTGCTCGGGGGACCATTGGGATGCCGGGGATCAAACCTGGGTAGGCCATGTGCAGAGCAAACACCCTACCTGCTGTGCTATCTCTCCAGCTCCCTGCTTTTTATTATCTAATTTCAGTTCTATTGTTCAGTTCTCCTGTTCTTTTGTCTTTGGTTACTTGTTTACTTTGCTGGATACAAGACAATGCTTTGGGGAAGCATTTTGAATTTTGTATCCTCAAGAAATGATATCTCTACTGTGTAGGATTTGTGATTTTTTTTTTTTTTTTGCTTTTTGGGTCACACCCAGCAATGTTCAGGGGTTATTCCTGGCACTTTGCTCAGGAATTAGTCCTGGCAGAGCTGGGGGACCATATGGGATGCTGGGGATCGAATCCGGGTTGGCCGCATGCAAGGCAAATGCCCTACCCGCTGTGCTATCACTCTGGCCCCTATGATTGTTTTTGACTGGTCCACTTTCAATAACGTTTTCATCCTTTAAACATTATGTTCTCCAGTTGCTGTGCTTTTCGTTTAATGTGATTAGATCTGGTGCCAATATTTAAATTATTATTGTTCTTGTTCATCTTCATTGGTTTAGATATAGTATGTTACTGTATTTTACTTGTGGTGAATGGTAATGAATTTCAGGTAGCAACAGTTCGCTAGAGGAAACTAGAGTTTATCATGCAAAGATGATGTATTTGAGGACTTTAGGACTGGCTCCTTTTTTGCTCTGAGTTAGTTCCTAACATTTGACAGGTAAGGACTTGATGGCTTTCACTTTGATTCCTCCTTTAATCTCCATGTGGGACAGATTTTCATGATTCTTTCTGTAACGTTTTGTTTCCTAAAACCAAATTGTCTACATGTCCGGGTGTTTGGAGGCTGCCAGAGTACTTGGCGTGAATTCTGATAGATTTTCAATTGGTAACATACCCCTTTCTTAGTGTCTTTTGGGCTGGTGCAGCTTTTGGAAATCATTCCATAAGCTATTCTAAGTGCTTGCATTTGAACTTTGTTTTTTATCCAAGCGTTTTTTTTTATGTTAGTAATCAGTGAAACCAAGTTACTGTGCTACTAGGTTTTATTTCTCCCATCTCCCAAGTTATCATTACAGACACACACACACACACACACACACACACACACACACAAAAGTACATTCACAATATATAGGATTTTGAACTCCTTTAAGTGCCTTTGAGCTGTATTTCATCACATTGTTTTATGTTAGTTTACTTTACTTGAAATTTTACTGATTAACTGCCTCAGTGTGTTTCATGGAAGTAGCCATGTCTTTGATTTCTATTATGTATTCCTGACATACCAGTTCTGAAAAGCTGGGATGTGTCATGCCTTAGTACACCAATGTGGGTTTCATCTTTCACCCATTCTAATAAACTAGATCTATTTGTTATTTAAATGAATCATTTCATCATCCTTCTTAAAGTGTTGTCAGTGCTGTTTTCTGCACCATGAGACATGGCTTGCTCTCTTCAAAACTGGGAAGCTTTTATTTCTAAACTTTACTATATTTTTCATTTTATGGCTTACAGAATCACTTAGTTTTATCATGTATTTTAAAATTCTTGTATCTGTATGTAGATTCTCTGATCTACTAATATCAATAACAAGTTCATTCTAAATTCAAGCTGATGGACATAGAGTTGCTTCTTTGGACCCCACGACAATTTTAATAGGATAGCTGCACTTAGGTTGAGCTTTTGTTGCAGTAAAAGAGTTTGTGCCGGATAAGTACTCTTTGTTTGACTTCACTTCCTGGAACCCCAATGATGCCACTTGTTGACATCTACCTCCCAGACACTAAACTTCCAAAAGTGTTGTTGGAAAAGATGTATTTGCACTTGTGTTCATTTCTGCACTTAGTACAATAGTCAAGGTATAGAAGCAACCAGATTTCCCAACTATAGAAGAACAGGTCAAGAGGTTTTGATGTTGTGATATATGTATATCTACCTATCTATCTATCTATCTATCTATCTATCTATCTATCTATCTATCTATCTATCTATCTATCTATCTATCTATCTATCTATCTATCTATCTATCTATCTATCTATCTATCTACCTACCTACCACCTATCTATCTATCTATCTATCTATCTATCTATCTATCTATCTATCTATCTATCTATCTATCCTCTCTCTATCTATCTATCTATCTATCTATCTACCTACCTATCTATCTATCTTCTATATACATATACATATATATACATATACATATATACATATATATACACACACAATAGAATGCTTCACAACTCTAAGAATGAAAAGAAATCATAGTTTGCTGCAAAGTGGATTTAATTAGATGAAACAATGGTGAGTAAAGCCAGTCAGAAGGGAAGGGATGGATATTGGAAGTCTCTCTCATATGTGAGGCTTAAAGATTGACAGCAAGATAATAGTAAAAGTCCACAGGCAACATGAGCAAAACTCTGATCCACATAATTGAGTTGTAGTGAGAGGGGCTATTGGGATCCTCAAGGCAAGGAAGTGGGTATACTGCTGATAGTTGTGGAGTTTGGAATTTTGTGAATGAAGAAACATATTAATAGTATTGTAGGTCATAGAATCTCAATTAAAATTTTGAAAAAAGAAAGAAATAGGATTTTAATCTAACATATGATATAATCACTTTTAATGGTTGATACAGCTTAATATTTAAATTGACCAATAACTTTATTTAATGTCTTCTGAATCTATATACTTCAATTGGTGTTAATTTTTAGACTTGTATAATTAGCAACAAAGTAAAAAAAAATCAAACAATGTTTAATAGTTGGAGCCAGCGTGGCAGCATAACAGATTAGGTACTTGATCTCCATGTGCAGACACACTTTCAGTCCCTAACACCACAAAGGCCTTCTCAGCACTGCTAGGAAAGATCCCTGAGTGCAGAGCCATGAGTGAGTCCTGAGCACAGTCAACTATGACCCTTAAAATCGAACTGAAACAAAACCAGAAACCAAAAATGCTGAATGTCTACAAATATATGGTAGGCATTTCCAAGATTTCTTTGCCCTAACTAACCTACACTGTTTCTTTGCCTTATCTAGACTACACTCTTGATTAATACCTTACATATTAATGATGCTTTATGCTGTATATAACATATGTGATTGTATTTACAACGTGATTTTTGAAAGCCAAATTCCAGGTTCTTTGTACACATATATTAAATTTGTAATATGATGCAAATTATGAACATTTTAATGACATTATGAAGTTAAAATTAAGTTTGCTTTTACAGTTATTGATGTCATATATTTTGAGAGAGTATAATTTTAACTGCTTAATTTTAATATTAAATATTTTAGTAATGTAAAATTGTATGCTATACTAACAAGAATAACCTTTTATATTTAATGAGCAATCACCCAGTAGTACCTAAGGTATGCCTCTTAATTAAGTATATATTTAGAGTAGGTGTATATAATACTTTCCTAGGTGTACTCCAAGTTGTTACACAATAACTGAATATATTCTAGCCCTTAGACTAATTTCATAATTTGTCTAATGTTTCCTTTATGATATTCTTTTGAAATATTTGCTTACAACTAGTAGTATGAGGTTATTAATATAATACGTCATATGTCACAGAGACTATTCCTCCTCTATATTCCCCAAAGGATATAGGATGTGATTGAGTATGGGTTACAGAGGCTGAAAAATTGGTTTGAATGCAAGCTTGAGTCACATAGATACGTTATTTGATGATAGCATTCTGCTTATTTATAGGTACAGCTGAATTGTAAAAAAAATCCATTTGGGGTGGAGGGATAGAGGAGCAGATAAAGTGCTTACTTGCGTTGCGGGCAGCTAGCACTGATCGTGTCTGGACACCACACATACTCATCCAGCTTCACTAAGAGTGATCCCAGTTAAGAGAGTCGGGAGTAAGCCTTGAGCACAGTCCGTGTCACACCAAAACCAAAAAAAAAAATCTATAGCTAGGCACAGTGTTTATGAATATGCAGTTACATATTCAGTGAGATTATTGAAATATAAAATACCCAAATAACATTTAACCAAAAAGATAAAAGGAGGGCTGGAGATATAGTGCAGTGGGTACGGCATTTGCCCTTCACATGACTGACCCTAAGTCAATTCTCATCATGCCATATGGTCCACTGAGCACTGCTAGGAGGAGTGATTCTAGATTACAGAGCTAGGAATATCCTCTGAGCATGGCCCACAAAAATCCAAACAAACAAAAAAGTATGATCCATATAAATCAATTGAAAACAAAATACTAAAAAATATTTATTAAGCCTTCATCTCAACTTTTCCATAGAAAGCAAAAAGGAAAATGAAAGTATCCTAATCCTTTATCAGGAATATAATAAATATAGAAACTTTTGAAGATATTTCTTTAGCTTAATTTCATCTTAGAACATTCATGTTAGTTGAGTAGTAGGAATATCTATTTTGTAGGACTATTCTGTTGATATCCTATTTAAATTTACTGATATGTAAGGGGGATTTTCTAGTCCCATACATATGACAGGTAATAAAACACTTGCATAGACTCTCACTTTGGGAAAAATGGAATTCATGTCTTTGATGTTGTTGCAGCTAGTGTTTCAATTCATGGGCAGAATTCTGTGGAAAATCCAGAAGTAAGATCTATCAGTTTAGCCAGCTCATCTATTTTCCTCTGGAAGGGAGAGATAGGGCAGAATTGGATATCTCCAGAGGGAGAGCTAAGTACAGTGGCACAATAAATCCCCTTCCACTGTCAAAGCTACCTGAGTGCCTTCAGAGAGGCACAGGAGGGGAGGGGTAGCAAGTAAAGATGGGAGGGCTGGTTGAGAGATTGAGACATTGTCCTTTCTATCCAGAGGAGTGTTTTCAGCGTTTTCCTGGGACTTTTCAGGGAGGGGAGGGCATTATAAGTGAATATGATAGTTCATCAGTGTTCTTAATATTTATTCCATAAAGTACAATTAAGGAAGTAGAGCACTATCAGCCCAATGCTGTCCAGGCTAGGCAGTTTTCCTGTGTGTGTCTATAAAAAAAAGGATCTGTTTCTCCTGAGTTAGGAAATGCATTTTCAATGTTATTTTTCCTAAATTTAGAATAAATCCTCAGTTAAAAATTATAAATCTTAAGATGACATATTTTCTCAACAAATTTCTTGTGACAATAGACTTTGAATATGTCTTCACGGAAGGTTCTGGAAATGAAGATAGTACATACAGAATTACCAATATCATGTGAATTTTGGAAAATCTTGTACTTGGCAGGACAAATCCCTCAACTCTTCTGGGCTGCTTTTCCATAATCAAATACTAGTTTAACCTCCACCCCAGAGTGTATCTACTTGTGATTTCTAAATAGCAATTGGCCTTCGATGTTTTTGTTTAATATAATGTTGTGATCTCAAAAGCAACTACTGTTAGAAAAGAAAGGGATCCTCTCAGCTGTCAAATCTCAAGCAGGAGGTCATAAGCCTTAGAACAATAAAAGAAATTTCTTTTGTCTTTTCCAATTCCTCTAGGATTCCAGAATAGATTTAGATTTCAGCAGAGGAAGTTGAAATAAGAGTAGAGTTGGAAAGTCCAGACAAGATTTATCAAACCAGACATTGTCCCTCCCCCAAACTCAGCAGAGATTGGATTTACTTCCTTATCAAAGCTCACAGTTTTCTGGGAAGATCTTCTGCTCCCCCCTATCCCCCACCCCCCAAATCAGGGTTTCTATTTAGTGTAACATCAGCCAGGTCAGTGGGGGAAGGGAACAAGAAGGGAGGAGGTTATCAGCTGGGGAGTTACACTAGGAAACAGTGTTAAAACGTCCTTAGGCCAGAGCTTAAGTATGTACTCAGAAGACTCAGAAAATAAAGAAATGTTAGGTAATTTATGCTCATATCTTATAAAATAGTTGCAGTAAAATATGGTCCAGGGAGACCTCAACTCAAATCTCATACTGTTGGATATCATAGCAAGTGACAGAGAAAAGCTCTTGGATCTGAAATTGATGGATCATGAATTTAAAGCAGAGGGAGATGGTTTTTGTTCATCCCTACTCTGTTTTTAATACAGTGGAGCTTGAGAAGCCGGATAGTATGGTGACAGCCTGGATTTGCTCCATATTCACGTAGATGGATAGATCTGTTTTAAACTCAGAATTTAAAGGAGCTTTTTTTTTAAACCAAAGACCCAACTTTAAACATTTTTATTTTATTTCATTTGTAGCTGTAAAAAAAGAAATAAGCAAAGCAAAGAATGCTGGCTGGACAGATAGTACAGTGTTAAGGTGCTTGTGTTGTCTTGGGTTAGCCCACTCCACTCAATCCTTATTTATTTATTTATTTGGTTTATTTATTTATTTATTTATTTATTTATTTATTTATTTATTTTGCTTTTTGGGTCACACCGGCGATGCTCAGGGGTTACTCCTGGCTCTGCACTCAGGAATTACTCCTGGCGGTGCTCGGGGGACTATATGGGATGCCGGGATTGAACCTGGGCTGGCATGGGCAGACCGCTCGCAAAGGCAAATGCCCTATTGCTCCAGCCTGTTAATCCTTATTTATGACTTCATAAGGTCCTCAGGTAGTGCCAGGAGTGAGCCCCTGAGCACACAGCAAGGAGTATCTACAGAGCCCTGCTGCATGTGGCACAACATCCATCTGTCCAAATGAAACAAAACAATAAAGTAAAGCAACTTTTGGGCCGGAGCGATAGCCCAGCGGGTAGGGCGTTTGCCTTGCACGCGGCCGGCCTGTGCCGCCTGGGTTCGATCCCTGGCGTCCCATATGGTCCCCCGAGCGCCGCCAGGAGTGATTCCTGAGTGCAGAGCCAGGAGTAACCCCCTGAGCGTCGCCAGGTGTGACCCAAAAAGCAAAAAAAAAAAAAAAAAAAAAGTAAAGCAACTTTCTCATACTTAGCTCCATGAAGAAACAGTAGATTTTTCTTACAGTCCTTTTATATATCATAAAAATAAAGTTAGAAAGATGATTGACTAATACAAAGGAGAAAAACTGCAAAAGTAGTAACTTAAAAATCAGGTGGCTAGTCAAATACCTGTCAAAATTAAGATGTACTATGAATGGAAAAATCATACTTTAAGTGAAATCAGTTGATGGTGCATGAAATTGAGCTGAGGAGATAGAAATTTGGCTTTTTCCTTTTTTCCTTTAAAGGTAATTACAAATTATGAGATGAAAACCTAAAGCTTAATGTATTTTAAATTACATATTAAAGTAAAACTGACTCAGAAAAATGCAACTTTCTTATAATTATCACCAAGAGGCTAGAAATTATATGTAATACCATAGAACAACCAAATTTTCATATACTATCCTTTACTCTTATTCCAAACATTCAGGTTCATATGATCATCAATAGTTTTACATAAGCAGTATGGTATCTTCTAGTTTGGTGGCATCATAACAATTAGTGGCTATTATCATTTATTAGGAACTTTATGTATCTTAGAAATTATACCTGTTTCTTTATATGCTGTATTTTTAACCTTTAAAATAATCTTATTTAGTGTGTGCTGTTATGTTTTCACCCTATTTCCAGCTACTGAACACTGAGAGTTAGAAAAGAAAAAAAATTACTAGCTACACTGTGACATGAAGCTAGTAAGTAAAAGTCCAGATTCAAGGTGGGCTGACTACCTGCTTTGAACAGGATATTCTCCTTTAGCCGTTGTTTTTATTTGCTAAGCACCCTGAAAGTCTGGAGAGCCATGTGCCGAGCCAGAGAGGATAATCATCATTGGCTCAACCACTTTATATAATCCTTTTACCCTTTGCCATTGATGATGGGGTCAGTTTCCAGGAGGCTGAAGCAAGGAACTACACTGATGTGCTTAGGCAATTTTTAAGAGGTAGCCTTTTTGCCTGCCTGTTCCTTTGGTTTAAGTCACTCTTGTCTGAAGTACATTTTTTACTTGTAAAGACAAAAGAAAAGCTTTAATCCTAGTCATTCTGTCCTTTGGAAAATACTATGTGAGGAAGGAGTCATCTTTTGTTCACAAGGGAAAGACAAAACCGATGCATTCATAATAACTAAAAGTTAGACTCTAGTACCTTGAAGGTATCATTGAGCATCAGAACAAAGTTTAATAATTAACAACTTCTGAACGCAGCAACTTGTCACACATTTTCATTATGGTTTTCTGTCACTTGTGGGCAAATAGATGGATTTGGTCATGCAAGCAAAGGAGAATGAGGTGAATGAATGGCAAAGATATAGAGATGGTAGAGATTATAAATATGAACTCAACTGTGAAAACAGTGAGCCCCGAAATATAGTCATTAGCAAGGTTTGATTGTACTGTATCATAAAATATTTATTGTAAAATCAATATTGACAGACATTTTTGTTGTTTTCAGTTGGCATCACATAATTTTATTTTAAAAAGTTAGAGGAGCTATCTTAATTTTTCAGAGGATCCCCTGTGTCCGTGACATATATATTGTAGTTGTCCCATTCCTTTTTTTTTAAACAGTAGAAATCATGAGGCACTAAGTTTTCTGTTTAAAACTGATTCTTTCTGACTGGTGAGATGAGTTAAAGAGCTGGAGAACAAGTAGGGAAAGCTAAGAAGATCCCTCAGCTCTATGTGATCCTGTAAATACCACCTGGAGTACTGAAATAGGAATATAGCCTAAGCACTACAAATCGGTCCCTCAAAACACAAAGAAAGGACCCCTCCCCCATGAATGAAAGTCAATAGTACTTGTGAAATCCTTGTTACGAAAAATTGTCCAACTAGAGATATTTCATCTAAAATGCTATAGAGAAGTTTAATCACTGGATTTTAAGATTTCAGAAAGTAGCACATTTTGCTTTAAAATACATTTAAGTATAACTTTGATTTAAAACTATGCCATTTCAATAAGTGATATATTTTTAAATTCAAATTTAGTTGGAATGTTTCTGGCTCTAGGAACCTTTCTTTCAATAATTCCATTGTATTTGTAGTTGAATTTCCATTGATGATACATTTTAAATAAGTAACATGTTTAAAGATTTTGATCATGTTTTTAAAGCATTTTCCTTTAATCCAAAATAGGAATAAGTTTACAATTTACAAGTTGATAGCCAAATTTCATTGGTGATCAATATTTTAACATCTTTATAGATAAGCTTGTGAATGGAAACAAAGTTTATAACAGGGAAGCAGGTTGTTTTTTGTTCTATTACACTTCTTTTTTTTTTAAAGAAAGAGGCTACATAGTTGAAGAAAAGTATTACCTTTTGACATCTACATCCCCATTGTTCTTTCTAAGCTTTTGTTCCCCAGCTCAGGCTGAGAATGGATAATTATATGTAATGGAAGACAGCTGTGATGTACCAAGTGTATTTTCTCTCTTTTTATCTTGTGCTTGAGTGCATAATTCCCTTCCTGCTTCAGTGTTATATAAGGCTCAATTTTCCTATGTTTATTTTATCCTGAAATTTTAGTGTGAGGATTTTAACAATAAAAATCAATTATAGTTTTGTTGTTACGTTTGGGTAATGCATTAAATTATGGATTAAAGTGCAAGATTTGTTGGAGAGGGTGGTAATTGCTCCCTGTAGCTAAGAAATGATGCCATTATATTAAAAAAGAGAATATGATTTTAAACCATTCATTAAATTCTCTCCAGTTTTTATTTAGGTATCACACTGGGTCAAATTTTTTGATAGTGTCAAATTTTTGGTGGCACTTGACTTTATATATTTAATTCTAGCTTAGATGGTGACCCTTTTTAAAATTTGTATTTAAGACTTAAATTCACATGCTCTATAAAATTTGGTAATGATCTTGCTACTCGGTAGGTCTTCTAATCATTTTCTTCTGTGGTCTGTTTCTTCTGGACATTTCTGAAATAGGAATATAGCCTTATCAAGTGGCACCACATCCTTCCTCCCTCATGTTCTTAATTCTCTCCACAAAGCTTAGATCAGTGGTAATTGGGTAATTAGCCAGAAATGCTGTCGCCTGAGAACAGAGGGAGAAATGTCTCCTTGAACAAAATCATCTTTTTTTTACATGCTCATGATTCATTTTTGATATCCTACAACTCTATCAGCAGGGGAAACTTTCCTCCCCATCGGGAGTCTAACAAGCCTTTAAGACTAGAAAGAATAGACAGCAAGGTTTGGCTATTAGTCTCAATTCTAAGGCAAATTGGGTTACTCTGCTGTAGTCCCATTTTCTGCCTGCACAGCTTGAGACCTTAGGAGATGGCAGAAAATCTTCTGTTGAAGATCTGATGAATAAAAAGATAAGAATTCTATTGTGGGCCACTTGAAGAAAATTTGTAGTCAATTTGGTTTTTAAAACAAGCTGCAAGGCATCTCTGGAAGTCTGGACAAGCCCGCTGGGTTATTTGGTTTCAAGTCCATTTTGATGCAAGGTAGAGATAGTCTGAGCAAAAAATGCCCTTCGGTGAAGAAAAAAAAAGTTTTGTGTTTCTGCCTATCAGTTGCATCATGATTTCCAAGCAAATAGCTGAGTAAAAGAAAACATCCCTTAAAGACTCAACTGCATTCTTGTAATAAATCACAAAAGCTTTTGGTATCAGCTTTCTTAGTCATTCTACAAGACTATAGTTAAGAATATTTCCAGATGTGTCTTAACTGAAAGGAAGGTAATTTTCTTCATGCACAAGAGATCCTTTCTTAACACAGGGGGAAGAAAACCAAACACTTTTTAGTCCTCTGCAGGTGACAAAATTTTAATTTCCTGTATCCTTAGACTGCTAACATTTTGTTCCTATCCCAAGGGAATGATGCAGATATAATCATAAGACAACTACTACATCTAAGCTAATATAAATGAAGAAGCCAATTTTCCAGTTTCCTGATCAGGTAGCTTCATGGAACAATAATCTGAAGTGAAGAAAGGAATTCAAGGGAACGGAACTGATTGCTTGTGGTAGTGGTAAAGGACCCATCCCCTGAAATATTCAAGTTAAAAGCAAAGGACCCTCTTAATGTGGTACTGGACTGTTGTCTGAGACAGAAAGATATTTCAACAGAAATAATATCACAATTGTCAAATTAATGATATACCATGTATTTGAAAGTACAAATTTGGTGGGCATTTTTGTCTTCGTTTCTAATCACACTCATGGCTGGTGGTAACTGAAACACAAATGGATCAATTACCATCTAAAACGCAGCAGTGTAAATTGATGTTATGTGTACTCTCCCAGTTTGATACCAGGAGCACGCTTTCCTGATCTGGTGTTAGAGACTATATTTCTTTTTTGCCATTTCATTCATCTCTCTGATCGCAAGAGAAAAACACAACATAAACAAAGCCATAAATGAACTTTCTTAATAAGATATTTTAAAAGCCACCTAAGTCAGGAAAGATGTTTTTATATTTATATTGCAGAAGACAGATATTTCTGGATGGGTATTTTAATAAATAGTGTGAATTATCCTTAGATTCTCAAGATTCTTTTTTTTTTTCTTTTTCGTCACACCCAGCAATGCTCAGGCGTTACTCCTGGCTCTTTCGCTCAGGAATTACTCCTGGCGGTGCTCGGGGGACCATATCATATTGCGAATCATATTTAACTTTAATATAAAATTAAATGTTGTAGTTTTGAATTTTGGCTTTTCAAATAATAATTCTTGTCTTTTTTTTTTTTTTTGCTTCTTGGGTCATGCCTGGCAATGTTGAGGGGTTACTCCTGGCTCTGCACTCAGGCATTACTCCTAGCGGTGCTCAGGGCACCATATGGGATGCCGGGATCGAACCCGTGCGGCTGCATGCAAGGCAAGCGCCCTACCCGCTGGACTATCACTCTGGCCCAGAATTTTTGTCCTATTTAGTTAGCACATTTTCCACATAAAACTGCAAATGCATTTTTATCTTTCTCAATATTTTGAAGAGCAAAAAATTAAAGTGAAATAATTTACTAAAATCCTTTTCTTAAAATAAGCTTCTATTGATGTATGTCAATTATATGGTAGTCAAATAAACTTGTATTGATTAGTGTCTCTCAAACACAAGAAATCTATATTTATACAAGTACATTTAACTTACCTATCTTGCTTGGTGAAATCACAATCCATTTATCCTAAAACTAACCAGTAGTAACTTATTTTGGAGTGTATTAAATAATTCTGTTGGGACAGTGGGCTGTGGCTGGCACTGCTCAGAAATTATGCCTGATGGAATTCGGGGACCCTTATGTGGTCCTCAGGATGGTGCCTGTTTGGCAGGGTTCAGAGTGTCTTACTCATTGTACTGCCTCTCCAGCCCTGAATGTTCTCTTCTGTAGTATTTTTTTCAAATACTTAATGTTTTTTAAATGCTTGTCACAATTTCATAAATTGTGAAACTCAGGAAATCAATTTCTATGGAGCAATGGAGAAGAGTTTAAAATATTCTGTTAAATTAAAAGTACTGACCAAGATGAATGAAAGTTTGGTGGTGTAAATTTTATGGGTATTTTCATTTTTTTAATGATTGAAGGACATGTCATTTGATTAATTGTAAGGGTGTATACAGACTGTTAGACGTAATCTGAAGTGTGGGTGTGTATATGTTATATGAGGTAGCTGATGAACTAAGAAATGCAGGTAATTGAGAAATTGAGGACTTATTGAGAAAATGGGATTATTATGTCTAATTGGAGGTATTATTTGCTTATAGCCATCAAAATTGTAAACAATCTCACAGTCTAAGTATAGGAACTACTCTGTAATATTCAACTGAAAAATTGCTGTTGTACATTCCCTTGTTTTGAAGTCAGAATAGCAAGTCATATAACTTTAAAACACAGTGTTGCATTTAATATTAATTTATTCTGTTTGAAATATGCTTGAAGTATTACTGAAGCAGTTAAATCATACTTCCTGATTATAAAATTATTCATTTACTTACCACAGAAGTGTAAATGCACCCATAATTCTGCATTATATATGATAAAACATGATAAATATAATAAAAAGATATAATTTATTAAGCAAGTTTATTGCATAATATTCTTAGGTGAAAATAGAACTGTTGATTTATTGACCTCAATGAATAAATAATACCATGGCAAGAAATGCTTTTGGTAGTTTAGTATACTTTCCAGTTAAAACACAATTTAGCGTTTCCCAACTAAAGTCTTGCTTTGAGAATTATGGCCATTTTGAGAGTAATTTGTTTGTTATTAGCTGTACATTTTGCTTCAATTATTTGTTTTGCCTCTAAGTACTGAACAAAGGGAACTGTACTTGATTATTCTATTCAAATTAATAAGGAAATTATGCAGACACACATGTTAGCTTAAACAGTTTTCCATTGTTGAAGCCTGCTTAAGCCAATTTAAACCAGGCAGAGTAATAATGTATTATCTCTAGTACATCTAGGTATATGTTTTATTAAAAATAAATGAAATAGGAGCCAGGAAGAGAGCTCCAGGATTCAGGTCCATGCCTTACGTGTGCACAGCCCAATTTTCAGCTCTCACAACTTGTGTTTATCTTGAAAACCCACGGAGAGGTCTGACTTTGTTTACCTGAGCATGGCTAGAGGTGGTCCCCGGCGTTGCTGAATGTCGTTGTGCCTAGCATAGCAAATCCCAATCAGCACCATATCTCTGGCATTGAATCATTTGCCCAGCTGGACAGTCACACTGGGAATGGGCCATGGGTTCCCTTGAACATTGCTTTGTGGTCTCAAAACAACAAAACAAAGCATATGGTCAAATATGAAAATTTAACAGATGAAATGAATAAAAGGCCAATCATTTATCTGATCATGTATAATCCTAAGGGTCTGATAATTAAATAATATTGAATTGTGAATTTCTTTTACCTTTTTGATGTTCCTTCTTTTGTTAGAGTCTCTTTTTAATCTCCTAACCAATATTGGAGTGTTCTTAAGTAGAGAATTAATGTTTAAAAAAATCTACCAAAAATGTTTTTAATACATTTTAGACTGAAAGTTGAAAAGTGTAAGAGGCTTTTGCTAATACCACTTGGTCATTAAATCGTTATGCGTATTTCAAGTACATCTGGTTATTTAAACTAGGTTTGAATAGAAATGTTGTGGTTATTTTAACTTTAATAGCAGAATCCCACCCTACAGCAAAACCTATTTCAAGCCCAAGTATGCTTGAACCAGGGACACAGATACAGGGGGCAGAGCTGCTACTGACTCTTCCTATGCTTGGCTGATCATGAGGTATCCGGGAGGGAAGACAGGTTCCAGCCCTGGCCTGACATCTCAATAGAGCCTCTCAAGAAGCCAGAGGAATCCCCACAGCATGAGGGCAGCCATTTTCAATATCCGGAGTCCACAGCTCATAAGAGCTCCACCCAAGAGAAAAGCTCATCTGTCCCCATTGTGTTCATCGGTAAATGCACAAACTGAGAGCCTACTACAAGAGTATCCCACCCACATGGCAGAGCCTGGGAAGCTACCGTGTTGTATTTCATATGCCAAAAACCAGTAACAATTATAGACCTCATTCCCATGACCTAAACGAATAGTTTGAGGCACTTCTTGTTCCTGGAGCAAGCAGATGCCCTTGGGCTACACTAGCGTGCAACAGGGCATATGGAGATGTTTCTGGTGCCAGCTTCAGCAAATCGATGAAGAATGGGAAGACAAGTGATACACTTTAATAATCAGGAAATTGGTTTACTTTTAAATATTAAACATTGTTGGGCTGGAGTGATAGTTTAGTGGGAAGGGTATTTGCCTTGCACAAGGCCGACCTGGGTTCGATCCCTGTTATCCCGTATGGTCCCTGTGCAACTCCAGGAGTAATTCCTGAGTCCAGAGCCAGGGGTAACCCCTGAGCATCACCGGGTGTGTCCCAAAAAGGGAAAATAAATAAATAAATAAATAAATATTAAACATTGCTAAGTAAGAAGTTTTATCTTACCTTTTTTGCTTGTTTTCTTATTTGTAAAGGGCCACAGTTAGTGTTGCTCTGCTTACTTCTGGGTCTGTGTCCAGAGATTACTGGAATTACTCAGAGGACCGTATGTAGTGCTGGGAATCTAACCTGAGTCAGCTCATGGAAGGCAAAAACATTATTCACTAAACTACTTCTTTAGTCCAGTAACTCTTTTTTTTTCCCATGAAAATTTTTATATGTGTGCATACATTACTATAACATTTATGAAGCTTACCAAAATAAGGGCTCCTGATTACCCTAAGCCTTTCTTGGAACATGCCATGCCATTTTGCACCTCTGTTTCTCGAATAATGGTAGACAATTGTGCTTTCATTTTAATGAATAGTGTAGATATTAGGATTTTTATTTTTTGGCTAAGAAATGACAAACTTGTCATCAAAGCAAAGAAAATTTCAGGGAAGATGAGGTACATTCTTTCATAATCTGCAATGCCAATTATTTTGTTGTTTGTGTTAGTGGAAAAGGCTTAAAGAAGAGGATTAGGTAGTTTGGTGGGTAAGTTAACATATTAATCCTGACAAGAAATGTAATTGACCAGTGTAATTATGTTCCTAATAACATGTGAAGCACATAGTCACTGCACTTGTGAACGGTGTAGCCCAGCATACTGCAAGCAAACTGTTTGAGGATCTGATATTTTTATCACTATCACTATCACTATCCTCCCGTTGATCATCTATTTGCTAGAGTGGGCACCAGTAATATCTCCATATGTCCAATCTCATGCTAGTAGAGCCCAAGGTCATCTATTCGCTCCAGGAACATAAAGAGCCTCAAATTATTATTTTAGGTCATGGGAATGAACTAATATAATTGTTACTGGTACTTGGCATATCAAATAAAACAGGGCAGCTTGCTAGGCTTGCCATACAGGTGGCATACCCTTGTAGTCACCTCTAAATATAGCATTTATAGATGTACCGCGGGACCGCAAGAGGCCCCGGCGAGACGGGCTGTGATAGGCTGTCGCTGGGTGGAGTTCTGATGAGAGGGAAGTCTGGATGTGGAAAATGGCGGCCCGATGGAGTGGGGGGTCATCTGGCTTGTTGTGCGGCTCTGCTGGGGTGGCGGGCCAGGGCTAGAACCTGCCATCCCTCCCGGGCGCCTCTTGAGTGGCTGGGCACAGGGATATTTTTATAGTAACAGTAGTGTTACTATAAAGGTAGAGGATGCAAATTATAATACACTAGTGTTTTTATGTCTTATAAAACATCAGAATCTAGGCCTATGCTACTGCTTCTTCTTCTTTTTTTTTTTTTTTTTGCTTTTTGGGTCACACTTGGCAATACTGAGGGGTTACTCCTGGCTCTGCACTCAGGAATTACTCCTGGCGGTGCTTAGGGGACCATATGGGATGCCGGGGAACAAACTTGGGTTGGCCGCATGCAAGGCAAACACCCTACCCGCTGTGCCATTGCTCCGGCCCCTGGGGCCTATGCTTCTTCATTACTCTCCCAGATGTTGGCTTATCTAGGATTGGCAGAAACACTCTGGGAGTCCGATGTACCCTCCTAAGTTCAACTCCCTATACTTGGACAAGAGATAGAGCATGGTGCAATGGTCATAGCATTTGGGTATATTTTGGCCTATTTTCCAAGTCTGCTAATGAAACCCAGCTGAAATTTAACTGAGAGAACCTGGTAGACTGAAACCAAGGTTATGAAATTTCAGATTCAAAGAATGCCTTGAGATGAAGTCACTATAAAACAAGTGTAACTTTTGGCCTTACTCCTCTGGTAACTTGGAGTTACTGTTGGCTCAGTATGGGTGATAAGGCCTCCCCCAGATCCTAGCATACTCCCTTTTTTGCTAAAATTGCCCTCTTGTGAATGACACAGGCAGTAGCTGGCATCCCTCCACTGAGCCTGCCTCGTCTGGCTTCCCGCTCTCTGATTCTGCAATCAGAGTTTCCTCAGGCATAGCTTTCATATTCTCTGATTGTTTGCTGTTTTTATACTGTGTCACCAAAAGTTAATTTGAAGCACTGTTGTCTTTCTGAAATATGAGAGAGTTCCAGGGCATGGTAGCCCCTGTTAGAGCATCGAAGTGTTCAGATGTGTCTGAGATCAGGTCTCTAGGTGAATTATGATTCGTACTTCATATTTGGTGAGACAAGACAAAAAACTTCACATATTTTCTCTCAGTTTTCTCATATCAGCATGGAGATTTATAGAAATTATTCTCTAAGTTCTTTAAAATAATTAGGATATGCAATATGAGGGGCCAGACAGCTAGTTCAACAGATAGTGCCCTTGCCTTGCATGCAGTCAAACTAGGTTTGGTCTCTGGCACCCCATATGGTCTGCTGAGCCCTGAGAACCTGTTGTAAATCCTGAGAACTGCCAGTGTGGCCCCAAAACAAATAAGTTATACATAAGGGATATTTTGTATTTCAAAATTAACAATAAAGATGTACACACTTCCCTGAGTTTGGGAGATGGCTCAGATAAGTAGAGTTGTATGCATGTATGCAAGAATTGTAGCTTCTATCCCTGGCACCACTATTTGTCAGCACTGTTGGATGCAACACAAAGGGAACAAACAGAACAAAACCATGAAACACTTCATATGTTGTTATGCTGTTTTTTATTGTTACCAAATATATATATATATATATATATATATATATATATATATATATATATATATTTTTTTTTTTTCTCTCTCTCTCTCTCTTTTTTTTGCTTTTTGGGACACACCTGGCAATGCTCAGGGGTTTCTTCTGGCTCTGCACTCAGAATTACTCCTGGCGGTGCTCAGGGGGACCATATGGAATACCAGGGATCGAACCCGGGCTGGCATGGGCCGGCTGCGTGCAAGGCAAACGCCCTACCTGCTGGGCTAGGGCTAGAGTGAAACCTTTTAGGGCCAGTTTAATTTCCATTTTTAGAAGATTAATATTTTGCTTCATTTTTATTAAGCTAGTTATTTACTTGTTGGCTTGGTTTATTGATTGTAGTATTAGTCCTTGACATTTCCAAACTTTTCTTTTTTTTCTGTTTTTACTTTCTTTACTATTATCATTTTTTTAACTAAGCTTAACTAATGGAAAATTTAGAGAGAATTTGAAAAAGAATTAAATTAAAATTACAAGATTATATGATGCCTGCTTTTTTGTTATGGGGTGACAGTGTTCAGGACATACTCTGGTTTTTATGCTTGAAGTTAATCTTGATGGTGCTCTGGGATACCTGAGATCGAACTACTGAAGTTTGCCCCATTCAGAGCAAGTGTTGAATCCCTGTACAATCTCTCCAACCTGACTGTGAGTTTCAGTACGAACATTCACACAGAAACACTATGCTCTGATAATGATTGAGTGGTCTATATCATAAGTTTTTCAAAGTGGATTTGGCCTAAGAAAGCATTGAAAAGCATTATTTGTTTAAATTCAGTCAAGCTTACATATGCTAGCTAGTGAGCTTCTGAAGCTCAATTGAAACATGCTCTGACTCTATGATCCCTGACAAAAACTATTCTCTTAAAATTTCATACTTATTTCCTATTATAACTTTAAAAAAATTTCCCCACATGTATCAGTTTAAAGCAGCACAGACTTTGGTCCCTTATCTTAATAGTAATCCAAGTAGGATCAGTACTCTTTTCTTAGGGCCCATGAAGACTGACACGAAATAATGTTGGTTAGGCCTAGGTTCCTTGGTGAAAATTTTAGTGAGTGATCTCCTTGCAGGCTCCTTAACATTATTGACCAAAGTAGTTTTGGCTGCAAGAATGAGGTTCTGGGTTGTTGTTGTTTTGTTTTTTTTTTTTTTTTTTTGGTCACACCCGGCAATGCTCACGTGTTTCTCCTGGCTCTGCACTCAGGAATTACTCCTGGAGGTGCTCGGGGGACCATATGGGATGCGGGGATCTAACCGGGCGGGCACAGGCCGGGCCGGGCCGGCCGCGTGCAAGGCAAGCGCCTTACCCTCTGGGCTATCGCTCAGGCCCGAGGTTCTGTTTTTTTGTTGCCTCTCAATCAGACTGGTGCCTAGTTCTGTATTTCTTTTTTTCCTATGACTTTCCTGAAGATCCCATCCAGTGATAGGTGCCTGAATCTATCTCAAATTGATAACTGCCTGACTTCTGCTGTATCTCTCTGATGCTGATCAGAGAAAGTCCTCTGCTGTTAAAGAAATTGGTGTTTAGATTGAACACGGTATAGTCTTCCTTTCTTAAAACCTTTAACCTTATGCGTGAAAGTCTCTTATGGAATCTTTCCTTGTTCTCCACTTTCACTTGTCCAACCATCTATTTTAAATATTAAGCTAAGAAACTTATGTAATCTCATTTAGATAGAAGTTACTCAAAGAGATATCAGACTTGTTTGGGACACAAAGAAGTTGCAGTTCTTTCTAATGGGGAGAAAAAAGATCAAGGAACGTGTCTTTGAAGATGGAGCTTTTGAAGTATATCCTAAGGGATGTGTAAAGAAAAGGTGCATATGTGCATTTTTGTCTTAAGATTAAAGTATGTGTATATGCTATATTTGATGTAGCACCCTCTGAGGATTTGGGCAAAATGTAATGATACTGGGACTTTGTAAAACTGTGCCACTGATGAAGTCATTGAAGCTTTTAGATCACAAGTAGCAACAGACTAAATCTTATGTTTTTGAACATTAAAGCCTGGAATCAACATGAACATGAGCAGTTCTCTTTCGGCCGAGAATTACCACAATTGCCAGGTTGTAATTCAGTTTGTCACCATATTGGATATTTACACATTGGATATCCATTTAGTGTGATGAACTGAGTTTCTGATCTTCTTAGCTACATTAGCCTTTTCCTCTACATTTTCTTGGTAATATACTAGAATTGTTTTGGTGGTGATCAATTGCTGTTTTGTCACTTTATTTATTTTTTAACATAAGCTTTAAACTCTATCTTTACATTTGATCCATCACCAAGAATCTGCTTTCAAACTCAACCAACTCGTATTTTCTGCTTCGCTCCACCTCTCTCTGAGGACCAGCTTGGCATAAGTGACTTTCTCTGATGAAACTTTAGAAATTCCTCACTAGTGTTGTTGCTTCCTTACAGAACCCACAGAACTGTGAATGTTGTAGAACAGGAATTCTGCAGATAGATATAGGATGAGTTTGTGGACCAAACATATTCCGTTATAAAGGGGGATGTGTGGAGGTTTCTAAAAGCATTTCAAGATTTGGCCTTTTATGTATCTCTTTATTAAACAAAGTGCTTTAGATCATTTCCTATTCTGAGTTTAAGTTTGTACTTTCTAAGAATCCACAGTTCATGTACTTCTTTCTGTATTTGCCAACATCCCAGTTCAAGGCTGGCATTTCACTTCCATAATAATTATGCTTCTCTATTTCCACATCTCTCCTGTCCCTGTCTGTCTCTGTCTCTTTCTGTCTCTCTCTCTCTCTCTCTCCTCCCTTATACTCTACTTCTCTCCTAGCCCTTCCATATCTTCTTGCTCTCTTCCCCCTTCTCTCCTCTAAAAGCAACCCAAAAAGAAAACAAACAAAAACAACTCCAGTCCTTTAGAAGGGCAAGTATCTATTTTCTATATCTAGGACGGCTCTGTGACTACAATATTAATGGTGGCACAATTCATCTAAAATTTGCTCTTGGTCCTAGTGGAGGATGTGACAGTGATGAGAGAATGGGATTGTTTCAGATGTTGGCACCCAATATGTTGCATCGGATTTCTTTACTGCACTCCGTTAGAGAATGTTTGTCTCCAGTTCTGCTTACATTCCTGTGTTAACAAACTTCTACCCTATCAGGGTAATAGTCCTAAAAGGCAGCC
The DNA here is from genome assembly GCA_021461705.1 of Cryptotis parvus. Taxonomy (NCBI): domain Eukaryota; kingdom Metazoa; phylum Chordata; class Mammalia; order Eulipotyphla; family Soricidae; genus Cryptotis; species Cryptotis parvus. The sequence goes on from JAJIBD010002254.1 coordinate 92,961, forward strand.
CCTTCCTTGTTTAATGAAGAACGCCTGTTTCTCCACTGAGAAAGGTAGGGAGACCAGAACAACAGCTGGAAGTTGGAGGCCTCTGTTATTTCAGTCTCAAATCTTGACTCTGCATCAGGAATATTTCTTGTGTTTTACATGACAGCTGAACATTTGTCAGAACACTGACCTTGAGGCATTGTAAGATTCTGAACTTCAAAGTTTCCATTATGCTCAGTATATTCTCATTATCCAATTTAGAGATTCTCAAATCATCCAATTTAGAAAGAAATACGGGCTTGAAACAAACTTGTTGTGTTTAACTGAAGGTACTTGGTAATTAAAATTTTGGTTTTAGAAGAGGTCAGCCAATCTAGTTCTCTTTCAAATTTCACTAGATACTAGATGTGTACATTTAGGCAACTTGCTTTAACTCTCTTGTGGTTCTTTATTTCCCAGTATATCAGCATTACCTGAAAGACTTGATAAAACACAGATTTCTGGACATCCCCCACCCCTGTTTCTGATTGAAGCAGATTGGGGGGGGAGGGTCCCACAGTTTGCATTTCTAAAATGTTTTCAGATGATACTGATTCTGTTGTTCCAGAGACCAGAGAGTTAACCCCTTGAGAACCACTGCCATATTCTTTTTGGGGTCTAACTTCTCATGTCTGATGTAGAACTATCAAGTGCTGACTTAATTTGGGCTTGTTGCAAGAATTAAACTCACTGAAGAATATCAATCTTATTAAGTAACGATTCAGTGGATGCTTAACTCAAGTGAGTCCATGTGATTAAACACCTAAAGCACTAAAATTGCATGTTGAAGAATCAAAGGCTTAGTAAGGAGGCAAAGTACTTGCCTTACATGTGCACAGCCCTGCTTTGATCCCTGACACTACAGGAGCACCGCCAGGGTCCTTCCTGCAGAGAGCTAGAGATAGTACTGATGTGGCCCACCACAAACTAGTAAATTCTCAGAATTTCAAAGTTTGTGGCAAGAGTGATACTTCAGAGGGTATGGCTTTTACCTTACACATGACTGACCTGGGTTCCATCTCTAGCTTCCCACTCGGGTCCTATCCCCAAATAATGCCACGAGTAATTCCCAAATGCAGAACCAGGGGTAACCTCTGAGTACTTCTGGGTGTCACCCCAAGGCAAAACAGGGGTCAGGAAGACTTTCCACCCCGCGCACAACAACAACAACGGGCACCATCCTGAATGCCTGCCCTTCTGAACTATCTCCCCAAAACCCACCCAGCCACACCCGACACCAGCACCACCCCCTACTTTGTTCGCCCCCCGTAAAGCTGACACTACACAATGGACTACAGCGGTTAGAAATGAAGTTATAAAATTTGCCTACAATGGATGGACAGGGGAAGTATGTTGACGAAACTAGCCAGAGGGAGAGACGATACAGAATGCTGCTTTTCTCTTACATTTTACTTCAAGGTAGTGAAATAGATCGGAGGTCCTGCAAAGGTGGAATTATCACAACGTGTGGGAGCTCAGAGGTTAGGTAAGAGAGAAAATGGAACTAGTGTGCCAACAATTTTGAGGACCACCACGGCATAAAGGGCAACCACTGGAACCCCCTGGCCTGGGAGGGGCCGGCGTTGTGTGGAGATGGGCACGGGGGGGGGGCTGCACCTGTTTGACCAAAACCCAATATGACTTTTACTGTTATCTTTGTAATTTTAAAAATAAAAAATTAAAAAATTCAATTTCTAAGTTAAAAAAAAAAGAAATGGTAACCCCTAGACTAGAACTTAGTATTTTAAGTAGGCAATACCTGTGCTAACCCCTCAGTGAAATTACTGCCAAAGGGGGGAGAGAGAGAGAGAGAGAGAGAGAGAGAGAGAGAGAGAGAGAGAGAGAGAGAGAGAGAGAGAGAGGAGAAACTGCCTGCATACAGGCATGAGGGGTGGAGGGTGGGAATGAAACTGGGATATGGTGGTGGGAAATGTGCATTGGTAGAGGGCTGGGTGCTGGAACACTGTATGACTGAAACCAATCATGAACAGCTTTGCAATTATATGCCTCAAGGTAATATAAGAAAATTTAAGAAAAGAAAGAAAACAAATGTGATGGATTTTATTATTGTTGTTGTTGGTCACACCTGTCCGTGCTCAAGTCTTTCTCCTGGCTCTGCTCTTAAGGATTACTCAGAGGGACTCTGGAATCATATTAGGAACTAAACCGAGGCTGTACATGTGCAGAATAGGTGCCTTACCGTACTATCTCTCCTGGCCCCAAATTTCACACAAATTTCAGCCAGAATTCAAGATAGTATATGCTGTTTTATACTTTTTTATTTTTATTTTTTTTTTACTTTTTTTGGGTCACACCCGGCAATGCTCAGGGGTTTCTCCTGGCTCTGTGCTCAGGAATAACTCCTGGCAGTGCTTGGGGACCATATGGGATGCCGGGGATCGAAGATAGGTCGGCATGGACCGGCCACATGCAAGACAAATGCCCTACCTACTGGACTATCATTCTGGCCCGCAATGCAGTTTTAAAGCAAAGACTCTTATATTATTTGCAATCATATCCAGTAGTCACAAAAAAATGAAGCTTTCCTATGAGGGGGATAGTTTTCCAAAGTACATGTTCTCAGCACTTGCAATTTATTTACATTAATTAATGGGTTGCCTACAGATTCTACCTTATTTTAAGAACTTGAAAAATTTTTTCTTGAATTTCATTTTTGGAGGGCCATCCCCCATGGATATACTTCTGGCTCTGTCTCAGAGATCACTCTTGGTGGAGCTTGGCAGACCATATGGTGTGCTCATGATTGAACAGGGGTTTCTGCACTCAAAGAAAACACTTTTGCCAATTGGGCTATCTCTTGGGCTACCAAAGTAAGTCCTGCAAAGATAAATATTATGTGATTGAACACTGTGAATGGTGGTATTTATCACCTTAATTGAGATAGATGATTGGTTTTGGTGGAGATGTGTTGTAACAAAATGTTTTAAAGCACATTAACACATATAATCTACTTTTGTAACGTTGTAAACTTTATTGAAGAAAGAGTAGAAAATCAGGGCCAGAGAATTGGTAAAGGCCTTAAGACACAAACTTTGTGTGCTGCTGGTTGTGGTTGAGTTCACAGTGCCACATTTGTTTCACAAGCAATGATTCTGAGCACTGATACATAGCTAGAAATTGCCCCTGAGTACTAGGTCCAACATCCCAGCCCCAAATCAAAAAACTATTTTGAAATGGGAAATTTAAGGATTTAGAAGTCGGTTTTTCACACCAGTTCTATAGTACCAGAGAAAAGAGACATGGTGATTTTCAAGTGTCATACCAGACCAGTGTTCTAACCCTGAGCTATGGAGCCACAAGTGTCTTAATTTTAAAGATTATGTTATGCAGAACATGGAATGAATCTTGGTAAGTGCAAATTATTCACTTAATTCTCTGATGCAATTTTTAAAATAAATACAGTTTTTGTATTGTTTTTAAACAATACCAAATATAAACCATATATAACCATAAATTCGAGATGAGATAGTTTAGGTCATTTTTATTAAATTGGAAATACTTAAAAATCAGGTCTCATAATAGATACAGAGTTTATAAGACATAGTTAGACTATTTTTAAATTATTGCATATACACTAGCTGCTGAGAGAATTAATTCTATGTCCTTAATGTTTGGGTTACCTTGAAAAAACTCATTGACCTTTAAATTTATGATACTCGATTTTTATCTCTCAAGATGACATCCTTGTAATAAGCATGGGAAGTTATTCAGCTTTAGATAGAGTCTATATTCTGCTGCTGACATGTTTATTCACTATGTTTATGTGCTTGTTCTTGGCCTTTTCCCCTGTATATCTTTTGTGCTTTCCCCCAGGATTCAATTTTTACTGTAGGTTCTTAAGTTTAGCTGTTTCATATTAAAAATTTATAATAAATTCAAGAAGCAACAATCCAGATTTCCTATTCAAAACTCATTTCTCGTGTTCAAAACTGAAGGGGGCTTACAGACATTTTGTATATTACTTAGAAAATAGATCTTCCTTTTCCAATATAATTTGTTATCCACAAGATTCAAGGAGGGAAGAAAGGGGGTCCAGGGAGGCAGTCGGAAAACTTGGAACAAAAAGAAAGAAGCAAAAATTTCATCTGCAACACTGGAACAGTCCCAAACTCTGAACTGGGAATGGTCCTCAAGTAATATACAGGGTAGCCCCCTGCTACAGTAAAAATAGAACAAAAAGAAAGTTCCAGTAGTGTGTTATTTCTAAATACACCCTTGCTACACTCAATTCTTTTGCTTTGAATTTTTCTTTTTTCTTAAAGCAAGTACATATAATGCAAGCAGGCAAATATGGTTTTTGATCCAGATGTAGTCTTCTTATTAAATTTCCCTTAGTGTTGTTTTTAAAAGAAGAATGTAATCTTCTAATTTTTACCATTCTGTGCTGAGTGAGCTGTTTGTGATACTTTCTTTTGTAGTTTTGACATACATATTTTGTTCATATAAGAGTCAGACACTTGCATTATCCAAGTACTATTTGTTTCTATTTAATTATAATTAAAATAGACATGATATTTTCTGTGACCTAGTTTTAGGAATTAAGCTTAAATTAATGCTATTTGGAGCAATAATAATAATAATGATGCTACATAGCCTGAGGAGAGAAACTTAAAAACACGTTTTAATATGTAAAGCAGACTTTAATGAGGCTACTTGAGCCATCCTGACTTCCAAGGATGATTTAATTTGAATAATTAAGGAGGAAGTATTAATGAAAAGCTTTATTTTAGTCTGGCCGATGCAGTTGCCACTTATTTAAGGCAAGTTACTAGTGATTATCTAGGTAGTTCTCACAAGTTTGGTTGTTTTGCCTCACCTACCATTTCTTAGGCTCTGTCATTTGCTACAAACACACTTCTGGTCCTCCAAGAGGAAAATCTGTTTTTCATAGTATCCATACTTAATCAGGTACAGGGAGATAGTTCTGTTTATTTCTTAACCAACCTAAATACTCATTTTGATACATCCTCGGAAGCACTTATGTATTTCTCTTTAGCCAGCTTACAGAGATTTACTCCTTTGGGGATGCTGCTTGTTTAGTGCAGAATAAAAATAAATGAGCAAAGTAGAATTCAAGTGTTGAATAGAATCAAGCTTTCTGAAGTGAATGGCGATATCATCACTAGAGAAATTCACTATATTAAATCTGATAAGCACTGTTATGTATTGTAGGGTGTCAATAGACACCCTCTAAAATGAAATTTTGTTTATTTTTTTGTATTTGTTGTTTATATTTAGGGGTATCCAGCAATGTGCAGGGCTTACTCCTGGCATGTCCTCAGGAGTCGCTCCTGGCAGGGCTCGAGAGAACATCTGGGGTGTGCATAACCAAACTAAGCTAGGTCATGCTCAGACAAGTGTCCTACCTGATGTATAATTGCTTGAATCACTTTTTGGTGCTTATATTTAACACATATACATATATTTTGGTGTTTCTATTAAATACACATATATGAACATACATATATGTGTATATATACACACATGCATATATATGGAATAGTTACATTGGTGAAGTATCCCTAGAGAAATATGTAGATATGTATATTTAACAGATATATAGACCCTCATGATGGGCGTCATTCCCATGACCTGAAGGAATAATGGTTTGAGGCGCTCCGTGTTCCTGGAGCAAGCAGGTGCCCTTGGGCTACACTTGCCTGAAACAGGACATATGGAGATGTGACTGCTGCTCACTCGAGCAAATCGATGAACAACAGGAAGACAAGTGACAAGTGACATATATGTATACACACATATATATATGAGTTACATATATAAAGGATATATATGAGTTATATAAAGGATTAATTAAATCCCTTAATTAAGGCCAGACTCAGAACAGAGATTTGGGCTCAGCCCTTTCCTCCACCTCCATGCCAGCTACCCTGGAAAGAGAGACAAACCCACGCCAGGCGCACAGCTCCGTTGGCGCAAGGCCAAACATCGGCCGCGCAATATTCTTAGATAATACTAATTTTAGGATAATGTCCTTCCCAGGATCTTTCACATTTATACACTGTATACAGTTCTACAAAGGTTCTAACTTATAGCCGCCATTCCAGTAAGCCTAGCAAGAAGCCAGAGCAACCTACACATCATGCAGTTAGTCATTCTCAACATCCAGACTACATAATTCCTCAGAGCTCCATCCAAGAGAAAACCTGATCTTCCCCCTTTAAGTTTCATCAGTAAATGCTCAAGATGAGTGCTTTCTACTGAGATTATACCACCTACACTGCAGAGCCTGGCAAGCTACTCATGCTTTATTTTTTTATGCCAAAACTGGTAACAATTAGGGACCTCAATTCCATGACCTGAAGAATGGTTTGAGGCTCTTTCTGTCCCTGGAGCAAGCAGATTCCCTTGGGCTACCCTTACTTGTAACAGGATGTATGGAGATGTTACAGGGGCCTGCTCGAACAAATCCATGAACAACGGGAAGACAGTGATACAGTGATACAAAGGATATCTGCACATCTCTATTTATATGTGTACTTACACATATATGCAGATTGGTAGAAAAAAAGTTACTTATTTGAAGTCATTTGTCATTGATTAGTATGATTGTGGAGCTGGAAATTCTGAATAATCAGTCTGGTGATGGATGTTGTAGCATTGAGTTGAAAATTAGCCTGGACTTAACTTCTTTCCACACAAGGCTGTGTGGATCTCAGCCTTGCCCCTGTTTTAAAAAAGTAATAACTTTTATTCCTTTAAAAAAGTAATTTACAGCTCTCGTATTCTCTTTTGAGCTCAATATTCTCTCTCTCTCCCTCTCTCTCTCTCTCTCTCTCTCTCCCTCTCTCTCTCTCTCTCTCTCTCTCTCCCTCTCCAGTCCCCACTCTTTCTCAGAACGTGCAAATAAAACCTTTTTAAGAAAAAAATATAAAGAAAGAAAGTAATTTACCGCAGGGCTACAGTCACCAGCTAGAGCTCAGGAGCTAGTGAGACTACTCGAGGAGATACTGAAGCGGGGTCACTCAGCACCAGGGATCAAACCAACAACTCTGCGTCCTACTCCAGGACTTCAGTTTTATCTGTCAAGACCTTTAGCTGATTAAATGAGGACCATTTATATAATGGAGGATATTCTCCTTTGCTTGAGTTCTACCCATCGCCATTAATCATTTCTTTAGCAATTCCATAGCCGTTTCTTTATTTCTCTATTTTCTTACTTTAGGTCACATGTTTGCAGTAGTATTAACATCTATAGTAACTGTAGATCAAAATTGGTCTGTGCCTTTTTGCCAGGATTTGAACCTATATCCAGTGCAGGCTTGGCAAGCAGCCTAACCACTGTACTATCCCCCCCCAGCTTGCCATTTCTTAAGTGATGCCTGTAATCACCATCTGCATGAGGCATTTACACTGCTATTGTAAATATAGGTTTGACTGTAAGTTAATTCTATTCATTTCACTATGAAAAAGTATCTCTCAGAGTAATCTTACAACCTTTATGCTAACATCCAAATGTCATAGTTTAATGTCCAAATTCTTGTATGAATTGATTCCCGTCTATTCCTTTCATCTAATTGTTAGATACCTTCTTTCTAATTGGTAGACTAGAGAAACATTGAATCATGTTGAAAATACTCAATGGGCAAAGTTTTTTTTTTAATTTTATGGAAAACTTTCGATAAAGAAGAAATAAATCATGATACCTCTGGCCTTTTTACCCCTGCAATTTGTTGTGGATGTCCTTTTTGAGGGTAGACGTTGGAGCCTGGTAGTTTTCCTGGATCTGTGCTCAGGAATCTTATCCTACCATAATTGTGAACTTTATACAGTCTCATGGATTCACCCGGGGTTGGGGTTGACTTGAATATAAGGCAAGTGCTTTAAACCCTGCACAGTCTCCCCAGCATCTCGGAATAAATTATTGTGCTCATGCGATTTGGAGCCAGAAGCTATTCACACCAGTGTCCAGATGCAGTGCCTGACTGCTCAGGGTGCCATGTGTGCTGGAGGAATCAAACTCAGACCTTCTGCGTGCAAAGCAAGTGTTCCGTCCTGTTGAGGTATCACTCTGGTTGGTGGCTTCTTAATATTGTGTGAACTCTTTTAAAGAGTTTTGCCCTGGATGTATTTTATTTAATGAGTTGTTCTAACATACTACTTGAAACAGAATTGGCATTACCATATAGAAAAGATAAATCTGTTATAATGATAAAGATTCTGGCCTAATTGAAGTCAGATACATTTCAGAATCTCAACTACTCCTCACAAATCATCTTTGCACTTCTGCTTAACACGTATTAAATTGCTTTACTTAATTATAAATATCCTATAATCCTAAATGAGATTCTTAAGTAGCTTTAGGGATTGATAGACACTATAAAAAATGAATGCGTACAAGAAGTTATGTTTCATTCCAGAAGAACTGATTCTAAATTAAAACAAGGTTTAAATTTCTGGGAAAAGCTACACATACTGTTTAATTCGTCACTTGGATTTGTAATGTATAGAAATATATTCTTCATAACCTTGTTACTAACTAGCATAAGTATCCCTTAAGTTTTGCTTATAGAGTTTATAGTATAATATCAGGGTACACTGGGCACCCGACAAAATCAGGAGCAGGGTGCAGGAATATCCTCTGCCCCAGGGGATCTATGACCGTGGATGAAGAAAGATGTGAGAATCCAGCAAAGTTTCAAAAGGTTTACTCTCACAGGTTCTGGTATACTATCCGGCAACAGGAAAATCCTGGACTTAGGGCCCCTGGCTGGGCCCCAGCCAAGTGAAGGTTTAGACCCTAGGCCAAGATACTGCCACAATGCGTTAAGGCCCAACAAGGACAAGAATGGAGAGGAGAGGGCAAAAAGGCAAAAGGCAAAAGGAGCAAGAGAGCCAAAGAAAATAGACTACAGTTTTTATATCCCTTCAACACAGACCACCCACATCAGCAGGAAGCTGTTGGAGTGAGTCCATTCCCCTCAGGTAACTTCTCCCAGGATCTCACCTAGGTCCTTTGAGATGTTAATGCTGCCCAGCCAAGATCTGCCTTGGAAGCACCTCTACTGGGAAGAGTGGAGGAGGGGCATGTATCTTTACCAATTGATATTTTACAGCCAGTTATATATTTCCCCAAGCCTTCACAAGGTTCTCATCTTTACTTCATAGTTGATTTGTATATTAACCTTTAGACTTATTAGAGAGCCATGCATGCTCGCTTGGAGACAAACAGTACTTCTCTCTGGTCTAATTGCTTAGAGACCCAGTGTGGCCAGGTAATATAATGACAATATCTAGCTAGCCCACAATGATTGTAGCAGCATGAGAGAAAATATTTATACCAGCTAACATAGAATACAGGTAAGATAAACTGCCACATTCAAACTGTCCTCCTGCCCCATCTACAAAGTGGCTTGCAGGAGGCCACTCCAGGCAAGATGTAGAGACTCCGGGCTACAGTGTACTGCAACACTATAAAATCCCAAAAAGTATCACTGAATCTTGCGACAAGGAGATACTGCAGAGGTTGGATCATGTGCCTCGCATGCAGTCGACAGAGGTTAAACCTCTGGCCCTGCCTCAGGTGAGCCAATACTGGAAACCTTTGCTGCAAGTAGTCCTGGAGGCCTTTCCCCACTGCAGCCCCGCCAGTACCACTCTCCTGGCATTAACACCTTTTCCTCAGCCAAACGGAATTCTTCAGTACTTCAGCTCTCTGCAGGAATTTTGCTTTCTTGCATGGACTATAATATTTAATGTTCACTATTACCTTGTGCTGCGAAAGTGAGTAGTTAGACTTCAGCTTACCCAAATGCCAAGCGTTTTCTTTTCATTTTTTCCTTTACTTTTCCTTTTTTAAGAGCAGACAGGGGTTTTGTTGGTGTTGGGAGGAGCAGGTGGTGTCTATTGACTGTTTTCCACATTCGGTGTTACAAAGAAATAGAATGAAGAGGTATACTAGGATATAGGAGAACCAAGTCCCGAGTTCCCATTGCTGCATCTCAGGAGCATGTTTAACAGAAAATTTTGTTACTGTACAAGTGAAGAATGTTGGCCAAGATCTACCAAAGCTCTTTGTTACATGTCGCTCCATGGAAATCCCTTGAACTGCAGACTCAGCACATCAAGGAGAAAATCTAAATGCCACCTTGACCTTTTAGGGTTCAAGGCAAGAGGTCTCAGAACTGCTTCCTTCAGACTTCTCGGCTCAGTAAGTGGAAATTCCGTTTTTGAGTTGCTCAAGTTAAATGTCAGTCATCCTTGACTCCGTCTCCCGTTCAGATTTCTCATCTCATCTATCTGTAAATCCTGTCATCTCTACCTTCTTTCTATTCAGACTCATATCCTGTATTTCCATCACCACTTGTGAACCTCCTTTATTGTTCCTGAATTACTGCACTTGGCACCATAAGTGGATTTTGCTCCACCTCTGTCTGCAAAGAAAACTAGAGTACATCTTTTCAAATGTTAACCTTTTCCAGTTCAGCTACAAACTCCTGGAACTCTTCATCTTAGTTTAGGTTAAAACTATGGTTTCCACAAGAACCAAGCAACTGACAGGATCCACCCTTCTCTCTCCCTTAAGAGAGGGGGCAGAACAGTGTCATTAAACCTAACTCCTTTGCTCCTGAGAAACAAAGCCATAGAGTATGTCTTGTATTCTCTGTCGTGCTGTTGTTCATTTGGAATAGAGTAACAGGGTTTTGGCCTTCAGAGTGTACATCCACACTGATTTTATGTTGCAGTTTTGATAAGAATAAACGGGAAAAATTCAGAAGTCAGGTAAGTTGTCATAATTTTTTGAACACTTATGTCAGGTTGTCTTTTCATAAACCAAGTGTTGTTACAAAAAAGTTCTCATACATGTGTATGTGTGTGTATGTAATGTATTTTATATCAATTGAATTATCTTGCCTTTTTCCCCTTTTAAACATGAGAGCAGAATTAATACCATAAGTGAATAGGGAAGTATTTCTAGATCAAGAAGGGCCAGACAACTTTCTCCCTTTAACTTTCTGTGTGGCCTTGGAGAAGATACCAAATTGGGGCCCTTATCTTGAAAATAGGCATAATAATAGATTTAATAATGCCACTCTCTTACCTGCCTGCCTGGGTTGTTAAGGTTAATAAGATAATGGATGTTTAGAACTTTGAAGTCCTTGGAAGGAAGGTGTTATTAGTATGAGAAGAGAACTCTTACATCTTTCTGATATTTATAATTCTTTTGGAACAGTGCCCTATCCAACCCTCTTCCCGTATTCCATGCCAGATTCATGGAAGCATGTTTTCCTTTCTGTGTTATTGTTTTGAGCTCCAGCTCCAGGTACTCCACATGCTGGCACAGTGAATCCCTTTAAGATCTGATTGTTTCACACATGTGCTGCGCAGCATCCCGATTCAGAGGAAACCAATTGTGGCCGGAGACATTTCTGGCACCTCTAAAGGAAGATGCACATTTGCCAGACTCCTAGATTCTATTATAGCACTTTGAAACTCTTTAGAAGTACCTGTCCAAGGTGAACTTGATTTCTTAAGAAGTTTTCTTCCATCCTCTGTATGATGTCTCCGTCAAGATACTGTCAGAAGAGGCTATCTCGAAGAATCTTAGAGGATTTCCCCTTCATTTACCATTTCAATTGTTTTTCCATTTTTTTGAGCCTGGAGCTGAGATTTGATTAATCGATTTCCCTGTTCTATTTCAGGATTGTTTTTATTAATGCACTTTTCAAGCCGAGACATAGCATTACGCCTTCTCCATCATTGTACTAAGTGTTGAGATTTGAGCAGGCCAGCTGTAGCAGCTGTGTTTCCCCTTGAATCTCAAGCTGAAAACTTTCATCTCCTTTGTGTCTCAGCTGCTGGGCTGAGGCTATGGCCTGCCATAACTCAAACCAGTTTCAAAGCAATGTAAGTAACCTCTTTGGAATGCTTTTGGAAAACCACAGAAAGGTTCTTTAAAAGTACACCACTTATATGCTTTAAATGAATGTTTCCATTTTAAGGTAATAACAGCATAATGTCAGGCGTCAATGCATGGTATTTAGCTGCACTGTGAACATAGTGCGGGCTTGTCCCGATAGGCCAATTAAAAGAAAGCAAAGAAACACCGAACTTGACTTTCAGAAACTTCAAAATAATCTTTGAATTGTAGCATCTAGGACTAAAAGTTTGTATGCTCCCAGATTCCATTTATAAAGTAGCATTTTGGTTAACCCAGGAGTTTTTTCCTTTCCCCTCTAGACTACAAAATGATGTCATCATCAAAGATGAAATGGTATTGATTACTAAAGAGATGTTTCATATTTTCAGGGAAATGTTTTAGCTTGGGCATCAGTTTAATTACGGAATAGAGGCTCACATTTGTGTATATTTTAGTAACAATGCATTATATCAAGGCATTAGTGAGATCAATCATGCTTGGTGTTTTATAAAAAAATCAAAAGTTATTTTAATAAAATTTGATGAGTACCCCTAAACATGAACATATTAAAAACTTTTTGTTTTTATGTTTATCTTTTCTTCAGAGACGAAATTGTCATCCACACCTTAAGTGTTCTGATTTTATGGGGACTTGGCCAAAGGACTCCCTTAGTATGGTTTGTAATTACAAAAGAGATTACAAATTAAATTTTACATTTATATCGTCCTTACCATCTCCCTAGTATTTAGTGGCAGGAAGATGTCTCATCCCAGGCCATTGGCAAAGGAGAGAAATCTGTGGGGTAATTTAGTGTTTATTTGATGTTATAAAAAATGTAAGCCAAATTCCAGTATTTCAGTCTTTATGGGCCACCTTGAAAAATGAGCAAACCTAAGCCTGCTACCAACAATCCAGGAAAAATAATTTACTTGCCTGAAGAATTCTGAGCACATTGTTTTTGTAGTGATTTACTGCATGGATTTTAAAGCTTTTCTTTCTAATCACTTGTATTACCTTATCTGGAAAGGCAGCTTATTGCAGTCTTCCAGAGCGGCTGCCTGTGCTACCAGGGGATTAAAACATGTAGACACGCTATCACTTTCTCCTCTGGAGGTTCCCCAGACATTATGGGCATTATGCGTGGCTTCCAGTGACCTGTTCTTGAACCTGTGCCATACAGAGGCAGCATTTGTTTGTGAAGTATTTAGAGTGGCCTTAAAAGAAAGTTTTGAGGCTTTGTGAATGTATTTTTTTTATCAGTCTATTCTTTTTCAGGGAATATTGTTTTCTTTTTAGCTAGACACACTTAAAGACCCACATATTAAGGACATGTAAAAAAAACCTTCAACACACATATAAGGAGGCACATGTGTAATTTTAAATTTTATACTAGTCATGTTAAAGTTAATCTGAATATTTTTTCATTTACCTGAGTATCCCAAATGATGTTTTAAGCTATAAGCCATATAAATACATTGATATATTTACATTATTATATAAATAAATTGATATAGATGCACATATATATGTGCTTCTGTGTCAATAATATTAATGATATTATGGGACTATATATATGTGTGTGTGTATATATGTATATAGTCCCATAATATCATCATTACCTGTGTCATATTTAACATTTTAGCACATTTTGCTTCATTGCACATAAAAAACATGATTAGTGATGATATCCTTAGAGGTTGCAAGTGGAAATACATGCTGAAGGACCTTTGAACTCGGACTTTTGACTTACTTTTCATTAGATTTTGACCATGTCCCTCATCCCCTTCATCCTGTTCTAAGGCTAATTTGCTTAATAAAGTGTTTATGTTGATCTATCATTGGCTTTCTCTATTATCAAATTTCAGAGGTATATTTTTTATATCACTATTATTTTGACAAAACAACTCCATTTTGACATCTCTTTCAAAAGAGCATAGAACTGTTATGATAACACACATGCTTACCCGGTGGTTCATTTAATCCTATACCTTCCATTTTCCAGAGACTGGTCTGGAGGAATTTGTAGGCATTACCCTTACCCAAGTGGAAGCTGGGTCCATTAATCATTAAACCATGAAGCCACTCTGACTTCTGTGACTTACTGAATATTTGTTTCTTGGTTTAATTTTGATATTTGTGGGACTCTTTCATATTAAATTATTTAAAATGTGAGATCCAGGCATTAAACTTGTTTTTTTTTATTTATGCTGAGCACAGTGATTTAAGACAGGTGGATTTTCAGGTGAGATAAAGGAGCAGAAAGGATAATGTTGCTCAAGCCCAGGTTTCCCTGAACCCTCTAAATGATTTGCCCTTTGCTCATAAATCTTTCCTCATGGTCAACACAAAGCCTAGTATTGATTTACCAGCGAACTATCTTGTCATCTCTGAGCTTGGGTCCTTTGACCTTTTATTTGTTCTGTAAAAGCATGGCGTATCACAAACTCCTTTTCTAATAGGTCCTTTAAACTTTGAAAGGCCAAGACTCTGTGAGAATATATTAAACAGTTGGATAGTCCAGAAAAAGGGGATAGAAAAATAATTGCAGACAGCGAAAGGTCAGAAAACTTCTTACTGAATCCAAAACCACAAGTAAATTTTCTTAGAATTAAAAGGACTGAGAAGAAGTTGGCCTGCATTGAGTTTCACCAAAAGTCAATTCGCTTTGATTTTTTACAAAGCATGTCAAATATACACATCCTTCGAACTAGCATAGTAGGGGACAAAGTGAATTTAAAAATGTGATTTCTTCTAAGCAATATAAAGGAAATGCAAACCCAGCAATTTAAAACAAGTGTATTTCATTTCAGTGGAATGTTCACAATTTATTTCTCCAAGTATTGAAATTAGCATAAAGCGATTTCAGTGTAGTTTATACCGTTTTCTTGCATATACATACGACAAATGTACTGTGATTTCCAGATAAACTTTAGTTTTAATAAAATAAGTGTTGAATTAGTATGCCAAGTTTCATTCAACTTATTTCATACCATTTCATTCAGCCATTTATTAAACTTCTCTACCATCAGACACGTTCTTTTTACGACAGATAAAGTTGTTTCCAACAAAGTGATTCTTGAAATCCAACTAAAGTAATTGCTTTTATTTTTTGTATGGATCTGTAGGTGAAAAATAATAAATATTAGCTGGATTTTGCAGGGCTGGGAGCAGAACTGTTGGTGCTCAAGCTCTGATCTCAGGGTTACTCCTGGCAGAGCTCAGGTGACCATACAGGGTCCAGGGATCAAACCTGGGCGGCCTCTGCAAGCAAGCACCTTATCCACTGAACATTATTCTGGCCATTTTACATTCTATATTGTATTGTTTGCTTTTAAATCATGAAATTTATCTAATTGAACATTTATATTTTACTTTTGGGTCATAACCTGTGGTGGTTAGGGCTTACTCCTGACTCTTTGCTAAGGAATCGTTTCAGGAAACCATATGGGTGCCTGAAATCAAAACTCAGTCAGCCCCATGTAAAGGCAAACATGCTACCCACTGTATAATCTGTCCAGCTCCTCTAATGAAACTTTTGAGAAAATTATTACTATTGGTGGCACGTTCTTATTTGGGGAAACTCTATTTTGCTCATGGTCTGTGCTCCCTAGGCTCTGTGCTCAAGGATCAACCTTGGTGGTGCTTGGGGAACCATGTGCCACCTGCAAGGAAAGTCCCATACCTACTATATTATTTTTCAAAGCCCATTGGACACTTTCTTGAAGTCCAAATAATATCAGGTGCTATTTTCTATGCATGTGTAACTAAACAGTGGAACATTAAAGAACTTTTGGAAGTTCGACCATATTAAACAAGAATATTCACTTGTATCTCTTGTATCACTTGTCTTCCCATTGTTCATCGATTTGCTCGAGCAGTCACGAGTAACGTCTCCATTCATTGGGAATGAGCTTCATTATTGTTACTGTTTTTTTGGCATATCGAATATACCAGGGGTAGCTTGCCAGGCTCTGCCATGGCTCTGGGTTCATCCCAGGAGGCCCAGTCAACCATCCAGGTCCACATGGCAGAGCCGTGGGTGTAGACAAGCCTATCTCCTGTCTGTCATCTGCCGATGCAGCCGGATATTGAAGCCATACCTGCAACCCCTTGAGGGGCAGGGAAAAAGAATATTAGGCAAAAAATATTGTTTTAAAGTTCATTCCTCCTTAATTCTCTTTTGTCAGAATGTTTAGCACTGCTGGAAAGGAAACTGAGTTTAAATTTGGTCTCATGGATTGAGTCTCAGTGTACTAATCAGTCATATAGAAAGCACCAAGTTTTAAGTCTGAAAACCATATTTTTTTTCGGGGATCGCCGGCCGACCCGCCCCCCCCAACCACCCCCCCCCCAATTTATTTTTTAATCCATTGTTAGCTATACATTAGACATTTATATATTCATATATTTTAGTATTAAAGATCTTTTATAATTATGTACACTAAACGTCTCATTTCTGATTCAGGGTGGATTCTTTCAATGATGATTTTAGTTAGATCCCTTTTATTATAAAATGGTGGTATTATATGTGTGTTGGAATGAATATCGAAGAGCATTTCCTCTTTAGTAGAGGTGGATTATGCCAAATTGTTTCAAGGAACCTTTTTTATATACGGTTCCTTCCTTTGGTTTGGACGAGGGATGGTTATTCTTGCCATGTATTGCACTGGAAGCCTAGAGGAAGGTGCTTAGGCCCTGCATTGGTGTTGGGGGTCAGGTAGTGGGCGTTTCACGTCTGATGATACTGTGAGGAAAACTCACAAGTTCTTAAGGCCTCTGACTAATGGTTCTAAGGGAACTTTGCAGTGCCGGGGATTGCCTGGCTGTGGTCAGTATCCAGGGCATGCATCTCCACACCTAGACTGTCTTCCCAGCCCAATTCAGTTCCCTCTTGATGATGATGATGATGATGATGATGATCATTATTATTATCATTATTATCACTTTTTTCTTTGCTTTTATTTTCAGGACACACCTGTTGGTTCTCTGTGCTTACTCCTGCCTTTGTAATAAGGGAGCTTTCCTGGTGGTGCTTAGGGGGACTGCACTGGTACAGGGATGAATCCAGGTTGCTACAAGGCAAATGCCCTCTCTTGTTGTACTCTCTCCAGCACTTGCAGTTCCTTCTTAATACTCATTTTGTGGGTTCCAATCTCTGTAATAATCTGCATGCCACCACTGTAAATTAGGTTATACAAATGTTGTTTAGCAAATGTGAAAAATGTTTGTATACCTATATGTAGCTGCATACCCACATATAGATATATATATATATATGAAAATATATAATTTGAGTGTGTGAGTGTGTGTAATGTTCTGTTTCTCTAAAAACTTACTGGTTAGGGCTGGAGTGATAGCCCAGTGGGTAGGGCATTTGTCTTGCACACGGCCGGCCCATGCCAGCCTGGGTTCGATCCTCGGCATCCCATATGGTCCCCGAGCACCGCCAGGAGTAATTCCTGAATGCAGAGCCAGGAGAAACCCCTGGGCATTGCCAGGTGTGACCCAAAAAGAAAAAAAAAAAAAAAAGTAAAAACCTACTGGTAGGATTCAATCAGTTTAGTGTCAAAATTTACCTATCCGATACTTCACAGGTTGTAATTGATATTTTCTTTACAGTGGAGGTGTTATTGAATGTCATTTAATCCCTTTGAAGTCATTTAGTGTGTGAGGGAGTGAATGCGGAAGAGAGAATATGAACACTATGAACACTATATTCATATTCTTTTCCATGTCTCTTTGATTAGCACTTTTCTTATTCATAGTATGAATTCCTTTCGTATTAGAGAAACTGGCTGTCGGTCAGGTCATATGAATTAGCGAATATTTGCACAGTTTGTAATTTATCTTTTGATTCTATTTATTGCAGTTTTTCCAAATAGAAAATCAGGGCTTAAGTAATTGACCTGATTGATTTTTTTTTTTTATAGCCCTAGCTTCTGTGTTAGTGAGACCTTCCATACTTCAGAGGTATAAATTAGTTCTCCCATTATTTCCATTCCATTTATGGTCAGAATCAGGTAATTGGGCTGAAGTGTCAGCAGTTATATACTTCATACTGCTTTGCTGGTTAATTATGGTTGCATGCTGCAAAGGCCTGCTACTTATTCTGATTGAAGAAGAGAGGGCTTCCTTTATGTTTCCTCTGGGACCTAACCCCTACATTAAACCAAACCGCCTTTAAACCCAAAGAGTCCAGTAAACAAGTCATCTATCTCATTTCAGGAACTTCTAGGGAACTGAGTGAATATGAATCTGGTATTTGTTACTTGGTATTATGTGTGCTGTGATAATGAAGAGATGCATACAACTCAGACTCATCTATGACTGTTTTACATTATGTTAGATTATCTGAAGTAAACTGTGTTATTAGAACAAATGACTATACTCACACATAACATTGACATTGCACATCGTATCTAATATCTATTTAAGTCTCTTTTCTTAACTTAATTATTAGGATATTGAAGGAGTATTTCTATACTTATATTCATGTATATAGGGATGTGCTTTCTATATTCATTTTTGTCTTAGTATTAATTTCAAATAGGTATTTTAATCATATTACCATGGAGAATTAAGATTTTACAGTACTGAGAAACTCAATTACCAGCTTTGCAATTTGCACAATTATAAGAAATATAACCTTGTGCCTTGGTTTTCTCATCTTTAAAATGTGGATAATAATACAATTCATCTCAGATGAATATTATGAGTAATGAAAAAGATCCATGAAGCACTTAAATTAATTGATGGCACACATTAAAGATTCAGCTAATGATAGTGATCATTTTTAATATCATTATATTCCAATTATGAAACCCACATCCAGATAATTTGATAGAGGCCTTGTGTGACCAATAGACTGATTATAATCTATGAACTGTTTGTTCCAAATTAAGGTAGAGTTTTAGTCACTTTCAGATAACACCACACCATAGAAACTATTTTTCCTTTTTAACAAAAACAACTTGGAGACCATATCTGTTTCCTTTGGATGATCAGGACAGCTGAACATCTAATCCATTCATTTTGGCTCTTATTGTGATTGAAACAGCTGAATCCATCAGGCATTGAATTGCTTTGATCATTAAGACAGCCAAAATGAAAGCATTGGCCATGCTTCCTAAGGTCCATTTATTTTGGAAGTAACTTTTGACAGGTAAGACATAGTTCGTACTGCCTTCCTGACATTTCATTGATAATCTTGTGTGGCTTGTAGTAGCATATTCATCATTTTCCTAATACACTTTTTGTTATCATTTGTTCTCTGTTATCTTAATAAATGTAAACAGATGATTCATTGAGGTGATTCATTCAGAGCCATTTTAACTGCAGATGGCCAAAGAGGCAGGAGAGGAGTTGGCATTTTATGCTTTTGTTGCTGATGGGTGTGATCTAAGCAATGGGGAGAGTTCAAAGGAGAGCAAACAGAAGTGTTTTGAGGGAAAAATGGTTTTCATATGTGTATATAGTGACAATGTAGGGTTTTTAGCTCTTAAAAGTTTGGTTTGAAGTAAATGTGATTAAATATGATAGAATCATACTGCTGCTTAAATTGATCAATTCCTAATGAAGGATCTTTATTAAATTTCTTGGAAACTGTTATATAGAATTGTCATGTACTGTCCTATTAAATATTTAATTATATCATTGTGATAGTTTCTGAAAGTTATTGCTATGTGATGCTGCAAAAAAATAATCCAATGCAATGAACACAAGATTCAGGATTATGGAAGGCTGTCAGTTTCGTACAAGGGCATAATACAACAGAGGTAAGATCAGGTGATTGAACATGTTACCAAACAAAGTTTCACTTTAAATGTTGATGACAGTATAAGAAAAATGCAGTTTACTGTCTTACATGAAATCTTTTATTTGTGCTGAAGATTTCGCAACTCAGATCAATAGGCCTGGGGCTGTGATTCTCTGCTAAGAGTATTTCAGAACAGATTTGCCAACAAAGATTTCTCAGGACCTCTGGAGAATATCGGGTTGCTTGTTTATCAAATAAGATCATTGTTTGAAATAGTTGAAGAGCATGGTATTAGACAAATGTGAGCACTATTTAAAATTTAGATTCAACCACTGCAAGTCAATTTTTCCCCAACAGAACAAAATGTAGTAAAACTAAACTTTGAACTAAATCCAAGGTATTAGTAGATTAGCTGAATTCATGATTACAGATACTCGTACAGGGTTGAGGAGATTAATGGTCTGATCACAAGCTTTGTATGTGGGAGAGCTGCCTTAGGTTGTGGGCATTGCATAGTGCCCAAGAACTGTTGAGAGTGACTTTTGAGCACATATAATTGCTGTGTAAATTAATTTGTGAGTTTTTATTCCATTATAATATTGTTTGTTTGTTTCCATTTTTCTTTTTCCCAGTGTAATAGTATGTTTAGGGTGAGATCTTACAATGTTATATTCAATAATAAATTGCTGGAAAATTGTATGGCTGCCATAGTGCCTTCTTTTTTACTTTACTGCTCTTTGGATTAGGACAAATGTTTTAGTTCTTTCATTGTTTTCATATACAAATGATCTGAGGAGTTATTATATTTGAGTATTATAATTAGACATTATTTAAAAAGTGTGATTCATGTCTTATGTTAAAACGGTCTTTGCAGCTCAGTTTTATGAAAGAAGGAAAGAAAATTTTAGAGAAGAGTGATGTTTTTCTTATTATGTAGCTCTGAATATAATTAAATTTACTGTCTTGGTCATCATAACCATTTCAACTCTATTTCTGGCTTATCCTCAGCAGTACTATCATGATTTTATTATTATTTGTTAAAATTAGTAATTGAATTACATGTTCAATTTACACTGCTAAGTAGGCATATTTGCCATGAATTCTAGGAAGTTTCCTAAAATGTAAATCTCTTTAAAAAACTGAAGAAGGCTCTGAGAGTGTGAGCCAATATTCTCTCTTGTATGTGAACCAGAAACACAACAATTCTAATATTAGTTAACAATGTCTATAAAAAAATTTCCATGGTTGACAAAGTAAAGTAAAAATTGGTTCAGGAAATTTATGTTCAATTATGTATTTTACCTTTATGTCACACTAAATTTTCATACCACTACTTTCTCTAAAATAAATTTGGTCTAACCAAATTAGAGTAATTTAATTACATGACGAAAGTAGGTGAAGTAATACAAAATTTTCCTCTAAGTGCTTAAGAAAGGTATTAAGACATGTATGGAAAATGTCATGCCTCAGATTATAATTAACTAGATTCTTGCTTTACTGAGATGAGAATAGTTTTAGTTTCAAACCTGAAAACATGACTATAAAAATGTTTAATTTGGCTGTCTTACTACAGTGAGTTATAGAAGATTAATACAGCAGTTACAAATACAATGAGATGTGCATTTCTCATTTGATTAAATGTGAGAATGTATAATTCTTAAATTGATATGATTTCTTAGACATATTGTCTGCAGAGAGCTATGGACTATGGGTTTATCATTTCCCAGAAATTTTTTACTTAGAAATCACTGTTTTTTTAATGAAATCATAAATATTCTCCTTAGAAAATTCAGCAGAAGTCACTGCAATGTGAAAAGTATAAGCGATTGTGTTATAGCAGTTCTTGTTTTTTATTTTCAAATTTTTTTCAGATGTTAATAATGTTACCTTAAACCCCTGGCATGAGGCACCTTCTTTTAAAAATGTCATCTTCAGGTGTCTTGTCTGCCAAGTTATGAATTTCATCTCAGAGTTTTTCTGTGTCTTTACTGCCAACTTGTTCACGGTATTTTCTCGGGCCTCTTTTCTTCTGCTTGTCTTTCTTTAATTTTGAAAAGCAAACTAAGACATCATTTGGATAATATTATTAAATGCATAATTGGTGATTATATTATTTATGAAGAATCAATTCCTTGAAATGTGGGGCTTGAGGGGATGATTCTAATGGAAACTTCTGTTTTCTAAGTAATGAAAAAGCTAGATGGTAAAAACATCTGTTTAATATAGAATAGGCAGACTAGATTCATCTTGTGACTTCACTCTGTTATATGTGTCAGTCTGAAAGTGATAAATCTCACCAGTAAAACAAGTTGAATGTATTGTTTTTAAAGTTGTAGTTGGGGACAGAAATTTGAATCTGCTTTGTAATGTCACTTGTAATATACACAAAATTAATATTTTAAAAATGTTTTCATACAGAGGACAGTATACTCTGTACCAACAGTTCACTCTAAAGTCATTATAATAGTGTACAGATAACTCTTGAAAATATTTTTTGGATTTTAAAATAATGAATTTCATTTGTGTGATGTAAAAAGAAAAGGGAGATGTTATGAGTCTAATACCCAAGTGCAGTGGGTACAGGGGCCCGGAGGATTGGTCTAGTGTAGGGAGCATGCCTCAAGTTCTGTTGGTGAGTGCAATTAGAATAATGAAGAAACCATTATGACAATGATGACAGTGATTGTCATACACCATAATATTTCAATATACCTGTATTGCTATCCGTAATGGCCAAAAATAGGGGAGGGAGGGGGCTGGAGCAGTAGCACAGCGGGGAGGCGTTTGCCTTGCACACGGCCAACCCGGGTTTGATCCCCAGCATCCCATATTGTCCCCGAGCTGCCAGGAGTAATTCCTGAGTGAAGAGCCAGGAATAACCCCTGCACATCTCCGGGTGTGACCCAAAAAAGAAAAGAAATAAGGGAGGGGGAGACAAGGGAGGGAGGGAGGGAGAGAAATAAAGAGAGACAGACGAGACAGAAGAAAAGTTCAAGGGAGAGGAGGGAAGATTATCAGGAGGGAAACTGGGGACTTTGGTGGTGGGAAATGTACTCTGGTGAAGGGACTGGTGTTGGAGCATCATATGAATGCAAACTAGTCATGAATAACTTTGTGACTATCTCATGGTAATCTTAATTTCAAATTAATTTAAGAATATGCAAAATGTGATTCCCCATAATGACTTCCAAAAAATGTAGTTAGTGGAATGGAGGCTAACTCATAATACCTTAGTTTGATAGTTTGTGTATAGTCTTTCAAAGTCAGATAAAGAAAAATGTGAATGGATTTAGTTAATTTTACATTTTTATACTTGATTTATAGTTTAAAATTAGCATATTTCTTTTAATAATTGTCTTATTATTAAGTAATTTACGCACCTTGATGATGAAACTAATACAGTTAGAGGCGATGATATGACATCTTGAAAATGTCTTTCCATTAGTCTCATATATTCACTTTTTGGCCGTATCTTTTCCTATATTCATTTGCTCTCTGTAGCAGTCTCACATTCATCTTCTGGCCCTGACATAGTATTTTTTTTCTTCCTTGTGCCGATTTAGCCTCTCATTTCTTTCAGTTTTCTCTAAATATACCCAAATGGTTCCCATCCAATATAACTCCCTCAATAACAAACAAGAACCCTGTATTCCGTAACACAGGCTTTCAACCTTCTCTTCCCAGCCTTCTTTTATTAGGACTTTCTGAAAGCTCTCTGTGCCATGATTATTTCTAGTTATTAGCTTCTCATTCTTTGTGGAAACTTTTATAATCTGGTTTCAATCACCCCCCACCATTTAAACTCTCTTCTTAATTTGATCATGAATTTCTACTATAGGTTATAAGCAATGGTCCTTAAGTTACTACCTTACTGTACCTCTTCATTCTGTTTCACTTTAATAGCATACCTTTTTTAGATTAACAGAAAAGCTTGTTTTTTCTTCTTCACTCGCTTAGCAAAATCTTGGGTATTTTGCTCCATTTTTTTGCTCATTTTATTACAGTTTATGTATTTTTCCTCTCCTAAACCTTGTGTTTCGGTCTCCTTTAGGATCATCATGAGGAATTGAAGTCACATTCACGATTTCCATTTTTCTTAAGGCTTGAGCAAGTGATCTCACAGATTTTGTATCAGCTGCATATGATTAAGTACCTAAGTCATAGATAAGTTATAAGGTACCTAGTTTTTATACTTTACTCCATTAATCCCATGAAATGATTCCAAAAAATAATTCCTAACAGATCAAGTTTTTGTTCCTTCCTCTCTTCTCTTTGCAAGTTGTTACCTGGGCACAACAACTAAAAATCTGGGAGTAATGCTTTGCTTTTCCTTCAGTGCTTTGCACATGTAATTAAATGAAACACTTTGTGATTTTTGAGATAGGTTTTACTTTTGATTTGTTTTCTTTGTGGCCGGTATCCTCATGGTTATGAGGAGGAGGCCTGGGAGGAGGGGTGTCCACTTGTGTTTCTCTGCCAATAGGGTCATCAGTTCAGCTCAAGGGCCTAAGGCTGAAATGAAACTTGGGGGTGTAAGTCTGCAGAACCCAGCGCCACCCCTGCCTCACTGGGGCCTCCATGGTCATAACTGGTGGGGCTCCCAGAACTCCTTGATCCACTTGGCAAAGTAAGGAAACCGTGATCCCAGGAGCTGAACCAGGGTCTAGAGGCAAAGAAGCACCCAGGATGCCTCCTGACTGCTCTACTGTGTCGCAGTTCCTCAGCTAACTCTTTAAATGTTTGCCTACTTTTCAGTCTTATTTTCGCTGCCTTATGTTAAGTCCTTATGATCTTTCATCTGTCCTAGCCTAACAATGCTTTCACTGATAACCCTTTGAAACCAACCCTCTATGATGTGGCCACAGAGCGTTATCTAGAGTAGAAATCTGATCACATCATTTACTGTTTGAATGTTTGGTTTCTCATTACCTGCAGAATAAAGTCCAAGCTTTTAACACTACCCTGCTCCTGGCCAGGTCTCAGCTCCAGCCATCCATCCCCCCACCTCAGGCGGGTTCGGAAACTGCAGTGCTCTTGGTGCTCTGAATACGCAGCCTTGTCTCTGTCATTCTTCTACGAGGGTTGCAGACTATCATGCACTCTCTGTTCCCACCCTTTTGTTATTCATCATTACCGTCCATTTTTGCTTATCTAAACTTTCAGTTCATTAGGAATATCGTGGCTATGTTTCTTCTCTGCTTCTAGACTCTGAACAAATACTAACACCCACCCCTGTTATTGGCACACTATCATAGCTTTTAGGCAGTAATGACAATAAATGTGTTATTTCTTGAGGTCAGTGAATTAGCGTAATGTTAGTGTTCAGTTTGTATCAACAGATATTAGCCAGGTACGTGAATGAGTGGCAGCGTGAATGAATGAGTTATCCTCAAGCAGCACTGACAGTCCGGCAGGTGCCAGATGGCTCCTGAGGGCCACCTGAGTCAGGGAAAAAGAGTAGAGGTGAGCAGATGAGTCTGTGGCTGGGCCGCTTTGGTGAGGATTGTTTTACAAGCGGGACATATATGTACCTGCATAACTATTATGTTTACATTAAAGAAAAAAGCGATAAATAAGAGAAAACATGTCACACTTAGAGAGGAAAATAAGCTATAAAAAGTGGAGCGAGGCCAGACATTTTCCATTAAGACATTGGCCTATATATTTCTGTGATCTCTTGGTGAAGAAAATGGATCCATTTAAGCTGAAAGGAAGTATGAATGGAGCCATCACATTATTTGCATGTATTTTTGAACTTTAAAAAATGTAATAAAATCAACACATATATTAATAAGACTGAACAATTGTCTGTATTTATAAAACTTGTTTATGCATTATCACTCAACTCCCCTTTCCCTAGTATATATCACACAGATGAATAAATCTGAATAATTGATTTCTCAGGCTATTATGTTAAGTGAAATCAAAATACAAATCGCACATGATTTCACTTACCCGAAATACCTAGTATAGTCAAACTTATTGGAGCAGAATAGGATGGCAAAAGTACAGGAAGGGTTAATGAAGAGTCATTCAACATGAAGTTGGATATTATAGATAGTAGTAATATACCATTGCTAGTATACTATATTTGAACTTTTTGTGACAATGGGTGGATTTTATGTATTCTGAACACTTAATACATGAAACAGCAACAAAACAGCAAGAGATGAAGGATATAATTCTTACTTTGATCGCTTTAATGTTTTATACAGTATGGCTATGTCTAATGCCATAATACATGGCACTAAATGTGTCCAAGTATTTATGTGAATTGTGCCTAATAATATTTTAATAGAATTTAAGAAAAACAAAGACACGTAGTCACTTCCTGATGAGTAAGATAATTGTGTTTTTTTCTGTATCTGGCACTGTCTTCCCATTCATCATCGATTTGCTCGAGCGGGCACCAGTAACATCTCCATATGACCTGTCTCATGCAAGTAGAGCCCAAGGGCACATGATTGCTCCAGGAACATAAAGAGCCTCAAAACCATTCCATCAGGTCATGGCAATGAGGTCTATAATTGTTACTGGTATCTGGCATATCAAATACGACACGGGTAGCTTGCCAGGCTCTGCCATGTGGGTAGCATACTCTTATAGTCATCTCAAAATCCAGCATTTATTGATGAACCACGTGGCCGCGATAGGCTGGTCTGCTGGGTGGAGTTCTGACTAGGGGGAAGTCCAGATGTGGAAAATGGAGGTCCTCATGGGGTGGGGGGTCGTCTGTCTTGTTGTGAGGCTCTGCTGGGGTGGCAGACCAGGGCTAGAACCTGCCATCCCTCCCGGGCGCCTCATGAGCGGCTGGGCACAGTGAGAGCCAGTAGCAGCTCTGCCCCCCTGTCTGTCTCAGTATCTGGCACACATTTGAAAATGTGTTCTGTGTATTTAACTATTTAATTAGCAATGTAATACTGAAGAAAAATCTGAAAAAACTAATGGAATAAAAAGAAGTGATCTCACTTATTTTTACTATTTTTATAGTCAACAAAGCAGTTTTTAGAAAAAATCTTGCATCATCTGCCTTTGTTATGAAAAAATAATTTTAATGCCATATTTTAAGATGAGTGATCTCTAGTATTTAAGTTATACAAGCAATAGATATAATGCTTTTATGCAAGATATATTTTTCTGCCTTTCTGTGAAGCTTTTAGATAATGAATGTGGCTTTAAAATTAGAATTCAGGATTGCCAAATTAGAAGTTTTAGGTGGTTCACAGGTAAATATCACAGCCATAATCTAAGTTTATAGATTTATATTTTGGAAATTTCTTCCAGAGATTTATAGTGACACATTTCTAATCCTGTTACTCCTTTTAATTAAAATAATGGCCCAGTGTGTTATCTCTGGTTCCCTACCTCAGTATTTACTGATATATAAGTCAGTGTATATGCATTGTGAAGTATGAATATATATATGCACATACATATATATATATACATATACACACATTGCATGTCATGTATCTTTAAGGTATGAAGCTTTATGGTTAGACTTGCATATATCATGAAAGGATTAACATTTCATAACACTTGATCACTTGAATCCCGTTATTCTTCGATTTGCCCGAGTGGGTGCCAGTAACATTTCCATTTGACCCTATCACGTGCCAGTGTAGCCCAGTTGTATCTGGTTGCTTCAGGAATACTAAAAGCCTCAAACTGTTCCTTCAGGGTCTTGACAAGGAAGTCTAACCATCATGTAGGTGGGCGGCCACATGATCTTTTGACATCCCATGGGATCCAGTCAGTAACGGCTCTAGTCCAGTGGTTGTCTCCAAATCGCATTACATGTCCAGCCCATCTGATTTTCGATGCCTTGGCAAATGAGACAGCGTCCCTGATTCTGGACGGAGTTCGATGCTCCGGATTCCTTCTCTCACTTGAGTGAGGCATGATATTCCAAGCATACTTCTTTGGATTCCTCTCTTGGAGATCCAAATAGCATTCTCATCCTGCTTACCTAGGACCAAGGTCTCTGAGGCGTATGTTAATGCAAGGAAAACGGTGGAGTCAAAGAGATGTTCCTGGAGCCGGAGGTTCTTTGTCCTTTTAGCTATTTCTTCAGTGCCTTTGAAGGCATTCCATGCCGCTCTCTTCCTCCTGCGCAGCTCAGGTTTTAGGTCATTCATCATGTTGACTTCTCGATCTAGGTACACATAACAATTCAGATAGTGCTATAAAATTTATGAAAAAAAATGGAGGAAGAAAGAAAGCTTCTAATAGGACCTCTTAACATCTATTTTTTAGCGACTTTAATGGCTTTTTAATGACTTTATACCTACTAGGCACAGATACCGACTATCGTTATTATATTGTACATATCTAGTACTTATTTCATAACTTGACATTGATGTGTTTTGCCCTTAATTTTCTAATTCTTCCCACCTCAACATTGGCATCTATAAATTGTATCCATATTTAACTTGAGTTTTGTTTATGTTTTGTTTTTCACAGTCCAGAGATAAGGGAGATAATACATTTTTGTCATTTTTTTTTTGCATTTTTGGGTCACACCCAGCAATGCTCAGGGTTACTCCTGGCTCTGCACTCAGGAATTACTCTTGGCGGTGCTCGGGGGACCATATGGGATGCGGGGATCGAACCGGGTTGGCCACGTGCAAGGCAAACGCCCTACCCGCTGTGCTATTTCTCCTGGCCCCATTTTTTCTTTTTATCAGACTGTTTTTCATTTGCCGTAACCTCTCCATTGTCCACACATATGGACCAAAATCCATATCGCCTCCTTCTAGTGGCTCGCTAGTATCCCGGTGTAATGTAATCACAGCTTTTATTTTCATCCATTTTAAGTTTCATCCTAACTTAACAAAAGTTAAGTTACCCCTTAACTTTTTAAAAATGGGAAGTAAATATTTTTCCAAGTTTGAACCTTTGTTTCTTTTGGATTTCCAAATTGAAACTGCTGGAACAAATGCCATTTTTTAAAATTGAGTCACCATGAATTACAAAGTTATCCATAACTCTCATTTCAGGCATGCCATGTTCCAACATAATTCCCTTCACCGGTGTCCACTTCCCTCCATCAATATACCTAGTACCATGTCCAAAGTTTCCCTCTCACTGTCCAGCCTACTTCCCTGGCAGGAGCTTTTTTCCTCCCTCTAGGCACTGTGGTGTACAGTGCTGCTTCTGATAAGGTACCTCGCTTTCTCTTTTACCTCTTTTCAGCACCCCCTTATCCAGAGTAACTTCTCCCTCCACTGTCTGGTGTTAGCTCCCAGTCCTTTGTTCCCCCTCCTCACCCCCTGCTTCCGGGGTTAACTCCCTCCCCAAGGCCAGTGCTCAGTTGTTCATTTCTATTGCCTTTGGGCCTTTTCTATTCCCTTACCTGTTTCTCATATCCTGAGTATAAGAGAGATCATTTTATTTCTCTCCCTCTCACTCAGCTCAGTACTTGCTAAAGCCATCAACATAGTGGCCAATTGCATGAAATTCCCTTTTCCTATGATTGGGAAGTAGTCAGTGTAGATCAAGCAGATATTTCATATAAATCACACACATGAAAACAGGGTTATGATCTCCAGGGTTTCTTCCACATGGGAGCACGTGCCATGGTTCTGGTTTCATATCATGACGGAATTAAGAGCAACTTCCTCCTCTGAGCACAGCCATATACGGCCCAAACCCGGCTCCTCCCAGTTTTTCTTGTTTTATTATAAAACCAATGTTCACAACTCGAGATAAGAGGTGACCACAAGAGTACCCCACCCTCACAGCAGAGCCTGGCAAGCTACCCATGTCGTATTTGATATGCCAAAAACCAGTATCAGGGGCGGGAGCAATAGTCCAGCAGGTAGGGCATTTGCCTTGCACCACGGCCTGCTGGGTTTGATTCCCAACATCCCATATCGTCCCGAGCACTGCCAGGAGTAATTCCTGAGTGCAAAGCCAGGAGAAACCCCTCAGCATTGCTGGGTGTGACCCAAAAAGAAAAATGAAAACAGTACCAATTATAGACCTCATTCCCATGACCTGATGGAATGGTTTGAGGCTCTTTATGTTCCTGGAGGAAGCAGGTGCCCTTGGGCTACACTAGCATGTGACAAGACATATAGAGATGTTACTGGTGCCCGCTTGAGCAAATCGGTGAATGGGAAGACAAGTGATACAAGTGATATAAGTGACCCAGAGAAAAATCGTCTAGATATGATAGTGTTGTGTTATAGTTGGACTCTGGAACTGTTGGCGAGCACCTTTTAATCACTTAACAAGCACCAGAAGATGAGTGAGGTACATAAGAAGGATACATGAATTAGACACCATGCATGAATTTATTTTTCAGACTTTTAATGAAGATTGACTGATGTTTAAACGAATTCACACTTGGATTTGTATAACTTACTTTTAAATATATATATATATATATATATAAACGTCATTTTACCTATGCAAATTGGATAGTGCATTTCTGTCATATCTGCATATAATTGATATAATTGCTTATTCATCCTGCCTCTCCTTTATTCATAAGAAAAGGACAAATGGAGACGATAGATTGTGAGTTAAGGTGCTTGCCTGGCACGCCGCAGCCTGATTCCACCTCTGCCTTCACATGTCCTCCAGCCCTAAGCAAGAGCCAGGGTCACCCTTCAGCACCACTGGTGTGACTCCCTTTGCCGAAACCTCCAGAAATAGAAAAGGACTGTAAAATGCACTAACTATGATAGCTATTGTCATTATAGATATTTAGTCTGTTCCAGACTCATGTGATTAGAAACAAGTTACATATGAAACTTCTAAGTAGCATCTTTTTGGCCAATAAGGAATTAGACTCATCTACAGCTCTTTGCAGTATCTCAGGCATGAGTTTTAAAGCATTTTTTAAAGAATGTAAACAGGCACAAATTAGGGCCAGCTCGGAAATTGTCCAGGTGAAAATCGTTATTCTAGATGCTGTAACCACATTCATGTTATCATGGATCTCTCTGCATGCTAGGCAGTGGAACATGTAAACACTGTGAAGTTCTTGTTATCTACTCTGTATTTTGTGGGCAGAAAAATGGATTACAGGCCAAAGTCTGTAAGATTAAGGTTACAGAGTTAATTGTGACCTGTATTCTTAGACTGAGAATGGCATCTCAGGGAAAAACCCATCAATGAAATGTTATCATCTCTAGCATCTAATTTTCCAGATATATTAATAATTGCATTTGCTTTCTTAAAATGACAAAATGTTTCCTTATTTTGTAGTTCTCCAGAAAACTTCTCTATTTGACCATGTATTTAGGATCCACATATTTTCAGATATGATTCTAGGTTTTTGGAAGGGAGTTACATGATATAATTGCAAATTTGTTATTCAGGAGATTGTAGTAAGCCAAATATTATCTTTTCATTACACTGTGAAAACACCGCCGTTTTTCCCATTGAGTGATTCTTTGCACTTTACCTGTTTATAAACCACTGTGCTCTTATGTTATTGAATTTTATTTAATGGTATTTTGTGATCTATTAAGTGTATTGTTGGGGGAAACATTCCACACTATTTCCATCATGGAAAAGTTTATTGGGAGACTACAGGAGAGTTCTTTTTCTTCAGTTAGCTAGTTGGTAAACTGCCAGGTTGCATGCTTTTTTACTAGGTCATATTTATATAAACTTCATTTAATGCAATCTTAGATGAAGCATTTTCTGCACTGGGAAGTCACCTATTATAAAGGAAATAACAGAAGGCACCGACTTTTCTGACATGATTCATACCTAACAAACTGTTTTAATTTTGTCAAGGGTAGCAATTTACTCATATAGAAACGAGAAACATAGCTTAGAAATACTTTGTAAATTTTACTATATCCCATGATTCTTATATGCCTCAGTGATCAAAATCACAAGATGGTGTACTTTTTTATACAAAATAACAGTATAAACTCTTTGTAATTAAATTTCTATATCATCTTTCCCTGCATGTATATGATGGGGCAATTTGTTTGGGCGTTAGACTAGTAGCAAGGAACAGTGCATTATTGTTATTATGCATGGATACATGAGCATTTTCTTAGGTCATTTAACACACATTTTTAATGAATGCTATAGTTTTAAATTGATGTATTCTTACAGTGAAATCTGTTCCACTGACTACCTTTTGCTCTATTGAAAATTCCTTAGAGTTTGTTTAAAAAAAATTCACTTTTTAGACAAGATAGAAACCTTCTGGAAAATCTAATATGTCTAACCTAAATATGTCTAAACTAAATATATATATATAACTTCTAGTTGAAAAATGCAGCATCAGAAAATCATTTTATGAAAATGAATTTTATGTTAAGAACAAAAGATACAGCATATAATAAAAATTTTATCTCTTGATAAGGTAACACCTTATAGTTTTACATGTTTTTTCTCACTGCAAAGAAAGAGTTTGGATTGAAATTTAAATTTTATGTGTTCAAACACAAAACATTTTGATAGCATCTGGTTGATTTGTTCCAAAATTGAGTATTTCAGTATCTTCTAATGGTTTATTTTATGTGTTAACTTGGCTTTAATATAGGATTTGGTCAAAGATTCATAGAAAGTTCTCAAGAAAAGATTTTTGAGAAAAAATTTCGAATAGTAAATGTACTAACACAAGAAATTACAATCAAAGAATATTAAATCATATAATTTGTAATGACATATTATTGTTTAAATACAATTTTATCAATATCTTTAATAATACTATGTCTGTTTCTTTGTGCTTTTTCTTCTCAAGTAAAACATTGATGGAAGTGTATAGTTGAAATTAAAATAATCTCTTTTATATGTCTAGTTTATACTTAGAGTGATCTGTGTGAGACCTATGCTTATTAACACTTTAAGAATGTTAATTTTTCATTTTCCATTTATTTTTGTAGAGCAAGAGTAAAACTGTGTGTGTGCACACATGCATATACACACAAACATACACACACACACACACACACACATATATATATATATATACACACACACACACGCACACATTTGTGTGTGCGCTTTTACCAACTAAAGATACATTTCTGTCCAGACACATGACAGCTGACAAGTTAGAAATGTCCGATGCCAGTCTATGTCATGTTGTGGTTTTTTTTTGATGAAACTACTATAGAAACCTTCCGGGTGTCAATATAATCTGAAGGCATGGGTTGCACGCGGAAGATATAAAGTTAAGAATGGAATACTATGCAGCTGTCAGAAAAGATGAAATTGTGAAATGTACCTGCAAATGGATGGACATGGAGATTATCATGCTGAATGAAATTAGTCAGAAGGAAAAAAGACAGATATAGAATGACTGCATTCATTAATAGGATATAAATATATGCCAGTGTTTACTGAGTGTGGGCAATGGTAATGTCAGACTAGAACTCACCATTGAATGTACACAAAGAGACTTAGATGATAAGCCCTAAATGTCTGCAGGGCTAGCCACAATGTGTAAAAGAAGGGGGATAGAGATGCAGAGAGAGAGAGAGAGAGAGAGAGAGAGAGAGAGAGAGAGAGGGGAAAGGGGGTTCCTGCTACTGGAGGTACGCCCGGGATGGGCGGGAGAGGGTGTGGTGATGGGCACTGGTGGAGGGATGGGTGCTGGAATACTGCATTACCAAGAACCAATTATGAACACCCTTGTAACTGTATGTTTCACTCTGGTATAATAAAGACTTTTTAAAAAAGAATACTAGAAGAATGCTGTTGTTGAAACAGTTGTTGGAGAGATGAAATATACTTTGTATATATTTTTGATTTGTCCATATTAGAAACTTCAATGGTACATACAGGATCCAAGGAGTGTAGATTCTAAGTGGCTCTAATGGTTTACTTTGGTTTTCACACTGGTTCTTTTTTGGGGTTTGTGGGGAGGCCGCACCCCGCAACCCCCCAGGCTTTCTTCTGACTCTGAGCTCAGAGATGATTCCTGGTGGTTCTCAGAGGACATGTAGTGTGCAAGAGATTGAAATTGGGTCAGACCAGGATCCTTCACTCTGTACTATTGTTCTGGCCCTCTTGTATTGATTCTTATGCCTTTATTCAAACCCGAGAGTTGTACTGAAGGGAAGCACTTACATAGCAATCGCTCCACTTTTATACTCTGATCTGTGTCCAGAAACTTCAAGATTTCCCCCTACATGTTGACATGACATAAAAAGAACAACTATTTCTCAGAGACTATTCCTTTCAATGCAAAGGAAAAAATCATGGCATATTATGACTTCAAGATGAGGCAAATTACAGAGCTAAGACAATTTTTGAGAAAGATGTTTCTGTAATGGTTCAATAAACACATAGTTCATTGGAGCAATAATGTGCCTGTACACACTGATTATCGTATAGGATATAATGTGCATTGTATACTCAATGCAGGATTACATGAGATTAAAGGGGTAATGCTTAAAAACTAGCTAGTCTTTTTTGATTCTGTTACTGAAGCAGAGTTCCTTTATGTCTGATGATGCAGTTTCTGGAAAATTTAATTTGGCTTGAACAACTTCCTTAATGAATTACAGCTGACTTTAGACTTATCAGGAGTAAAAAGAAAATGTTATAGCTTTGTGGCTGTGCTACAAACAGAGCTCTGGGTATTGCTGATCCGGAGATTTTTGAATAGCCTAAATGATAGGCATTATTTTTGAGTATAGAATGATTTCTTCCATTGGGTACCATGGCAAAGTAATCTTGTGGATACTTAACATTTCACAATCTTAGCAGGGGTCATCATTCCTTTTATTTAATAAAATCCTTGGGATATGACAGATTTAATTAAGGCACTGAAATTGAGCAGTGTCAGCACATTTTGGATGAGATGATTGTCCCAGAGAGAATATCACTTTTGCAGTTGATACCCAAATCGGATTTACATGAAGCTACAGAATTTGAAACAGGGCTGACATGTAGATATACGTTTTGTCAGGGAGGACTTCTGTTCAACATCTCGTGTGAAGAATAACACCTTATAGGACGGTATAAAACCAGTATCTTCATGATGAAATTATTTAAGGGCCAAAAAAAAAAAATGACAGCAGAGCATGTCTTTGGGAATTGGTGAGCCAATCTTTTTTTTTTAACTGTCACTTTGAAGAAGAATGTATTTAGACGCCTTTGGTGTCCCCATCATTTCAAACTCTTTATTTTCTCTTCAGTACGATTTTGATTTGTCATCAACAAATTTATTTTACATGTTTCACCTGGGACTTTTTCAATTTTTTTCTTTAGAGTTAAGTTATTTTAAGTCAGGGACCATTTGATGAGTAAGTTCATCTGACCAGAACCATTTTGCTTCAGGGCATATTTTCTGCTGACATTGAACTAGTTTTGTTTTGTTTTCTTTTTTCTCCTTCATTTTATTTTACCAGCACCTACTCTTCCAGAATCTGCTTATTACACATCCCCACTATTTTCTCTTAGTTGTTGGACAGTTCCGGTGTTCATTGGGAGTTTCACCCTTGATGCAGCCCCAACTGTTGGTTGTAGTGTTTGCATGTTTTACTTTCCATGACCACTTACACTTGGATGCAACATGTGGGGAGATTATAAATTTCAATTTTGTGCCAAAAATCACAAACATCAGTGTCAGTGAGAGGGTGAGGGGCATGTGACTTAGTGCCAGTGGTTGAACTCAAAACCTCATGCCTACAAGCCCAGGAAGTTGTTTTCCTAGGCACAACTGGCTTTGTTTATCTACCTATATCCTTGCTTAGTTCACAGTTTGTCAGTTTTAGAAATACCAATACAAGTATGAAGGAAAACTTACTTTTAAGCAACATGTTTACATGTAATCACACATCATAATCTATTTTAGAATAGTTGAGATTGCTTATTATGATAGTCTTACATTGGATGACCTGATTAATATAGAAATGGGAGTTATTTAGGGGAGAAATTTGAGGTCTCAATGAGGCTTGCCATTCAAATTTTTTTACCCCCTGCCCCGACTCAGATTTGGGGACTAACTCAATAGTTAGATTGCCTTTCGCTATTTGATGTTTCCCGTCTGTGTGTTTTTTAAATCCCATATGTGAAAGGGATCATTCTCTATCAATGCTTTTCTGTCTGACTGAGTTCACTCAACATGATATCATCTAATTCCATTCACATAGCAGGAAATTGTGTGATCTTGTCTTTTCTTACGGCAACATAATATTCCATTTGTATATCCATCACAACTTTTTGATGCAAGCTTGTGCTATATGCCATTCTCACTGGTTGGAGATTAGATTCCCTTTGTTTTGATTCACATTTCCCTTCTCATAAGTGATGATGATAGTTTTTCATATGCCTTTTGGTTATCCATATGTATTCTTTAGGGAAGAGACTTTTCATATCTAATCTCCATTCTTTGATGAGGTCATTAAATGTTTTTATTGTTGTTGTTGTTAATCTTTGTGTTTTATAGTCTTGTATATTAGCTTTTTATCTGTTTATTGTGTGAAAATAATATTTTCCATTCAGTAGATATTGTTTTACTTTAGTTTGATTTTTCTTTTTTTCTTTCTTTTTCCTTTTTTTTTGCTATTCAGTAGTGTTTTAATTTCATGTAGTTCCATTTGTTTATTTTTGTTTTATTATTATTATTATTATTATTATTATTGCTTTTTGGGTCACACCCGGCGATGCTCAGGGGTTACTCCTAAGTTCTGCACTCAGGAATTACTCCTAGAGGTGCTCGGGGACCATATGGGATGCCGGGATCGAACCAGCACAGGCCGGCCACGCCCAAGGCAAACGCCCTACCTGCTGGGCTATTGCTCAGGCCCCAACATGACAATGTTTTTGTTGTCTGCCCATGGTCATCTCATTAGATAAACCCCTGATGCTCATTTCCTGGAGAGTTTGATTTCTTCATCGTATTTTGTGGATTCTAAACTTGAATCCTTTACTCCAACTTTAATTTACTTTTTAATATGTGACATATGATTCCTTTTTTAATTTTTATAACACTTTGGCTCTTCAGTTTTCTCAATTCTCTTTGTTGAAGAGAATTTATTTGCTCCACATAGTGTATTTAGCTCTTTATTAGTAGATGAAGTGCTCATAAATTTGGAGATTTAGCTCAGTACTCTCCAGTCACTTCTCTTGGTTTGAAAGTCTGTCTTTCTTTTTTATTCCAGTATCATAGTTTTGAAGAGTATATCTTTGTAGTACAAGCCATAGTTGGAAAACACAATATCTCCCCCTCTTTTTTTTTTTACTTAGAATGTCTTTGACTAATTTGGGGATCTTTGGGGGTGGGGAATGGAACCAGGTAAAACACCTGGTGATAGTCTGGGCTTACTCGGGCTCTCATTCCAAGATCACTCCTGGCAGTGCTTGGGAAAATATAGAGCATTATGGTGATTGAACCTAGGATCTGGTTCTGTCTTATGCACTGTAAGGACCCTGCTCACTGTACTATCCCTTTATCCTATTCAGGAAACTTCTGATTCTACAAGTGTTAGTAAAGTTTGTCCAAGTCTTTAAAGAACATCATTGAAAGATAGGCGAATATCACATGGAAACTGTATGGTGCTTTGAGTCAGGTAGTCATTTTCACTATGTAAATTTTTCCAATTCATGAACAGAGAATATCTTTCCAGTTTTCTGGTGTCATCTTCTGGATCTTGTTGCAGTGATTTATCACTTTTCCTGTGAAAATGTTTCACACTCTTGAGGAGGAATCTTTTTATGACAGTCTAAATTATTTGCTCTAAGTCATATTTTAGGAAGCTAACCAGTACCTGGAGTAGGTTTATGATTCAAACTTGTTTTCTCATAATTTCTAGACTGCCTTTATTTTTTTTACAATTTTACTTCCATCATTTGGAAGGTTGGAAATGCAGTTGGCAACAATGTTGTAAGCCTGTATTTGCCATGTATCGTCACAAATATGTTTAGTTGAAAACCATCAAAATTTTACAATGTGCTTTGAGTTATACAAAAACTATGATCATTAGTCCATCCCAACAAACTTTTATTTCCTCATTATTGAATCAAGCAGGGTCAAAGACATCTCCAAAACTAATGTAATTATTTGAAAATGAACAGATGGAGAGCATTGAAAATACTTATTTCTTGTCAGAAACTGTTATTTTCCTTGCCATTAACTATAGTCATATAATGTTCATCAGTTTACCGAATCCAGCATAATTTTTTATGTTCAAACAATACTCCAGACACCGTGCTTAGAATAAGGAAGTAAAATGAGTAGCTGTAGTTCATACTCTTGGAAGAGTATCATCCAGTTTCAAGGAATTCAGCAAGTCGTGACTCAATAATTTATTAATAAATAACAAATGTATAGTTCCCAATGCCACATTTTAATAAAAATTAAGCTTTTCTGATTTTTTAAAAAATTTTATTGACTATTGTGTTAGTTTCTGTCTGTGATGAATGCTCAGTGCTTTGAGAAGTGTTTAGTGACCTTGCAGTTATTCTCACCATATGTAGTATTCATATGTGTTTCTATGCACTTATACACACTTAAAAACCTATTCATACATTCATTCTGTGTCATAGTTTCTAAAGAAGGAATACTATGATAAAGAATGCTGGTAGGGGTTTACTTTAAATTTAGCAATAGCAAAATCCTTCAGGACACCTAAGACATAAAATTAAGTATGGATTAAGAAGACTTCTATTTTTTTTAATTTTATTTTATTTATTTATTTATTTGCCTTTTTGGGTCACACCCGGCAATGCTCAGGGGCTACTCCTGGCTCTGCACTCAGGAATTACTCCTGGCGGTGCTCGGGGACCATATGGGATGCTGGAGGATCGAACCCAGGCCGGCAGAGGCCGGCTGCGCGTGCAAGGCAAGCGCCCTACCCGCTGGGCTATCGCTCCAGCCCCTAAGAAGACTTCTAAAGGTTCAAGTATGATTTGGGGCTTGAGAGTTAATATAGAAGGTAGAGCTCTTGCCTTGCATGCATCCCAAGCTTGACTCTTTGGTACCTCACATGGCATCCTGATCCTTTCCTGAGTGTCAAGCCAGGAATAAACCCTGAAGCACCAAGTGTGTATAAGGTCCTTCTTACAGTAATAGTGATAGTAGTAATGAGGATGATGATGATGATGATGATGATGATAATGATGATGATGATGATGATGATGATAAGAATAGTGAAAAGAGGAGCTGGAGAGATATTATAGCACTAAGGCTCTTACCTTGCACATGGCTGACCTGGGTTCAATTCCCAGCACCCCATATGACCTTCCAATCATTTTCAGAAGCAATTACTGAGTGCAGAGCCAGGAGTATTCCCTAAGGATCAAACGGTGTATTCCAAAAATCAAAGCTAAACTGCTATAATTCTATTACTACTACTACTACTACTACTACTAGATAGTATTCTGAAAACAACTAATCAGATTTATGTTCATAAATCATAATGGAAAAAGGTCAGAACTAGATGTTTTTCACTGAACATGTACTTTTGCAGTTTGTACTGCCTGAGTGACAGTGCAAAGAAACAAAAGTACTTCTGCAAATTAATGTATGATTTTTATAGTTTGTTAATGAATACCCACAGTTCCTTGCTTGTGTGTTGCTTCATAAGGTAAATGTCCAGTAATTTTTTATCTCTATTCCTCTTTCCTACTGAAATGTCAGACTGGCTATCATAGACATAGGATATAATCAAAGTATAGGATCTAGTAATTAGCTCTACATGCTTTATATATGTTCAGTTTTTCTTGTCTAAGGAGGTATCTTAAACCATGACTTATTTTTTTTTTCATTTTAGTGATCATTAAAATAATAAAGAACAAAAGAATTACAGAAACTGGTGGGAACATTGGGTAATGAGAATCCCCAGAGCTGAAAATACGTCAGCAAAATATCACTTTAAATCATTGTAATTATTTTTAAAAGATTCCCTTTAACACAAAAGGCTGAATCTTCACTATTGAAGACATGTCAAAAGTAGCTTGATTAAAGACAGCAGTATTGCATTTTTGCCATTAGAATAAAAAGACTGAATTGTTGCTGAAAAGTCATGAAGTGCAGAACTCTGGAATTTGTGGTGAAAGGAAATTGAAAAAAGAACAGAACATTTGGATTCATGTTTCATGAAATAATTTGTGTGACAGAATAGGAAGGCAGTCTGAGGGAAAATTGACATAATTTTTTTCCTAGGACTAGGAAAGGCCAGATAAATATGTCACTGTTAACAAATACACTATTGTGCATGAACAAAGCATATTCTACTAATTATATAAATATTAATTTTCAATCGATGGAAAATATTTACAAGTTCTGTAAAGTATAAACAACCACTTTAAACTCCCCTCCTTTCTTATTATTTTCCATTAGATGCCTTTTGGTTTTGTACAGACACTAAATTTGACCAGAAAGCAAAGATAATAATTTTTTAATCCATGGAAATATTTTTTTAAGTATTTTATTATACCACAGTGAGATATACAAATAAAAAGATATACAATTAAAAAGTTCATATTTGGGTTTTGGTCATACAGTGTTCCAGCACCCGTCCCTCCACCAGTGCCCATCTCCCACCACAAACATCCCCGGTTCCCTCCCCCCCCTTCCCCAGCCCACCTCCATGGCAGGTTCTTTATTTCTTTCCCTTTCTCTCTCTTTCTCTTTTCCTTCCCTTCCAGACTATGGATTACAGAACATACATTAAAGGGTTGTCATGTGTATCTCTTTGCCTCTATTTAATGCTCAATTCTAGGTTGGCATTAGTACCCTCGACAATTATTAGCACACTGTTCCATTTTCTGTCTTACCTAGCCTCTGACTCCCACACGTTTGTGATAATTTCCACCTTTGACAAGACCTCCTGATATATGTTTCACTTGACCTTGGATATTGGTGTCATAATATGTACATATATATTTATGCCATGCAAATAAATGCAGTCATTCTGTATCTGTCTTTCTCCTTCTGGCTAATTTCGCTCAACATAATCTTCTCCATGTCCATCCATTTATAGGCAAATTTTATAACTTCATTTTTCCTAACAGCTGCATAGTATTCCATTGTGTAGATGTACCAAAGCTTCTTTATCCAGTCATCGATTTTCGGGCACTCTGGTTGCTTCCAGATTCTGGCTATTGTGAATGATGCTGCTATGAACATAAAAGTAGGGATGGTGTTTCCGCTGCGTATTTTTGGTTTCCCAGAGTAGATTCCCAGGAGTGGTATGGCTGGGTCAAATGGGAGTTCAATTTCTAGTCTTTGGAGTTAAGTCCATATTGTTTTCCAGAAAGGCTGTACCAGCCGGCATTCCCACCAACAATGGATGAGTGTCCCCTTTTCAATCCATGGAAATATTTATTCTTTAGGGAAAATACATTGTGATGCTGTGGAAAATGTAGTATGTAGCATGCACATGATCAATTTTCCCCAGTAACTGAAATCTAGTTTGTTTTAGTCTAGAGTCTATGTCAAACTTACGTACATTATAAAATCAGAAAAGCTCAACTGGACTGGGTATAAAATAATTGTGCCCTTGGTATCTTAATCTTTGCTGCCATGTCCAATAACTATGCTGTATATAGAAAGTTCTCTGAGCGTATTGAGTTAATTAAGAGCAACTGCCACAAACAGAGAACAAGGACCAGGAACTGAATGTCAAGATTTTTCTCCTTATAAAGTTTAAAGATGTTGTAGAGGATACTACTGATTCATCATTCACTTCTCCTTCATTTTTCTCTCCTGAATATTCCCAGGATTTCCTTCTACAAATACCTGTGACTCATTCTCCAGCCCTCATGCTTGAGGTTATTCATATGGGTACTTTGGAAATTGCTGGGAATTTAGCATGACCAGCACTAAACCTCAACCCGTGTCAGGCATTTGGGGTTTTGCTTACTTTTTTTTTTCCTCTAGAGAAGTCTTGAAGTATTCACTGTGATGTTCTGAGAGTCACTCTACGGTGGCACATCTTCTGTTTCTGGATATGTCTGCGATTGGCTTCCTTTCCTTCTGAGTCCACAGTCCCTGACTTCTCTGCAAATGTCATTGCTTAAAGCCTTGTCTCTGGATCTGGTTCTGGAGCAAGAGTAGTAACCTAAATTCCTAGAGCTTTGGACTGGTTACAAAGGTCTTTAAAATTTGGTGGAAGGGAATTGAATTATATACTATTTAATTGAATTACATTAAATTATTCTGAAACCTCATTTCTCTGGGCCAAA
Source organism: Cryptotis parvus (assembly GCA_021461705.1). Lineage (NCBI taxonomy): Eukaryota > Metazoa > Chordata > Mammalia > Eulipotyphla > Soricidae > Cryptotis > Cryptotis parvus. The sequence continues at coordinate 134,750 of JAJIBD010002254.1, forward strand.
TCCAGTACTCATTATATGCTGTTATGGGATCTGGGGAAAGGCGTGGGACCTGTAAGTGCTATGAATTATTTGCTAATTAATTTATAAACAGTATTAGTTTGCAGCCTAGTATCTAAAATCTGTTGCATATGACAAAGTATTTATTAATTTAAAGGAAAGCATAAAAATTTAAGTGTATGTCTATGAACTAGTAAATTTGCTTTACAGATGGAATATCATGATAAAACAGAAAGAAAATGCAGATATCTGCAGTTATCTATATTTCCATAGAATTTGAAATGTACACTATACATTGAGATTTTTGAATTAAAACATTAAATTTCACTTTATAATTTGTACAAAAAGCAAAACTAGTGAACTGAACAAAATTACTTGCATAGTATGCCAGTTGGATGAAGTTTCACTATAATAAGAATCACATTTTAAGTCAAGAAAGATCATGAAGCATTTCAGATTGTGTATGTATAAGAGAGTAAGTAAGCTTTTTGAAAAATATTAAATATATTTCATATTGTATAAAAAATGCTAGTGCAACATTTAGCTACCAGATCTGAAAGAAATCTCAATGGCACTTTGCCATTGAACTTCTGTTTTGAATGATATAAGAGACCATGTATTCAGCAGTTATTTGTAGCCATTTCAGTATATTTACAGACCAGCCTTGAAGCTGCTTGGACTAACTGAGGTTCCTGGCAAAAGAAACCATGCATAGATGGAGCCGCAGCTGAATGGAATTATTCCACAGGGGATCACAAGGTCCGGGTGTGGACTTAAGCTATCAACAGAGGACGATTTAAATAAATAAAATTCCAATTAATATCATACATCTTTGATCACTTACAATGTATTCACATTGGCCTCTTCCAAATCTGAGTTTCATTACCATTTTGATACATTTAACAAATATTTACTCAGCCTTCTTTAAAGTTGAAAAACTTGGATTTGAATCCAGGTCCTGACTTGTTTTGGCTGTTTATCTTTGGACAAATTACTTAACCTTCTTCAGACATAGTTTCTGTAGCTATAAAGTGAAGGTAATAGTATACATTTTTATTATTGTATAAGCACACATGATTATGAGTACAATAGTTAATTCCTTGTTAGGTGTGGTCTGCACTGTTGCCCTAAAAGATAAAAGTCTTTAAACAGTCATACATAGAAATAGTGAAGAATGAGCTGAGCTCTCTTTTTAAAGACATTTGTTTCTATCAGTGTTCTAAGATTAGAACAACTTCTAAGATAATGCATAAGTAGAATCAACCTGAAGAAAATCTCGGAATTGCTGGATGCTGCCTCAATTTCTAATATTTTAGCCTCCAAAGTGGATCATTCTATGTTGATGTTAAGTTATGCTCTTTCCACATTGTGCCAGCTACCTAGGTTCGTTATAAAGACGTATTTATAAAGTGGAAAGAGTGTGTGAATACATAAGTTGTATAATGTTACCCCATTAGTAAGTAAATAACTGTGATAGGTCTTATGTGGGAATTGTTTTCTTTCATTATTTGAGAATAAGGACTTTGTACTCTTGTTTCCAAAGAACATTGCGATCAAAGAAGAAAAATCACAAAAATATGTATGTGTATGTGTGTGACTGAAGAGGCTAATAACTGATGTAATATGATTGTGGAAGAGTAGTCATGCTCTCAGCTAGGCAAGGTCTAAAAGTAAGAATCTGGTGTGACACCTTGCTTTTTTAGAAATATATGGGATAAATACTATAAGGTCACAACAATGAAGAAATGAATATCGGTGCATATTTTACCAGATCATTTACCCTAAATAAGATATATATGTATATATAAAATATAGATATATATATATCTTAAGATAAGATATAGATATATATAATCTATACATCTAAATATGTATATGTATATGCATATGTATATATATCTGAATTATAATGGAGCTGATATACCATTTTGAAGAGGATAATATGCTCAGTAGAAGATCCTAGATTATCCTTATAAAGAATAGCAAAAATAAAGGTAAACATGTACTTTATATCCTACATACAGAAATGTCAGGTAGATGAAAATTCTTAATATAAAAAGACAAACTATAAAATATAGGAATCAAACTGTATGAATTTAGGATAACTAATAAGATCTATGAATTATACATTTTAATAATAATTAATTAAATTATAACTCTAAGGCCATTAGAGTTGGTGTTAAAATTTAGATCTCCATTGCATTTAAAAATGCCATAATGTGCATAGGGTAAAGAAAATAGTAGTGAAAACTTTTCCATCTTATGGCTGTAGAGATAGTACAGTGGATGAAGCCCTTGCCATTCCTGATTGTGTCTTTTCACCCAGCATCACATATGGTCCCCTGAGCTTCTGAGCAGAGTTTGGAGTAAGCTCTGAGCATGGGGCCAAATTATAAACAAGATAAGAGAACTTTTCAGTGCAAGTTACAAAATGCTAGCATCCAAATGTACTAACATGACTCAAGGAGAGAGGTGAGACAACAACAATATAAGCCAAATTGTGCAATAGAAAACTGGGCAGAAGAGTTGAGCTTAGATTCTCCTGGTTATCACATAGTCATATAAATGTTCCAGCTCATTTGCCTTCTGAATTTGCTGCCATATTCCCAGCAGTAGAAGGGATCGGATGTTTTCTGCTTGAGACCCAGATGCTCTAAGGTGGTACCCAGACACTGCTATTGGGCCTTCTGGGAATCAACTGCCCCTACATGAAGGCCTAGTCAATAGGACCTGCAGCTTCAAGCTGTGGCCTCTGGGAAGTCGTCCCAGGCAACTCTGGCTGCCATGACGGGTGCATGTATTGGATACATCAACTGTCTTTGGCAGTTTTTGCCTCCCAGTGGATTTAGAAAGTCACCATCTGCAGTAACTCTTATTGATTCCCTGAATGAATGATGTTGTCCCCATAGCATCTGATCCTAAGTCTTTAAGAATCGAGGTCAGCATTGCCACCCCAGAACACTGACCTCGCAACCCAGTGTGCAGAAAATGCCAGGAGATTGCCTGAACAGCCTTGGGTGTGCGCCATTCAGTCAGAACCTGCATCCATGCTGCTCCATGTTCTTTTCCGTCTAACACCTGCCACTGCTGGGTTGACTTGCAGGGGACCATCTGTAGCCTAAAGCAAGGAACTGGGACGACAGAAAATACTCAGTGTAATGCAGATGAACTTGTTGCACTCAGTCTCACCACATCTGGCTTCAAACTGTAGCTTGTGAAATTATTTTGGTAACAGGTATTTTCTTAGCTGTGTTACTGATCACGCATCAGAGACTAGCCACCCCCAACCCTCCCAGTGCTGAATCACGCCAGATTTTTGATATGATCAGAAAATAAACAAACTTTTGACAGCCTTATCCCAGCCTAACTGAGGTGCATGCCTTTATGCTTTAGACTTATCTTTTTCTACTTCCTTTGCCAGATTCTGGTTGGGAAGTGTGATGGTTGGAATTAGATCATTGAAACTGTGATTGCAAATACTGTTGAACTTATAAACCTTTCTAGACTTTTGCGAACTTCATTTCTTAAAGGAATTCCATAACAATGTTGAGTGGAAATAGAGATCTTAAGCCTTTCTATTTTATTCTTGATTACAAAATGAATACTTCTAATATTTCTGTGTTAGAAGTAGGAAGTACTTCTAAGATTTCATAATATCTGGTAAATTGTTTTGTATATATTCTCAGGTTTCTTATTCCTAAGTAGGTTTTGACTTTAAAAAAAAGTTCCTATTGAACTTGTGATATACATTTCCCCATATTAATCTACTGATGTAGTACATTTCAATATCCATTTTCAAAAGTTTAACTTTAAATTTATGGAGTGCTTACAATTTGATGCTACATTTTATACATTTATGCTGGAGAAATTATTTGATTCCTCAGAATTAAGAGCAGAAAATTGTCTTCAAATCACAGATATAATCACCTGATGGACTTTAGTACAGTCAGTAGAGAAACAGTTATGTATAAAGCACACTGCACCCAATTTTATTACTTTACTTTTTTTTTTGGCAGTACAGAGAATTGGATACTATGTTCTCTGCAACCCCTCCATCCTATTCAGGTGTACCTGGAACCTTAGAGTTTAGAAATAATCTTTTCAAGTGTTCAGCTAAAAGGAGGTTACACTGGATTAGACAAACCTAAGTTTAATGACTGGAATCCTACGAAGAACGGTGGACACAGCAAAGAGAGATGGGGCCCATAGAAGATGTAGGCAGAGTCTAAGGTTATGCTCCCACAAGCTAAGGAAGGCACAGCATCTCCAGGGGCCAAGAGAGAGAAGGAAGTGACTGCTCGAGAGGATTTGGATGGAGCCAGTCCTTGATTCCATGCTTCTAGAATGTCAAAATTATTTTGGTGCTTTAAACCACCAGTCTGTGGTCATTTTATTTTGTAGTAGCCCCAGCGTACACTCACAGTGATACTTGGCCTTCTGTGTGAAATTGATGATTCAGTTCTTTGGCCCCAACACGAAGTTCTGTTTGGACTTAGCGATTGGGAGCAGTGGGTCAGTGGGTGATGATGAGGGAATAGAAGACTGGCCATGTAGTATGAGGATTTAACTCATAGTCTCTTGCTTGCCACATTTTATCCATCAAGCTCTTCTATCATCCCAGCCCCTGTACTAATTTAAAAATGTTTTTATTGATTTAGAGAACTGTATGTGCTCCCATATCCCGGCTTATCGAGTTCCACCCTGCAGCATCTTTTTGTAAATCTGGCTCAGGTATGCTGATCCAGAGACTCACAGACATGGGGCAGAGCTGCTACTTGCTCTCCCTGTGCCCAGCCGCTCATGAGGCGCCAGGGAGGGATGGCAGGTTCTAGCCCTGGCCCTCCACCCCAGCAGAGCCTTGCAACAAGCCAGACGACCCCCCCACTCCATGAGGGCCTCCATTTTCCACATCCGGACTTCCCTCTCGTCAGAACTCCACCCAGCAGATCAGCCTATCACAGCCCGGCTTGCGCGGTAGCCATGCTGTATTTAGAGTTGACTACAAGAGTATGCTACCTGCAAGGCAGAGCCTGGCAAGCTACCCGTGTTGTATTTGATATGCCAAGATACCAGTAACAATTATAGACCTCATTCGCGATTCAGGCTTTTTATGTTCCTGGAGCAAGCAGATGCCCTTGGGCTCTACTAGCATGAGACAGGACATATGGAGATGTTACTGGGGCCCGCTCGAGCAAATCGATGATGAACGGGAAGACAGTGATACAGTGATACAGTGATTTAGATTTTTTGTGGCTTATAATACTGTTAATGATGGTGAGTGATGGCTTATAATGCACATACTTCCGACAGCACACCCATCACCAGTATTCCCACCTCCCTCTCCCAAGGACCCCAACAGTGTTCTCACTCATAACACCACTCCCGCACTCAGTTTTGTGGATCGATTCTCCCTGTGGGTATTTTTTAAAAAGTTGCCATAGGAAAGTACTAGGATTGCTCAGGATAGGTGGATATTATTTCTGCTAGGCCACATTAGGGTTGTTTGTGGCAGGGAGGGAAGTTGCTAGCATTTAGCCCTGGAAAGAACAGCTCACGTGACCTTTGTCCTCAAATGACTCCCAGTGGTTTGCTAGAATGGCAGCAGATCATCTGAAGGCATTGGCTTCGCTCTGACCTGGCTACCCTGAAGTTTGTGGTAGGCACCAATTTTAAATCTCAGTTTTATAATCTTGCACTTGCAATTTACCAAGGTAGCAACTGCAGCATAAAAACAGTGAAACAAAGCAAAATCCATAATTCAGTGAATGGCATGTTAAAGCTAGAAGACACAGGATTTGTGTGAAGTGAGACACGTCCACAATATGATTAAAGAAATGAATGACTATCTCTACTCTTCATCCACAACTTATAATGAATAAGATAGAGTTGAGAACTTGAACTCAGATAAAATTTACCTTTAATGACATTGAGTTCATGAAAAAAATTTCTATGGAAAGAGACAAGACAAAAACCGAATATTTATACCTTTGGTCAGTGATGCAGAAAAGCAGTATAGAGCAGTGATTGAAAATGGATTCTAGAATCAAATGCTAGGCTATCTCTCTTCCAAAGTTAATTGAACTCCACAACAAAGACGCAGACATGCCTGGCATAATGTATATATTTCTTTGGTTTTTGTTTTTATGTTACAACACAGTAGTGCTCATAACTTGCTCCTAGGAATTTCTCCTTGTGGTGCTCGGGGACGGAATGGGATCCCGGAGATCAAACCTTGGTGGGTTAGCTGCATGCAAGACAAATGCCTTGCTCTCTGTATAATGTCTGTGTCCCGGATGATGTATATATTTCTTAAGTATTGTTGAGAAATGTTGCAGTACACCGTTGCCCAGACCCTCTGCATCTTGCCTGGAGTTGCCTCCTGCAGGCCACTTTGAAGATAGGAGGAGGACAGTTTGAATGTGGCAATATATCTTACCATGTATTCTATGTTAGCTGGTATAAATATTTTCTCTCATACTGCCACAATCATCGTGGGTCTAGCATATAAATATATTAGATAAGGTAAGGGGCCTAGTATATAAATATACTAGATAAGTTTATCTCAGAAGCCCCTCCTCCACTCTCTCCTGCAGGGGCACTTCCAAGGCAGATCACAGCTGGGCAGCATTAACATCTCAATGGACCTAGGTGAGGTCCTGGGAGAAAGTACCTGAGGGAATTGAGCCCAACTATTCCCCTTTGGAGTGGGCCCTCTGTGTGGCAAGGGTATACAAACTGTAGCCTGCTTCCTTCTGCACCTTTTCTCCCTTTTGCCTTTTTGCCCGCTCCTCTCCGTTCTCTTCCCTGTTGGGCCTTATCACATGGTAGAAGCCATCTTGGCCTAGGATTCTAAATCCGGGGCCCAGCTAGGAACCTAAGTCTGGGGTTTTCTTGTTCTGGGATTGTATACCGGAATCTGGGAAAGTAAAGTCTTTTGAAACTTTCCTGGATTCTCACGTCTTTCTCTGTCCTCCAGCCACCAATTCCCCTGGGGCAGAAGGGGGTTCCCTGACCCTACATCTGGATTTTGTCAGGGTGCCCAGCATACCTCGACAAACATTTGAATAAAAAAGAATTTATCTGAGGATTCTCATCAACTCGGTTTTGATTAATTTGGAGTCCAGTCTGTTAATGGTCTAATATAAAAATAAAGGAGCATATAATTATTTTTAATAAAGGCAAATAAAGACACAAGCCTACTCATAAACACTTTTGGGGGTCTCCCAAGCAGTGATCTAGGGCCTTCAGGTCCATTTGCTATGATGGATGGTCCCCTGCTATGGCCTGAGGATGCAGAAATACTGGGCTGGAGCTATAGTCCAGTGGGCAGGGTGTTTGCTTTGCATGCAGCTGACAAGGGTCCAGTCCCCAACATACCATAATTCCTGACTGCAGAGCCAGGAGTAACCCCTGAGCATCACCAGGTGTGACCCTCCCCAGTAAAAGAACAGCTCGGAAGTTTTGTGTCTTTATTTGGAAGTGTGAGGAGCTACTTACCTCACAGCTGGTGGCTTTAGAGAGAGGCACATGTATCAGTATCCAGCAGATGTTTTGGAGCATGCAGTGGCCTCAGCTCCAATATGCACGTATTTACACCTATGGAAACCATCAGGTTTAAGAAATGCCTTTGAAATTGATTGTTGTTCATAGATGTGAGTTTTCAATGTAGATATAGCATGAATTTCAAAATATAAATTTGAAGGTCTTTCAATATTATTTTATTATTGAAGTATAATCTATGCATATGTGAGGTGTGTATATGTTTAAAGTTTCCAGTTTTATATTTCTCTTAGAATATTTTTTCATTCTGATTATTTTAGTGTTAGTTAAATTGATATTTTAGTTTTTCCAAAGATTAAATGCAAAGATAGGCCAAATATTATTAGGAATACTCATAGTTTATATTTCCACTGAATTCTAATATTAATATCTACAAAATTATTTTTACAGCAGGACAAATAGCTTTAGATAGGAAGGATAAGTTGTTAATATATTTTTGTCAGTTTAAAAATTCTGACTCTTGTAAGTTGAAATAACAAGACTAAAGCAATTATGTTCCAGATTTTAGCTAGCATTAGCAAACAATAAATATCTTAGTATTATCTGAATACTAGATACCGATAGTCTGAGAAGAAATGCAGATAAACTCTATTTTACCATGTACCAGTAGAATTATCCTAGGATGTGAGGTAAAACTAAAGAAAACAAATAAGGTAAGCTGTTTTATTATAAGGTTTGCTGTTTCTCCCTGTTTTTATATTGGAAGAGAGACCTTGAAGCAAATATATAAGTAAATATTTGATTTGTTAGATAATGAATGACCGAAATATGCTGAGTATAGCAATAGGAAATACTGATAGCTAACATTTGACAGAGATCGGAAGGCATGGCAAGAGGAACTCTGTGGAGCTCTGTTATCCTGATTGGTGGCACTTCAATGGCAGAACCACTGAGGAAGAACTTTAAGATGGGTGGGAGGAGGGAAATAAGGTGAGAGGTGTTGGGGCTAAGCAAATGATAATGGCAGTGGCATCTAGGCCATCTTAACAAGTGGGCTTTTATTCAGAGATGGAAGAATTGCAGGATTTTTGAGTTATAGGGACAAGTTTGAGAACTATGATTTGGTAGAATGTTACAAGAGAAAACCCATTCTTTAATTAACAGAATCAGCAGTTGAACCAACAGCGTTGATTCTGGTCTCATGTGCATGGCTTATCAGTAGTTCAATTCCAAGCATAATTTGACTCCATCATATTTTGGACAGGTTCTTTTATGGGCAGGTAGGTGCTGTGAGAATTATGAGTGATTTGTTGTTTTAAGAAATCTAATTTGAGACTGACAGAAAACATATTAGGTAATAGGACTTTGGCATGTAGGAAATAAAATGCAAATATCTGATCAGTAGCTACAGAGAAAACACTAGTATAGGAAAGTGGCTCTGTTGACCTAGAATATCTGTTGTTTAGGGATGTCAAGAGTTACAAGAGACGAAACCAAGAAGTGAGCAAAAGAGCACTCAGAAATCAAAGTTGCTTGTTCAAACAACCATGGGTTTTATTCACAGGCAGTTGAGATATTATAAGGTTTAGCTGTTTCCATAGGCTGGGTAAAGCATCTATAATGTCAAAAGATTTAGTATGCATGCATATATATTATATATATATGCTATTATATATCATATATGTTATACATTACACATATCATCATATATGCATAGATAGAGATAGAGTCTAATAAGTTAATTTGTGTTGTTACTTGGCATTTGAATCATGAAAATACTTGCAAGTAGCAAAAATTTTTCAATTAAAAGGAGAATTATATGCGTGTGAGTCAGAGGTTAGGAAACACAGAGAAAGGAACAGTGTACTAATAATTATTGTAAATTATAATACCAGCATAGAATTGAGCACTGAAATAGGCAAAAGGCTATACATGATAATCTCTGAGAGAGAGAGAGAGAGAGAGAGAGAGAGAGAGAGAGAGAAAGAAGTAAAAATTGCCTGCCATAGACACAGGCTGGGGGAGAGAGGGAAATCATGGGACATTGGTGGAGGGAAATGGGCACTGGTGGAGGGATGGCTGCTGGAACACTGTATGAGTGAAACTCAAATATTAACACTTTAGTAACTGTATAGCTTATGGTGGTATAATAAAAACAAATAAAGAAATAACAAATGAATAATAATAAATATTTTTAAAGACTAAAAAAATAGAAAATTATAGAAAATGTCCTAAGGGTTTGAAAACTTCCAGGTCCCTAATTACACTTGACTGTGCAAACTTTTTGAAATTGAACCACTGTCAGTGGCTTTGTTAATGATAGTATATTACATTTGTTTTAGAAATAAAGCTGAAATCAAATCATTTTGGCACATTAACCAAAAACCTGAGTGATTTTATAGATGTTTTTGGGTCTCCATATGCTGCCATTGAGGATTTCTATATGATGTTGATATATATTAATAGTCTGTGTAGATTGAGAATTATTGCTGTCAAAAATGTTCTGAGCATAATCTGACAGAAAAGTGATTTAAAATAGAGTAAATTGGACAGTGAAAATGGAAATTTTGTTTGGGTGACTACGTTGAGCTTGCTAGAATGTATCTACTCTATATAGTCTTTCTCCTTGGCTTAGAAGGTTGTTTAAAGTGAGGAAAAGTTTGACCAAGTTAAAGATACACTTTTTTAATATACATTCTTAGTTTTCTTCCTATTGGTGAAATATATTCACTGCTTTTAATAAAATCAGCTTGAGGTTTATTTCGCATCCTATGAAAGCTGATCTCAAGATCATTGAGGTAGCAAGAATGAATTACAAAGTTGGGAGAAGGAAAGGAACTGGAAGTGAATTGACGCTGATGATATGAAATTTACAAAATTATGATCTTTTCCTCATGGAAATGAAAGCCAGGATAGAACTCATTTACATCAGTCTAAGCAAATTTAGTAGTAAATAAGTCAAGATTTATTTCATTAGTCTTAACAACCTTGCCATATGTTGAGTATAGTCTTACCCACCAATATGATGCATTTTTATTCCAGCAGTTCCTTGATTTGGTGATTATACTTCTCCAAGTCCGCAGTAACAAGTATGTTTTTTTTATATCTCAGTTTCTAAGGGCCCTCTGGAAAAAGAGGCACAAATGCTAGCATTCAGTTTGCTATGAATACAGCAAATTGGTGCAATATCTATTCCAAAAGGAAAGACTTCCTTTCTTTCTCCTTATGTAAAAAGAAATGAATACTGCAGTTGTTGGACAAGGGATAACAGTTGATTTGGAAGGAACCAGCCAAAAATGTCCCAAACAAATTAATAGCACAGAAACATCTGCTGCTGTTTTATTAGAGTTTCACATAAAAAAAAAACCCTAGTTTGCAAGCTGGCGTTTGGAAAGCCTTTCTTTACACTGAACTCTTAACGTAGCTGCGAAAGGCAATCAAGACCATATGTCTTACATTTTTAGGTCCAAATTTTCTTGCATCTCACTCCAACCTGAGACAGTTGCTTGTAACATGAGTGGTGAATTATGAAGCCCGTTTTAAAAATCAGGATTTTCAAAAATAATGTATTTAAGTCATTGAAACTGTGACATTTACTTTTATCTGTTTTGATTATGAGCGCAAGTTAACATAAGAATCTTTGTACTTTATTTTTACCCATCATTCCATCAGTGGTGCTGTGTTTAACTATGTATGACGTTTAAAACACATACGACAGTATTAATTTTGGATTTTGGAACCTTCATCATCAGTTAAAAGAGAGAAAAATGGAAAGATTGAAAAGTATATAAGCTATAAATTTTTTTTTTACAAAAGTTCCATTATTCTTGTTGTAGTATGTTTATTTAAGATAATGTATAAACTTTCTTAAAACCCCCCAGAGGAAAATAAACAGATTTTGGCTTCTATAGCATTAATACTGTTTTTGTCTGTTTTGAGCAAGCAAATTGTAATGACAGATCTTTTTAACATGCTTACAATATTATAGCAAACATTTCATTGGATATTAATAAGAAAGTTCTGGCTCACTTTTATTTTGTAGAATGGGTTCTCAGCTATTCTATTTTTATTCTTCATTCCTCTCTGTGGTATCTGCATATATATATACATACAAGCACACAGAAAAATGCACATTCGTGTTCTCAGTGTATGCATGCAAATGTTTACATTAGGTCTTAGGAAAATAAATCATGTTCTCAGAAGCATTTTATTTGTATGCAGCAAACTTCATTATTTTTGTTTTGAGAGAAATTTAGAATATTTTTCTGTAACGTCAACTTTGCTGTCACTACATTACTACGGTAACTCTTAAAAGAGAAATATCATGTTCTCTTGATTTCCTGAATCAAGGTTTATTGAAAAAAAAGCAAAGGAAGATATTTCTACACAAATCTGGGCACAGGTGAAAATGCCATTGTCTTATTACAGAATAACTAAACCATTTAGAAAGAATAAACTGCTATATATTTACTGTGTAATTTTGCATTAATATTTTACCACCCTAGTAAAATTCTCTTCTTAGAATCATGTATATGTAGTGAACTATTAGAAGATAATAGACTGTAGTCTTGTGTGATATGTGTATAACTAACCCAAGAGGTTTTTTTTTTCAATATTATTACCTTTTTTTTTTGCTTTTTTTTGGGTCACACCTGGCAATGCTCAGGGGTTTCTCCCGGCTTTGCACTCAGGAATCACTCCTAGCGGTGTTCGGGGGGACCACATGGGATGCCAGGGATCGAACCCTGCCAGCACAGGCTGGCCGCGTACAAGGCAAACACACTACCCTCTGGAATATCGCTCCGGCCCCTATTACTATTATTGTTGTCATTGTTATTATTATTGCATTATTATTGTTATTATTATTATTATTTATTATTTTGGTTTTTTGGACTGTGCTCCGCAGTAGTCAGGGTGTAAGCCTCACTCTGTTCTCAGTGTTCACTCCTTATGGTGCATGGGGGACCATAGGCGATGCTGGGTATTGCACCCAAATTAGCCCTTTGTAATGCAAGCATGCTGCCCACTGTACTCTCACTCTAGCCCTCTACTCCTTTAAAACACTCCTTCAATGATCTACAGTAACCCCTTGAGCACGAGTTAGGTACTGACTAATGAGTACTATGATTAGCAGCCAATCACTTTCAAATACCAAATCACATTATTGAGTTACATATCATTCAATAAGAGTAAATAGTTGGGAATTACATGATAATTTAATTTTGTCAGAATTACACCACTGCCTAAAATAAAATATGGGTTTGACCATATTGCAGGCATAGAGATTATGAACTCTGTATTTTTGTTTTTGGGAGCCTCCCAATTAGTTGTCAGGGGACCTGGAAGTCACTGCCAGTGATACTGTCAACCATGCTGGACCTTTTCTGCTTGACCTGGCAGTGCACTCAGGCCTGTTGTGCTGAGGCCACACCTCGCAGTGCTGGTGGGACAATTGGGGTACAAAGATTCAAGTTCCAGTCACAGTGTATGCTAGGCATGTGCTCTTGACTGTGGTGCTGTCCTCTTGACCACTATGTACAGGTTAACATGGTATGACTTAAAATACTCTACTAAGAGATACCAGTGAAAATTTATTCATCTAGTTATTACTTTCATTAAATCTAGTAAGTTGTTTTAAAATGTAGTATTAATATGTCAGAGCCTCAGCCATGTCCAAATTTGGATACTATTCTGCTAATTTAAAAATAAGCAAGTGATTTAAATTTAAAGACATGATTTAGAGTTAGGGTATGATGGATTAAAGATATCTCTAAAATTTGTATATTTTAATTATGGCTTACACTTAGGTATAATTAATTCAAATAAAAGTTTTAAAAATCATTTACTAATTCTGATTTCTTATGGATTTTCTTATGTGGTTTGCATCATTAAGAAACAAAATTGGGAGAATAAATTTGCCAAAAGAAGTCTTCTGCCAAATATATTTCCCAATCTTTGAAAGTGTGAAATCTTGGAAAGAAAAAAAAGTGCATTAGTTCTAAAATTCTCTTGATTTGGTGGAAGTTTTCCCACATAAAGGCTAGTGGTGCATGAATGAAAATGTGTTAATTGGACTGACAGACTTTCAAGTGGTAGAAAGCGGGTAGGACCAACACTGATTCTTTCCAAGCATTTGAAGATCAAATGAATCATTATGAGTCCTGTAAAGTTCCAACAGTCAAAAAAGGGGCATCTTAATAAACAGTCACAAACAGGAAGCTTTATAAAGAAACAAGCTGAAGGAGCTCTTGTGACCAAAAGAGGTTTTGGGAACAGAACCTTCGAGGAGCTCTTACAAACCCAAGAACTGTTGAGCTTTAAAAAAGAAATGCCTGAAGTAGATGAACCCAATGAAAGGACATTGGAACTCTTAATAGATGTACAGCAGTAGTGCCACAAGCCAATGAAATATGTCCAGAGGAAAAGTGCTTTGCCAAACCCTGAGTGTTCTCCTCTCTCTCTCTCTCTCTCTCTCTCTCTCTCTCTCTCTCTCTCTCTCTCTCTCTCTCTCTGCCTTTACTCCAATGAATCAATGAATTGAGTCAAGGAACAGATACTTGATTTCTCAACCAATTGCTTGATTCCAGACCTTTAGTCATTAAATAAAAAGAAAAATGTTCACCAGATTTTTTCCCTTCGCTCAGCACTATGTTTTTCAGAGTAGGATACAAAGAGAAAAAGATTGAGTGGTACAGTGGCTTTAATAAAAGACTCCTTTGCCAAAAAGAAGGAGGAGGGGAAAAGGAAACCACTTTGAAGTAATAATTTTTTGAAACATGCCCCCTGGCTAAAAACAACTGTTGTGGTTTTCCTTAATTATGTTGTATACACAGAAGATATTTCAGTAGAAGAAAGAAGAAACCTAAGCTAAAATGCTTGAGAAATAAGAGTAGATTAACTTCATTTTTCATATCAGAATTAAATCTCTGGCCCTGGGGAATAGCTCAATGGTAAGAAGTGCCTGATTTGCAAGTGAGTAGCCGGAGTACAGAGAGCATAGCACTGGATAGGCTCGGACCACAACAAAATAATCCTTTGCCCACTGCAACGATTGTCTCACAGAGATGTGTGAGCATCACAGCCTGGAGTGGATCCCAGGTAGCTCATGCAGAGGTGTCCCAGGAATTTCATAGCAAACTTTACAACCAGAAAGTGTGTTACCACCACAACTTCAGAAGTGCCTCCTGCGAGCATGTGTTAAAGCACCAACTATGTGACTCCTACAAGTGTCATGGTGAGATGTGCAAGAACTACCATCAAGCCTGAGTATAACCCCTGGTCACCTCAATAGCAACAACAATGATGGGAAAGGAAAGAGAAACAATGAAAGACAATTTTGTTGTAATTTAAGAATGAAAAATATACTTTGAGGGAAATTAGTAATCGATTTTACCAATTTGTAGATGTAGAAATCAATTAATAGAAGTCTTGGGAAAGAAATAGCTAAAGTACTACAGATAATTCATGAACCTACTTCAAACACCTCAATATAGTCATTTGTATGGAAACATGTATTAGTGCCACTGGTTTGACAGAAGTTTGATCTAAACTTACGATGGCTACAAACTTTTTTGTCTTCAGTGACGATGAGCAAAGCTTTTGAAGAGTCCTATTCCACTTTTCAGAACTCCATTCTTGGATGGAGAGATAGGACATCAAGGAAGTTTGGCACCATATGTTTGTTTCTCTAAGAACCAATAAGAGTGTTTTCTGAGCTCAGAACTAGGAGCAAACCCTGAGCACAGACAGGTGTGAGCCAGAAACCAACGAAACAAAGAGCACTCCATACATGGGCTCCAGGGATGGTACAGATGTTAAGGTCCTTGCCTTGCATCCCGCTGACCCTAGTAAATTCAGGACATCACACATGGTCACATGGTCCTCTGAGCATTCCCGGGATCACTTCTGAGCATAGAACCAGGAATAGTCTATGAGAACCAGGAATAGTCTATGAGTACCCCCAAATCCTCTAGATATGTTATTTTATAGCAAAAGACCCAAACAGGGTTTGGTGCATATGGTTGTTATGTAGAGGGGAATATTTTAAGTATATCATGCAGCACTACCATTTACATTTCCAAATATTTTACAGTGTAAAAAGCACATTTAACCATAGATCAATTTCCAGGATATGGTATGAAACTAGTCCTTATTTGGATAGAAACAATTGGTTTCTTCTTTCTTGTTTCCTAGCATAATAAACGTTGCCTTGTGCTCCAAATTTCTAAAACCCTAATTCAGTCTGTGGCCTGACCTGCCACTGCTGTGTCATTGTGTATCCTGCTAACAGTGACTGTTCTGAGTTTACTGGGGGTAAATGAGGACGGCTTAATTATGAATTTAATTGTTTCGTGGAAACCATCTTTTTAAATGAAAGGTTGTTTGCAGTGACATAAAAATAATTTTTAAAAGAACACTTCCAAGCTTAAATTGGAATATTAGCAGAAAAATATTAGGAAATGATCGGTTTACCTATATTATTTTCTGTCTAGTCTCCAATATCCTACAAAAAAAGAATTTCTACATTGTATTTTTATTTTTTTATTTATTTATTTATTTGCCTTTTTGGGTCACACCCGGCAATACTCAGGGGCTACTCCTGGCTCTGCACTCAGGAATTACTCATGGCGGTGCTCGGGGGACCATATGGGATGCCAGGGATCAAACCCAGGCCGGCAGAGGCCGGCCACATGCAAGGCAAACGCCCTACCCGCTGGGCTATCGCTCCGGCCCTACATTGTATTTTTAATCTATCATATTTTTAGTATTCCGCTTTAAATTCATTTGTGACAGTTACGAACATTTCCTTGAGATCATGAGTTTATTAGTTTTCCCTCAATGACTAGTTGTTAGTTTATTGCACAAGATTTGTATGACCTGAGGTGGTTAAGGTAACAAATAGTGTGCACTCTGTACATACTAAGCATTGCACCAGGTTCTTGACATGCCTCTTAATTTTCATGGAAACCCGAAGAGGGAGTGAAGGAGCAACACTATTTTTGTTTTGCACATGGGAAGTTTAAAATAAAAAAAAAATTGAATAGTTTATCAAGATCAATTACTAATACATAATGAAGTGAGACTCTGAACACAGAACATATCTAATGTTTAAGAACATGCTTTTTCTCTAGTGGCCTAATTTTCTCTATGTTCTCGAGGGTGGTGCTGAAGAGTTTTGGGGAAATGGTATCTCCCTGCCAACCCCTCTTTTGACTTTGATGATCACTTCTTTGTAGAATGATGAGATCCTAGTGGTGAATGGTAATACAGCTCACGAAGGATCTTGATGTATTGAGTTTGAACACCCTATTTGGCTAGGGCTTCAATGACCACTTCAGTCTCCACAGAATCAAAGGCTTTCTTTAAATCAATGAATGTAAGACAGAGTGGCATCTTGAACTCCCTACAAACTTCAATGAGCTTGGTTACCATGTGAATATGGTCTATCGTGCTGAATCCTTTCCGGAAGCAAGCTTGCTCACATGGTTGTCCTTCATCTAATGTTCTGCCAATCCTGTTCAGGATGACTCGAGTGAACAGCTTGTAGATGACAGACAACAGGCAGATGGGGCAATAGTTGCCTATGTCGTGAATGTCTCCCTTCTTGAAAAGTAGAACTGTCCTGCTGGTTTTCCACTAGAAAGGCACCTTGCATTCAGACAGGTAGCGTGTGAAGAGCCGAGCCATTGTACTGATGAGTACTGATCAAACTTCAGTACTCATCAAAATTATATATACAACTTTGAAATTATGTAGAGACCTTTCAGTATGTAGGGTTTTTCTTGCTTTGCACTTGACCAACCTAGATTTAATCTCTGGCATCCCATGTAGTTCCAGAAACTCTCCCAGGAGTTACCTCTAAGCACAAGTCCAGGAGTAATCCATGAGTACCATTGAATGTGTCCCCTGAATCCCTGAAAATAATACAATAAAATTAGCTAAGCAGCTTTAAGAAAGAAAACCCAGGCATCGTTCTGAATTGTCATATGCTGGGCTTTTTGTTTTGTTTTCATAATAGACCATTTGGTTAGCAAATTCAATTTATTTTGGCAAAGTTTTTACATATTTGGAGTAGTTTTGCTCTAACATTACTTAAACAGCCATTTCTGTGCTGTTGCCTTGCTGTGATAAGAACTGTTCAATGTGCTCACTCACATGCTGAAGATGTCTATGTACAAGATGTATTACTTTTATCATGAAAGTTTCTGTCTTTCAAAGTGCTGTCTTTATATCTTTTCAACAAATATTGCTAATTGCAGTGTTTCATTGTGGGGGTGTTCATCCGTTAAGCACATATTCTTCTGAAAAGGATTATATTCTTGGTTCGATATAAAAAAAAAACTATGTTTTTGTAGAAAGTAACAAAAGGAATCAGATGCTGTGGGAATAGTTTTGAATTGAGCTGATGACTCCCCTCATAACTGTCTTAAACTGTTGAATTACCTAATTGTAAATGCAAAGTAACAGAAATAATGACCCAGAACAACTGCGTTCTTCTAGGGATAACTTACATTTGTAAGCTTTCTGCAGGAAAAAAAAATATTGGGGGGAAAAGAGTTTTTAAATGTAGGCTAATATGATCACACTTAAAGCAAAACACTGATTAGTGTAGTGGCATTAAAACGGAGTCATAATAAACCCATTGGAAGTATTCTCTTTCCGATTTGTGTTATGGTGTGTGTGTGTGTGTGTATTTGTGTGTGTAATACTGATAAATGTTTCCAGAATATTCGTTGAAAATATAATTTAGTGAACAATCTCATTTGTTAAGAAAATTGTAGAACTATCCATGTTGTATGTACAACACTATAATTACTTACAGATTTCTTACCTATTTTCCTGCAGTTTGCCACCTTTGTTTTTAATTTGCTTTATATTATCACACCTTTATAGGATTGTTCTTCTTACATATTTGTAACCAAAACAAGTGTTTTACTCATATTCATTTTTTGGCAAAATTAAGATCAAGTTGTAAATATAATTATTGGAAAGACACTATAGCTATTTTAGATTTTGCTATTTTTATATGAACTAGCATTCTGAAACAGTAAACTTGTACCCAACTAAAAAGATAAACTGAATATTCTTTTCCAATAACATATGGAAATAGGCAATAGCAAATGAGGACAAGCTCTTGACTTTGGATCTAACCTGCTTGTCCATATTTGATTCCTTTTTTTATTATATTTCTCTCCCACAGATAAGTGATCTGATCGGTCATTTGCCCTTCTTCTAGCTTGTTTTATTTAATGTGAAACTCTGCCATTCCAACCATGTTTCAGAAAACTGCAAGATTTTGTCTTTTCTCATAGCTGCATAGTATTCCATTGTGTATATGTACCCCACTTCTTTATCTGATCATCTGTTGTTGAAGATGTTGGTCCTTGCCATATCCTGACTGCTGCATTTTGCTCTGCACTGAACATAGGTGTACATATTTTTATTAGTATTTTGGCAATCTTGAGATAGATGTCAAGAAATGTGATCATAGAGTCATATGATTAATCTATTTTTAGCTTTTAATGAAGTCCTTGTACTTGAATATAATGTTCTTTTTTTGGATTTTGAACCACACCCAGCAATGCTCAGGGTTACTCCTGGTTCGGCACTTAGGAATTACTCCTGCTGGTGCTCAGGGGACCATGTGGGATGCCTGAGATCTAATCTGGGTTGGCCGCTTGAAGTAAATATCCCACCTGCTGTACTGTTGCTCCAGCCCCTAAACAAAATATTCTTTAGTTTAATCTCAGAATGGTAAATAAACTGTTTTGAAGCTGAATACATCCTTAAAATTTCTTCAGCCAAGGCAAAAGAAATGGTAAAACATAATTCAGACTGTTTCAAATTGTTTTCATGGCAATTACATGAATGAAATTTTTGACAAATCGATTTGGATATCCTGATTTTATTTTCTGATATCTTCTACATCTATTATGCATGTTTCTTAATTTGAGTCTCATGTGGATTGTTATTATTCATGTTACATAACCCAGAATAGTGAGAACTCTAAATTGATACTGAACTGAGTGAAATAGTCTGTGATCATGGTATGAAGTGTTAAGGTATGCTCCAGATCTAGCACAGTCAGTCCTTGTTTTGTTCCTGAACAGTTCCATGTTTTCTGGATTAACATCCTCTCAACTTTCATTTGTAGTTTTCAAAATTTTCATCATGTGAATTTTATGAGGTCAATATTGTAATTACTGTTGCAGGTAAAGTTAAGTAAAACTGACATTAAGATTGCAAGCCTATACAGTTATGAATTTCTTGGATGAACCTTCTTTGCAAGTTAAATTTCCTAAAAATACCCATTAAAATAGATTATCACCTTCCCTCCATTTTATATTTTGGTAAATACATTTTAAGAATTTAGTACAAGGAACATAGATTGTAATATTTCATCTCTTACAGCTATCCAATCTTGTAAACACCTTAGCTCTTTTGTTATTAGCTTTTAAGTTACATTCTAAGTCTGTTTCCCCCAGAAAAACCACAAATTTAAATGACTGTTAATAGCAAACTAATTATACTCATTGAAAGGATATTTGAAAGGTGTGAGTCTCAGCTACTGAGAATGCCATTATAAAATGCTTTTGGAACATCAACAATATACCTCTACTATTAACAAAACATCTGTCCAGAGTTAAAGACAGTTTTGAATGAGGCTTTCTTGGATAGTGCTGTAATAAACTGACACTACTTCTTGTCAGGCTGAGGAAATCATGGTTTGAATGTAGAAATGCTCATCAGGGGAAAATAATATGATAAAGTTGAGTGCTTGAGCTGAAATTACGATTGATTCTACATGAGTGACTCAGAGTAATCTCCAGTCAGAAAGCAGTGGATTGTATCAGAAGAGTGAGAGATTGTATCAGAAGAGTGAGATTTGTAAGGGAAGTGGTGGTGAGGAAATACATGTAGGTAAGAGAATCGCCTGGAGAAGCTTGAATGTCTGCCTAAAATAGTAACCTAGTTATAGACAGGGAGTGAGAGGAACCAAAGGCTTAGCCAAGGAAGAACACAACTCGAATAGTCACCAGAAAGATAGGAATTCGAAATGATAGAATAAAATAATTCAGTTTCTAAAGCTTATTTAGAGAGCAAATTTGCCTGCAGATATAGAAATTAAATTTTCGTGATCTTGAGAAATGAATCTCACATTACTGTTAGACTTCTCCTGCCTAATGAAGTAGCTTAACTAACTCTGTGAGTTTGTGTTAGGTAAAGCTAAGAATTCCATGATCAGTCATTAGGCCCCACAGCATGATCATCTGTTACTTCATGCCTCGTAATCCAGTATAAAATCACCCAAACTCTATTGCATGACCTCAAGTGCAGCATGTTCCGACAAGCATTCTTTTAAAATGTTTTGTCCTATCTGCCATGTAAACATGTTTTCTCTTCCCACCTTTTTATGCTTCCTTCCTCATACTTAGTTCTACTCATCTTATTTCTAAATAACTGCTCAGTGTACCAAGAATAGCTTTACAGGTAAGACGTCAGGGAAAAAAATGAAAGTATACTAAAAACTCTATATGTGTTCCATTGAACTTAAAATTTCCAAATCATTGTACCTGTGGTATACTTGCTGTTTTGACATGTCTGTGTTCGTATATGTTTGACTAGTCCGAGATCTAAAAAAATCTCTTTTGATCTCTTTTGTTGAACATCTGAAAAAAGTTTACTTAGCATGTGGTAACAATTTTAATTTGGGAGAATGCTGATAATAAAAAGATGTGTGCACATGCATGCACCCACAAGTTAAAAATGAGTTCACATCTATTTGTTCTTAGCATTCAGTTTGCCTTTGTTTTTATAAACAGAACTATTAAGGTTGTGGCTTTGGTAACTAAATGCAGAGTAAATAAAGTATGAGTCAATCAGAAGTTTTGATAGCATCTATACATACTCCCTGGTAACTTTCTGTGTTTGGCGCATCTGTTCTAGCACGTTTACTTGACACTTTAATAAAAATATAGTACCCAGTACCTGTTAATTAGCTCTAGGATAAAAATGACTTTTTACGTGTTTCCAAAGGAAAACTTATTTTATGTAAGTGTAACAGATACTTGAAAAAATCTTGCATTTTAATTACTCTTCTGAATTTTATATTATGTTTTCTATAAGGTGTCTTCCTCTTTGGTTTTAGTTTTTGGCTCTAACTAGTGGTGCTCATGTTTTATCCCTGTCTCTGTGCTCAGGTCTCACTCAGGCCTCACAGTGCAATAAGGCAATAGGACCAAACTGTGGGACTCAGTGAAATAGTCAGGGACTTAGCCAAACAGTGAAAAGGCCTGGAGGACCATTTAGTGTCCTGGGGATCAAGCTTGGGCCAGCCACTTTATTTTATTTATTTATTTATTTATTTAGTTATTTATTTATTTATTTATTGCTTTTTTTGGGTCACACCTGGCAATGCTCAGGGGGTTACTTCTGACTCTGCACTCAGGAATTACTCCTGGCAGTGGTTGGGAACCATATGGGATGCGGGGATCGAACCTGAGCTGGCACAGGCCGGCCGCGTGCAAGGCAAATGCCCTACCCGCTGGGCTACCGCTCCGGCCCCGGGTCAGCCACTTTAAAGAGGTTAAACCTCTATCACACGAAACTTCACTCATACTCGAGCCCTAACATTTTTTTTCTTAATACTAAATTTCCTGTGTGAAATGTAAGGAAATTAACACATGTATCTGAATACTTTTGACTAATTTTAATTATTTTTGGAGAAAGAAAAGCTGAAAAATTGCTTTATACCTGATTAGGTACTTGTGATTATTATCATCCACATTTTCTAATAATGAAAGAGGAAGATAGGACAACATTCCAAGGTCCTATGTCCAAACTCTAGATGGGAATCAAACCTGACTGTTGAGTCCGAGTCTGTCTCAAGTGTCAGAGTCTTAACTTCAGATTTCAGTTAACTTCAAGAGGTTGCCATCATAGAATTGTTTTCGTTCCGTGTAGAAAAGACTAAAACTGCTGTATACTCTGCTCTCTTGCCTCTTCTGTCCCGAGTGGGTCTTCTTGCTTGACTGTCTCTTAATGAAGTGTAACTTCACTTGAGTCTGAATTGAAATTATCAGTCCATTTTCAAAGCTACATATTCTAAAATAAGTTTTTTGGTGAATTTTTTTTCGTATGAGTGTTGATGTGTTTGCTGAGGGTCGAATCCCAAGTTGTGCTCATGGGACCTTGGCTAATCAGGGTGGAATGATGGTCAGTTTCAGGGCCCAGGAATGTAGCACTGCCTATACCCCAATGGTTCCATGGATCATGTACTCCTGTCAGTGATACCTCGGGTCCTCTAGGGCTTCACACTGCATTGCTCAGAGTGCCACGTGATGTCAGGATCGAACTGGAAACAGTTGTGTGCAAGGCATATATTGTAAAACCATTATCTCCGTATGTGTTTTCACTTTGGCCCCTGTGAAGAACTTTTTAAGCTGGAACTAGGCAGTTATAGACTTTTCACAGCAGATACTTTCTCCTTTCTAGTTCCACACTGTAATAGGGTATATAAATAATAATTTATGTACAAAGATAAGTCAGTGTCTTACGTGTGTCTCCCTACAGAAGTATTTTGCTAAGTGAAGGGCAGGAATCCCCTCAAAAATGCCTCTTCAAGGGACAGTACTCTACTGTTGAGAAACTGTTACACAGTTGAGGCCCAGGTTGTGAACCTGGCCAGAAGCTATCAATAGGGGTCCTAAGAGAACATCCTGGGGGGCTTCCAGACAGAGAGAGAGAAGGCCCCTTGTGTCTGGGCCATAAGGCCTGCACCTGGGCCATGGGCCCCTGAGATGGATATCCAGCACCAGGGAGAGAAGCTGCTCCTGGGACCTAGACCGAGACCAACACCAGAGCCACAAAGGCTCAAATAGTTCGGGACCAAGCCAAACAGTGAAATAGAGGCAACAGGATGAAACATGTGACATAAGGAAACAAAGCTAGGGACAAACTGAGGAGTCCAGAGAAAAGAAGCCTGAAGAGAAAATCCATGACACAAAGGATCTGAGCAGAGAGGTCCGGGGAGAGGACCTGAAGCATAAAGCCCTGAACAGAGACAGCCGGAAGGGAAAGCCTTCAGGAGCGCAGGCCCCTCCTGAAGAAAGCAGCCTGCACAGACACCCCAAGGAGAGGGCGGCCTGCAGGAAAACCCGCCAAGAGAGCCCCAGGACCTTGGGGAGAGGTTCCTGCAGAGAGCAAAAAGGAACCCTCTGGCCTTGCTCTTTATTCTGTCTCGGGTCAGGAGGAACAGTGCTGCCCGACACAGGCAGGAGCCCAAAGGACTGTGAGTCGTGCTGGGGACCCAGCTGACCTTGACCGCTGCTACCACGGTCACCCCTTAGCCCCCAAGTACTCTTAAGGCTGGGAATGCACAGAAGGTCCTTTGAGCCTGCGGCACTGGGACCTACCTGGGGGGGTACAAGCCCCCTCCACTTACTCCTCTTCCATTATTATTTAAAAGCCTTAATAGTGAAGGGAACTTAGCTTCTATCACACCTCTCCGTTAATATTTTTTCTTTGACATCTCAATAAAGATGGTGTCTGTTTTTTAGTGTCTTTGATATATGCAAAGCTGTTTATGAAGGCTATGAAGATTTCAAGACCTTTTTATGAGAAAGAAATATGGTCTAAAACCAGGATGTTGCACATTTTATGTTATGGGAAGGGTAAAAGTAATTGTGGTCCTTGAAATTATGTTATAAAAGATTATTATTTCCATTGAGAAATAGTTCTTATTTACTAATGGGTTAATTAAAAAGGATGTTTGGAATATGCCTTGGTGCTCCTGACTTTTATCATGCTTCATTATTTTTCTTGTGTGATTACACATGACAGATTGTCAGCTTTGTAGTGGAACAAATGTTGGCTCACTGCAGTATTATCTAGAGTAAGTTATGGAAGGACATACTTTCATTTGCTGATTTTTTATGAACAAAGTATGTACAATACACTAATAGCTTAAATCCATGGCATGATTTCAGTTACATCCATTTCTGTTTGAATTATTTTCTGTTAAATCTAATTATACAGAAAGACTATTTATGAATTACTTTTCTGGAAAATATTTTAACTGAATAATATGAGGTTGCTTTTTCCCCCAAAGTTCTCCAAATATTGTCACTGGAAAAGAATGTGTTTGTTGCAATTCTTCTCTCTCGCTCCATTCTGCACACCATATCCTAGTTCCTCCTGTGCCTTGTGGCTGGATTTTGCAAGTGACTTGGCTTTTGTTTCCCTCTTGCCAAATGAAGGGGTTCTTTCCTATTTCAAAGTTCCATACTCCTTATCGCAAATTGAATTTCTTAGTTTCAGAAGGATAGTAGTGGAGATAGTTAATGATTCTTGAATATCAATTACTCCTCCATTTGGCATATTTTGCTTTTATGTACATCTCGTAACAATGCAGTGACATAAGGATTATCATTTCCTTTCTGTTGGTAGGTATTTTTATGACATGGGAGGTAAGGGATCTACTAAGTCTGCGTAATTAAATTAGAGGAAAATTCAGGATTCTAGTTTACCTATGTTGGGTTTCAAAATCCATTTTATGTTGCATTGTACTATGTTACCACCAATTGCATTTTTTGCCATATATTTATAGATTAGGTTTAAGATTGGAGTACGGGTAGGGGCCGGATGATAGTACGGTGGGTAGGACATTTGCCCTGCATACAGCCTAACCAGGTTCAATCCCCAGCATCCCATATGGCAACCAAACAGCACCAGGATCTAATTCCTGAGTGCAAAGCTGGGAATAACTCCTGAGCATTGCCAGATGTGACCCATAAGAGCCTCAGTGCCCAATAAAAAGATTGGTTATAGTTATCAACTACACTTTGACAATTTAGCCAATATTAATTTATAAAAATCAGTTTAAACAATAGTTAATATCTTTCTACTTAGTTGCAGGAGAAATAGCTTGTGTTTGTATAAAATATATTTAAGAATTAGTTGGCATACACATGGATAAAACTTAACGCCTTTAAAAGATTTTTTAAGGGCCGGAGCGATAGTCCAGTAGATAGGGAGTTTGCCTTGAACATGGCCGGCCCATGCCGGCCTGGATTTGATCCCGGCATCCCATATGGTCCCCAGAGCACCGCCAGGAGTAATTCCTGAGTGGAGAGCCAGGAGAAACCCCTGAGCATTGCCAGGTGTGACCCAAAAAAGCAAATAATAAAATAAAAATAATAATAATAATAATAATAATAATAATAATAATAAAAAAATAAAAAGAATAGAAGTTTTTTTAAAGATGGTTTTGGAGCCAGAGACAACAGAGGTAAGATTCTTCTTGCCTTGCATGCATGATCTATGTTTGATTCCGGGTACCCCAAGGTACCAGGGTTCCTGGCTAGGGGCGCTGTCTCGTTTGCCAAGGCATTGAAAATCAGATGGGCTGGACATGTAATGTGCTTTGGAGACGACCTCTGGACTAGTGCTGTTACCAACTAGATTCCACGAGATGTCAAAAGATCACGTGGCCGCCCACCTACAGGATGGTCAGACTTCTTCATCAAGACCCTGAATGAGCGGTTTGAGGCTCTTCATATTCCTGAAGCAAGCAGATGCCATTGGGCTACTTTGGCACATGATAGGGTCAAATGGAAATGTTACTGGCGCCCGCTCGAGCAAATCGACTAATAACGGGATTCAAGTGATCAAGTGACCCCTAATGGTGTCAGTGATATACTTTTAAAAAAGATTGACTACCGACATATGAAAAAAAAAGTCCAGACATATTTATTAGGAAATGCATGTAAAAATCACTCTGGGATGTCATCCTATCCCAAAATAAGTAATTTATTAAGCAACAAAACATAAGAAGCAACAAGTATTAGCTATGTGGAGAAAAAAATGATGGGTGCGGTTGGGGTGGAGTACATTGGTATACTGTCTGTGGGGCAGTATGATGTTTTGATTTCTCAAAAAAAAATCCCATTTGATTCAGTATAATCATTCCTATTCATTGATCTTAGTGTTTAAAAAATTAATTGGAAGGACACTTGCATATGTATGTTTCTAGCAGCATCCTTCACAACACCTAAAACATGTAGTTAACCTAAATATCCAATAACAGATGGCTGACTACAGAAGCTATAGTGTATATTAGAGGTTCCCAAATTTAATCAATTGATCTTTCAGTTTGCTTTTTAGAAAAGAAAAGCTAACAAAAAAGTCCTCAGTACCCTTATAGATCTCCTTTCTTAAAGCAGCCAAACCAAAAGCACCTGAGTTGTATCCAGCTACTGTTGTCTCCAACTGTTCCAGTGATACCCCACCAGTAGTAATACTCACTTTGGCAACTTTCAAATATACTCAGTGAGACACCACTGTTACTTTAGCAGGAAATTGTGCCTTTGTTACAGAAAGAAAGAAAATTGTGTTTTTCCTGCTAAATGAAATAAAGTGAAAGACAATAACTAGATTTTTTTCAATCCTGAAGAAATGAATTGGGAAAAAAAAGCAAATGTATGGGGGGGAAAGCAAACGAACAACACAAAATTCCTCTCCGGGTTGGGGGTGGGGGTGGAGTGGAGGGAGCCAGGAAAAATCATTCCTAGGGTGGAACCCATGCTCATTGCCTGAAGGGAGGGTGGGGCAGATAAAAGGAGCAGAGTGGTCTTTTTTGTTGGTTAGTTGATGACAAAATTATGGGGTATGGAGTGATTTTACACATATAAAGGTGTGAAGGTAAAACCTCCACATCCCTTAATATTGCTAACCAATAATATAGACATAATATCTAATTTTATAATGATAATTACATAAGAAATTTTATAATAATATAGGCATTTTGCAGACATGCACTCAGTATAAATATTCTGATTTTTCTCATCGGTGATTGATAGTTTGGTGGTCAGAATAGGGGAATTGTTTGCTCTGTGAAACGCAGACTTTCATCCCCACACGCTTTGATGCTTTCTGCTTGCTTTTGTCCATTCCACCTTTACAGCACTTGCGTGCACTCAGCCCAGGACTACGTAATTGCTTGTGAAATTGCTTGTTACTGAATCTGCTATTTCAGCAGCCCTCTATCTAATAATGGCATATTAGTAGGTAAAGTAATAAATCATATTTTAAAACTCCCAACATTTGCAAGAATGACAGGATGATGAAAACAAAGAAACACAGTCCGGGCCAAAATTAAAGCCTATGAAACTATTGCGCTGTCTAGTCTTGTTTATGGAAATGACACCTACCATCACCACATTCAATTACTAGACAAATTCTATCAGCATCTCTTAGTACCACACTTCACACCAGATGGTAGGGCACCATTTCCCACAATGAGGCCCCAGAACTCAATCAATGCGGAGAAGTTTAAATCATTCTACATGAAAGTCAACTCCCTAAGGCCGGAGGGAGTTAGGCACATGGCAGGCAGATGAAGCCCTATGAGGGTCCCCTGTAGCACAGCCTGAAGCAAGGTAGCATCACAGCAGATAGCTGGCAAACACCTGCAGCTAAATGGGTATTCTGGACAGCCATCAGGGAAGGCTCAGCTCATTTACAGCTTAACTCCTGTGATAGTCTAGAGACACACTGCCAGGAGCAAACACAAAAGCAGTCTCTTGCTGGAAACAAAGCAGTTAAGGAGAAGACTATCTCTTGGTGATTATAATCATTGCATTGGACATTGTTACACACGATACTTATTATCTGTGTATTTTTGCAAGAAAAATGGACTCCTAGCAAACCAATTCTAGGATAATGAAACAGGATGCAGGCATGACATGTTCAGTATAACTGGTTGATGGATCAGCAGAAGCTAATACAGATTTTGAGTAATCTGAAGCTCAGAAAATTTTTAGTCATCTTAAAGAAACACAGGTTAGTGTAATAATGCATAATCAGTAGAGTCAGGAGTATGTGTCTGGGAAGGAACCACAACACTTCAGCTTGTTAAATTGAGGATAAATCTATCTGTGTCTGTAGATTTTTAGTTATAGATTTACTTGGATAGAAACATCAGGTCAGAAGCTTCAGTTGTTGTGGTAGAGATATGGTGGGGGGCAGTTGTTTGAGAAGGAAGGGATCTCCCTACCACTGCGTGCTACTCTTTTTTATTAGATCATATAGCAAAATGGGGTGTAATCCTGTTTAAAAGACCAGATAGGATGATAGACAGCCATTAATATTAGACTGTTTCTCGGGAACAAAGAAGTATATCCAATACCTATCCTTCCCTGAAGCATCGCTGTCAGAGCTTCAGTTCTGATATGGTGTTTTTATCATCCTCTCTATGTCCTAAGGAAGGGCAGTACTCTCACTAGCAGCAGAGTAAATCCTTATTTACATAATACACTCTATTGGCATTGAATCGTTTCAAAAGTGATGGTTGACCTTTCTAATGAGGCTACTTTAAAAATTTCATTTAAATTTTTTTTCATTTAATTTTCCTTTGCACGTCCATGTTGTTTTCAGTAGTAAGACTGAGAATTGAAGCAACTCTTTTTCAACTACAGTGGAGAGAAAAACAAATCCAAAAGGTAATCATTGGAAAATAGGAGGAAGAATCCAACTGCTCCCTTTGATAATGAATAAGACCCAGTGAGTACCTAGTTTAGCACTTTATGTTTGCTGAGATAATATTCTTTCTCTGCTGCAGTATTTAAGTAAGGAGAAAGTGTTGGGAATTTGGAACCAAACATCTGTACTTACATTCAAAGCAATAGCCATGAATTTTCATGCGGAGTGAAATTAGTCAGAAGGAAAAAAAGACATATAGAACGACTGCATTCATTAATAGGATATAAATATATACCAGTGTTTTACTAAATTTGGAAATGGTAATGTCAGGCTAGAACTCACCATTGAGTATACACAAAGAGATATAAATGATAGCTCTAAATGAGATATAAATGCAGGGCTAGCCGCAATGTGTAAAAGAAGAAGAGGAAGAGCGATACAGAGAGAGAGAGAGAGAGAGAGAGAGAGAGAGAGAGAGAGAAAAGGGGACACCTGCTACTGAGACAGCCTGGGGGTGGGCTGGGAGGCGTGGGTATACTGGTGGTGGGGATGGGGCACTGGTGGAGGGATGGGTGCTGGAATACTGCATTACCAAGAACCAATTATGATCACCTTTGTAACCGTATGTTTCACTGGGGTATAATAAAAAAAAAATTAAAAAAGCAATAGCCAAGATTTTAAATTGCACAGAATCTCCTTTTTAAATCTAGGAGAATAAATGACATGGAAGGAAATGTAGGACTTGTAATAGTATCTAGTAACTAAATGTCTTTTTAGAAATACATTTTAGTGTCTACACCAGATAGAATAAGAACAGAACAATTGGGGGAAATAGGCTTTTGGGAATTTGAGAGTTTATCTTCTGGAATTCAGACATTCTCTAGTTTATATCACTATTCTGGTGTGCAGGAAGCAGAGCCTAAGGCTACAATTGAATGGAGAGTAAGTCCATTATAAGAGTTTTAACTTTTATTCTTTGAATTTTTTATAATGATCACAAGCAGGAACTTTTTAGAAAGGATCTGGATTTTGCCTGTGTGATCTCTGTACAGGCTGAGAGAGCCAACATATAGAAATTTGGAGAGTAAGCTGTTAACGCATGGGTTCCATTGATCTCCATCCTGATGCAGCAGGTCTCTTGGCTGGTTGTGAGGAGATGAGCTTGTAACTTTACATAGAAATACAGTGACCTCTAAAGAGTGGGAGTGTTTTTGTTTTGGGGACACACCCAGTGGTGCAAAGGGCTTGGTCCTCTGTCTATAATTCTATGCATGGGGATCAATCCTAGTTGTGCTCATACATGGTGCCTGGGAATTGAACCTGAGGAGCTGTAAACAGGACAGTGCATAGCCCCTATAGTATGTCTCCAATCAGAAGGTATTCTTGAGAGCGTAAGAGCAGTAAGCTAAAAGTTTTACAGATCTAGAAAACACCGTATTAGCAATCTTTCCTCGTCCTGGAAAAGTGAGTAATATAATTTTCCTGTAATTTTTGGTCAAGCTGATTGGATACAAAGGACTTTTGACTTGCCACTTGTCTTCACGTTGTTCATGGATTTGCTTGAGCTGGCACCAGTAACATCTGCTTGGGTCCTGTCCAGTGCTAGTGTTGCCCAAGGGCTTCTGCTTGCTCCAGGAACATAAAGAGCCTCAAACCATTCATTCAGGTCATGGGAATGAGGTCTATAATTGTTACTGGTTTTTTGGCATATCAAATACGACATGGGTAGCTTGCCAGATTCTGCCATGTGGGCGGGATACTAGTAAGAATAAAGAAATGATTGAAGATTAATGGAAGACTGTAATTTCCCATAGAATGGAGTTGGAGTAAATAAGGAAGTTTTTTTGTCATACAATGATATTTATCATTTTACATCTAAAGGTGTGTTTTTTATTCATATGTCATTTTTCCATGCTGCTGAAAATGTCAGTGACAAATCATTATTGAAAGTGAATCCATTAGTTCTTTATTTCAAGGTGCTGAGAGATTATGGAAAAGTTCTCATTCTTATTCATTAAAAGATTAGTTCATGCTTGAACCCTAATTTCATGGCAAAGTTGAAGCCAAAAGTTGAAGGGAAGTCCAAATGAAGGCCTTTGAAATAAGAATGCTATTATCAATATCTTAGCTTTTTTTTTATTTCATCATTAAAAGTGATAATCTTGTTTGTACTTATTCTTACTCATTCTAGTCTCCCAGCACAAAAACCAGTGATAACTTGTTAAAATTTAGTTATGTGTGGTCTGTTTCTCTAGATTTGCCAAGATCTGTCAACACTTATTAGAAATAAATTTCAGCACGTTATTCATACTTACTAAGTAGATTTATTATTTTGGATGACAGTACTGATCTTTCATATCTTAATATTTGGTCCAACTGATACTAACTTGGTGAAGTGAGTTTATTCATAATTATTTTCCTCTAAGTGGTAAAGGCATTTATCTACTCCCTTTAATATTATAACTAGTTGTGGCATTATTAAAATGTAACACTATGAAGTCTTATCTAATCCTATATGTTTTAAAATTATGAATTACGGAGTACCTTAGAGTAATATTTTCTTAAATCTTCCATTAATTTCAACATCCTATATTGTTAGTATTTAATTTTAGCTGTAAATTGTATTAACTTAAATAAGAAGCTTTAAGTTATTGTAATTGATATACCAGAAGTACTAGAATCTATGCTGTGTGTGTGTGTGTGTGTGTGTGTGTGTGTAACCAAACAAAACCATTAAAAGCTGTAAGCACTTGGAGAGTTTGCAATTGCTTCAAATTGATGATAGGGCTATTTTTAAGGTGAATGAACTTGGTAAATGCCTCTTAGAAAATAATATCATTCAACTCAAATTGGAGAGGTGAATTTAATTTGAATATGTAGCTTATTTTAAAATATTATATTGGACCGATCTAGGGCCTAAGAGTGATGTTTAGAATTCTGATTTTCAACATTTTCTGTTATCATCATATTTGAATATTAATGAGAACAGCATAGTGTTTAAAACAGCATGGTGATAACTCTCGTTAAATAAATTAGCAGATAAAGCATTCAAATGATTATTTTAAGATGGTAAAAAGGACTAATTCTTGACATATACTGAAACATTTTTAAAAACACTAAGTTTTTTTTTAAATTCATAAATATGGCCATTATTTATAATAAACTTAGTTACTTAGGTATATGTAACCTCTACTTTTTTAACATAGGTATATATCAAATTTATGCAGTAAAAGCTATTAAGGATTAACTGTTATCTTTACCCTTAGGGATAATAAAAATGCTAGAGAAAAGCAGTAAGTAGTCAACTATTAAACCGATTTAGAATCTGAAAGTTTTAATTCAATTCCTCACTGTTTTTGTGTTTTGAGGAATAGTTGGCAGGTGGATGACAGGGTCAGCTGTATGCAAGGTGACCTAACCTCCAGTACTAAATATGAAGCATACTATATGAGTAATTCTTGATATTTTATTAGTTATAGTTGTATAATGATGCTTCTGTATGTTAGCATTTTTTTAGGATTTAGAAGCCCATCACTTTAACTGTCTGATTAATTAGGTGCTATTTCTTAACAGTCATTCTTGCTTCTAGTTGCTTGCAAATCTGAGTTAGTTCAAAGATACGTATTTTTATAGAGCAATAATAATGTTTTGTATTTCTCATAGTACACTACATTTAAAACTGAGGAGCAATGTTTTGTTCATAGTAATACCTTTTTGCTTGTACAGTTAATTATACAATTCAGTATATAACAGGAAATTAGAACCATTAAAAGACTTGGTAAACCTATTTGAAGACTTAACTTACTATAAACAAATAATTTAGCTGAGAACTGAATTTTGCGTTAGGGGAAAAGATGGCTGCTTGGGAGAAAAAAATGTTGATAAAGTTAACCGTCTTGAAAATGAAGTTGATATAAATGCCGGTCCAGAGACTCCGCAGACATGGGGCAGAGCTTCTACTGGCTCTCCCTGTGACCAGCTGCTCACGAGGTGCCCGGGAGGGATGGTGGGTTCTAGCCCTGGCCCACCAGCCCAGCAGAGCCTCGCAACAAGCCAGATGACCCCCACTCCATGAGGGGCCTCCATTTTCCACATCCGGACTTCTCTCTCATCAGACCACCACCCAGCAGACCAGCCTATCAGCGCCCGCTCATCGAGTTCCACCCTGCAGCAGTCTTTCTTAAATCCAGCTCAGGTATGCCGGTCTAGAGACTCACAGACATGGGGCAGAGCTGCTACTGGCTCTCCCTGTGACCAGCTGCTCACGAGGTGCCCGGGAGGGATGGTGGGTTCTAGCCCTGGCCCACCAGCCCAGCAGAGCCTCGCCAACAAGCCAGACGACCCACTCCATGAGGGCCTCCATTTTCTACATCCGGACTTCTCTCTCGTCAGACCTCCACCCAGCAGACCAGCCTATCAGTGCCCGGCTCACGCGGCCACAAGCGGCCGCGCAGTTCATCAATAAATGCTGGACTTAGAGATGTCTACAAGAGTATGCTACCTGCACGGCAGAGCCTGGCAAGCTACCCATGTTGTATTTGATATATATGCCAAATACCAGTAACAATTATAGACCTCATTCCGGAATGGATTGAGGCTCTTTATGTTCCTGGAGCAAGCAGATGCCTTGGGCCTGCATGAGACAGGACATATGGAGCTGTTACTGGGGCCCGCTCGAGCAAATCGATGATGAACGGGAAAACAGCGATACAGTGATAAATGGAAGATTCCAGGTTGACTCTAGAATATCTTCTTGTTCTCAAATACTGAAATATGAAATACACATGTGCAAAACAAAAGTTTTATTTTTGATTTTGTTTCATTTTAAAGTGGTTTGATGTTTTGGATTCAATTTATAAAGTCATATAAGTATGTATTACGGAAATGAGAACTGTTGGTTTAGAATGGGGAGGGAGATATGTTAGAGTCATAGAACCAGATTCTTCTCTTATAAATACAGTAGAGATTGTGCATGCAGATGCTATTGAAGGCAAATGAAGATACCCTTACCCCTTACAAAATTAAAGCCCAAGTACAACTTTGAAGGCCAAGAAGCAGGGCTAAAATATTATCCAAAAATATCTTCACCTCATCCACCTTAACCCACCCAAGATTCTACCTGTCTGAAAACAACCTGACAATCTTCATAGGAGCCTTTTAAGATAAGAGAAGCTTGATCACTACATTGTCATTAGGTTCCTGCTGGTCTTTGTCTACAATGGAAAGAGAAAATGCACTGGCAGGTCCCCCGTGTCCATTGCAACATTAGTATAATAGCAAAGATATGGGAATTAACCACATATCCAACGACAAAAGGTGGACAGCCCACACACACACACACACACATATACAAGTAGGGATATTCTGCCATGAGAAAAGATACAATCATACACTTCACTGCAACTTGAATAGATCTAGAAGGAATGGTGTTAAATGAAATGAATACGACAAAGAAGTGGAGAACATACGTGTCAGGAATTGGTAGGCCAGGCCCTATCCACTGTGCTCTCTCTCAGGCCCCATAGTGACTTTTCATTCTTACACCAATTCGCTTATACAGTTTTTTTTAATTTTTAACTATTTCATTATGCATCCTCTTTTTTTATAGATAAGGCAACCCAAGCAAAATATAGGGAAAGAAACAAAGAAAAAAATTAAGAAAGAAAAAAGTAAAAGGAAAGAAAGAAAGAAAGAATTGAAGGAGGAAGGGTGAAAGAAAGAGAAAGAAAGCAAGAAAGAAAGCAAGCAAGAAAGAAAGAATTTGTTTAAAATCGTATACTAAGTGACAGAGTGAATCTGTTATGAGTAGAATGCTTGTCTTAATTAATTAATTACTTTATTTATTTAGCTTTTTGGGGGGGTCACACCTGGCAATTCTTAGGGGGTTACTCCTGTCTCTGCACTCAGGAATTACTCCTAGTGGTGCTCAGGGGACCATATGGGATGCTGGGGATCGAACCCGGGTTGGCCGTGTGCAAGACAAAAGCCCTACCTGCCAGACTATCGCTCCAGCCTCAACAGAGCCGGATTTCTCTTCCTGGCAGTCCAACTCCAGTGTCTGTGCTCTTAAACTCTGTTATATCCAGATTTCTACAGTCTAATTTAATAAACAATAAATTTTGACAAGAAAATAACCATGTCAGCAGATGAGTGGGGTTTTATTTGCCAGTTCTAACTAAGGTATACATTTTATTTATGGCGTCATACTGAAACCCACCAAGGGCCAGTTTTTCACTAAAATTCTTAAATTTCTACACACAGGAGAGTAATAAGGAGGGAAAGCTAGAGTCATTGATGTGTTGAGCAATATTTATGGAGTTTATGCTGTGTCCTCAGTGCAACTCTGTGTGCTAAGAACAAGGCGTTTCTTGAGACTCAAAGACATGTGAGAAGAGACAAAAGTAAACATATTTGTAGCTGCTATTATTGCTCATTTCCTGGGGCCTCCCAGCAGTGCATGTATGCCCTGGACCACTCCCACATGGACATCAGTGGCCACTAGGCCCTGCAGTGGAATGCTGTCAGGATGACCGGCAGTGTTGGGGTGAGCGAGACCACACACAGTGCAAGGTGGTTATCTGGGCTCACCATCATGGCGACTGGTTCTTGGGGCACATGCATTGCCAGAGATTGACTGTCGGGTCCCCACCTGCAAGGCATGTGTTTTCATTCCTTTGAGCTATCTCCCTTGCTTCATCATAGAGTTTAATGTGTTGTAATACAAGGACAGATATAGAATGACTGCATTCGTTTGTGGGATATTAATAAAAAGTACAAGAATAATATCCAAGGTCAGGGAAATCTGAGATCAGGAGGACTTGTTGCTGATTGGAATCTACACAAGTGTGTGGTGGTCCCTAATAATTGTTGGAAATGGTAACACAAGACTAGAACAGAGCATTGAACATAGGCAAATTGATGTACATGATAACCTTGGAATATATGTATTGCACGCCACAATATGTGAGAGAAGGAAGAGAGGAGGAGAGAGACAGAGAGAGAAATAGAAAGATAGATAGATCGATAGATAGATAGATAGATAGATAGAGAGAGAGAGAGAGAGAGAGAGAGAGAGGAGGAGGGAGAAGAGGCAAAGTACCTGCCTTAGAAGCAAGCTGGGGGAGGAAATCAGGGGACATTGGTGGTGGGAAATGTGCACTGGTGTAGGGATAGATGCTGGAACACTTACTGAAACCCAGTCATGTACCACTTTGTAACTGTATTTCTCATGGTAGTATAATAAAATTTTTAAAAAAAGATTCTGAGCCAATTGTGCTTTGATTGCAGAGGGTTAAAATGTAAAGAAATGTGAGGCTTATGTCAATCCTGGACTCTTTACTCAGCCTTTTCCTTCAGACTCTGAAAGAAGATGCTTTACTGGCCCATCTAGCAGTATTTTATTGTGGTCTGCACACACATTTTTAGCTGAAACTGGTAAAGCAATAGCTAAGACAACAAAGAACAAATTCTCTCTCTCTTTCTCTCTCCACACACACACACACACACACACACACATGCACAACTGTTTTGATCTAATGCCAGTAATGGTTCTCAGACAGTAATTCTCCTGTAAACAGCAAAGCTGGGGCCAGACGACTAAAGTATAATGAAGTTGGATGAATGAATACCAAAGAAGAAACCGAGGCAAACTTGGCAGAGGGCACATTCTAAGCACTCCAGAGCAGGGAGAGTTTGTATTTTGCTCACAGCACACTGAAGGACCCTCTTCGCACATAGTTGAACCACACTATTGCTCCTTTCGCGGGGACTGTTCCTTTGTGCGGAGTAGTGAGTGTATTGAGGGCTGTTGATTGAAGTGCTCATTCAAAAAAAACCACACTCCTTTTGTGGATGTTTAATATTTCTTGTCATATTTTATTTTTATAATTATACTTAAGTGCATAAAATGCAAAGCAGGTTATGTAAGTCTAATGAGTGACCCCCATTTGTTGGTAATATGGAGTCAGACATATCTGTCTGTACCTTCAGATTTGCTGGGTAACTAGATTTGCTCTAGTAAATGCTCTCATGAGATAGTGGAATGCATTTGTTCCAGATTCATGTTCAAGGTTGTGGGGAAAAAATTACTATTAAGTTAAGCAGGACCAAAGAGAATTTTATTGGGTTCCTTACCAGTTTTATTTTTTGAAATTTCTTTGTAATTTGGGGAAACAACTGGCAATAGCACATGCCTTGCTCCTGGCTCTGAACTCTGTGATCATTCCTGGTGGGACTTGGGGGACCATAAAGGGTGCTGGGGATTGAATCTGGATCTGTTGCTTGCAACACAGGCACCTGGTGTGCTGTGCTCTCTCTCAGCCAGATAGCTAATCAGCTTTATTTCATGTTAGGTGCAAATTAGATCCTATACAAAGGAACTAATATTTATGCATAATGTATTTCTAAGAAGCAATGACAAGAGTCAGAAATGTAAAGTATTCATATTGGAATTTTAGGAAATATGAAATACTTATATACATATTAGAAACCCTTCACTATTCAATTAATTAAAATTAGATGTTTTTAAATTCCATGGTTAACTTTTTAAAATATTTTTTTAGTTTCTAACAAATAGGAATGAAATGCCTATTTGATACAAGTCTACTAAAAGAAAAATACTAAAATTGTTTTTAATTAACAAAGTGGTGTTATCAAGGTGCATAAATGGTCATATGTGAATATGTTTACCTATACAAAGTAAGGAGCATATTTTAGAGATTTTTACATATTGATTATTTATAAACATTTGTTGAGCGGGAACATAATTTGAATTGTGTGTTCCTTTTCTTTTTTTTTTTTTTTTTTTTTGCTTTTTTGGGTCACACCCAGCAATGCTCAGGGGTTTCTCCTGCCTCTGCACTCAAGAATCACTCCTGGCGGTGCTTGGGGACCAGGTGGGATACCGGGAATCTAACCCAGGCCAGCACAGACTGGCCACGTGCAAGGCAAATGCCCTACCC
The DNA here is from genome assembly GCA_021461705.1 of Cryptotis parvus. Classification (NCBI taxonomy): domain Eukaryota; kingdom Metazoa; phylum Chordata; class Mammalia; order Eulipotyphla; family Soricidae; genus Cryptotis; species Cryptotis parvus. The sequence goes on from JAJIBD010002254.1 coordinate 172,687, forward strand.
ACTGGGCTATCCATCCGGCCCAACTTTTTATTTTTTTAAAAGCCTAATTTTGGGGTGATGCTGCTACTTGCTCTCCCTGTGCCCAGCTGCTAACGAGGCGCCAGGGAGGGATGGAGGGTTCTAGCCCTGGCCTGCCACCCTGCCACCCCAGCAGGGCCTCACAACAAGCCAGGCGATCCCCCCCACTCCATGAGGGGCGCCATCTTCTACATCGGACTTCCCTTTCGTCAGAACTCCACCCAGCAGACCCGAACCTATCACAGCCCAGCTAGCGGTCTAGCGGTTCATCAATAAATGCTTTATTTAGAGGTGATTACAAGAATATGCCACCCACACGGCAAGCCTGGCACGCTGCCCGTGTCGTATTTTATATGCCAAATACCAGTAACAATTATATTAGGTCATTCCCATGACCTAATATAATTGTCTGAGGCTCGCTATGTTCCTGGAGCAAGCAGATACCCTTGGGCTCTTCTAGCATGAGACAGGACATATGGAGATATTACTGGTGCCCGCTCGAGCAAATAGATGATGAACAGGAAGATAGTGTGATAGTCATAGTGAATTTTGGGGTGATACAAAAATTGCTTTGATACTTTTAAATAAAAGCCTATGATTTTTATTAATTTAACTCTATCAAATGTATTTGTATAGTAATGCTAAAAATATTTACAATTTCCTGCTTAAGTCTAGTTAATCTGTCATCATAATATCTGAAAATATTAAAACTAGTGGTAATATTTAAATTGTGAAATTTTAATTGGTGCATTTTTATAGTAATGTCAGAGCTGCACTAAATTCCACTGATTGAATTAAGTAGAAAGTAGTTGTATGTGGACTTTGGTTGACATTAGGCCTTGTCTGTCAATTTAACAGTTCTTTGGACAAGTCCTTATTTAGAAAATGGACAATAACCTGAGCATACCTCTTGGGATTTTTTCAGGTATGAAAGGGGATTATTCTTTTCATTTCAAAAATGCTGTCTAGTTCCTTACACTGCTGGGTCCCAAATACATACTTATAAACATGACATTAAACTTAGTTGAAATATCAGCAGCACATACGCACAATGTTAAAGCAATTTAGCACTGAAACTAATCAGAGATATGTAGAGGAGGGAAACAGTTGGCCACTGCCCAAAGTTCTGCAGCTGAGGTCTTGTAAATTTGACAAATTAGAACACAGATTAACAAGAGAAAAGCACGCACATGGAAGGTTTCTGCAGCAGAGAGGCCTTTTCATGGGGTGAAAAACCAGGAAGTGCTGAAAACTACATTTTCTATGCAGAACTTGAGGTGTGGGAAGCAAAAAAAAAAAAAAAAGCGGGATATGACAAAGGGGTATGAGCTAGTAAACTTATAAAAGCTTTTTAAAAAGCCTTAAAAGGCAGTGAACTGGATTAAAAACTAGCAGCAGTAAGGCCAGTTCACGATCCTTCCATTTCTGGACGTAATGTTCTGCTCTCCCCTTGGTGGAGGGCTGCACCTCTCACAAGAGGGTCTCGCCCCATTTCTAACAGGAAGGCCAGAGACACTTCACCTGTTGTTGTCCAGATTCCTTCCGTGGAGATATTCAGTAGAAGACTGGAGCTAAAGTTCACCAGAGGTGTTTCTGTTGCACATGTGGGCCTTAGTTATGCTCCCTGACACCACACAAGAAAAGTAGAAAAAATACCTATTATTCTCTGTTTGGATTAGCATGATCTGAACCCAGGTGTAAGTAAGACATATAGGTGTGACCCACAGGTTTTTGCCTTACTGTGTGCTAGGTCGAACCCTAGGCTTTGGGGAGTAAAGGGGCAAGGCATAACTCATGAATAGGGTAAACTTTGAAGATTTTGTGGTTCATCGCACTCCCCCAAGTCTCCAAACTATAGCCTTAGTGATCCCTAAGAACCACTGAGATGACCCTGGTGGACCCCGTGCTGCTGAGCCTGAGGACTGAACCTTCAGGTCCCCCCACGCACAAGTACCGCTAATAAACCATGCCTATTTATTTTATTTTTTCTTTGCATTTTGGGTCACATCCAGAATGCTCAGGAGTTACTCTGTCTCTGTGCTCAGGAATTACTCCTGGCAGTGTGCGGGGTTCCATATGAGATGCCAGGGATTGAACCTGGTTCAGCCATGTGCAAGGCAAATGCCCTACCCACTGGACTGTGGCTCGGTCCCTAAACCATGCATATTTTATAGTAGTGCATTCTTCTTGAAGTATTCTACTAGTTTTTTTGAGCAAGAGCAATAATAGAGAATTAAAGTGATATAACTTGTGTCTTTTTAAAATGTTTTGAATCACAATAAGATATATAGTTGCAAAGTTTTTTTGTGATTGGGTTTCAGTCATACAATGCTTCAATGTTTCCTCAGCCATCCTTTCACCAGTGCACATTTCCCACCCCTAGTGGTTCCTGTCCTCCCAGCCCTCAGAGCCTCTATGGCAGGCACTGCCTCTCTCTCTCTCTCTCTCTCTCTCTCTCTCTCTCTCTCTCTCTCTGACTTTCTATCTTTCTCTCTTTCTGTCTCTCTCTGTCTTTCTGTTTTTTCTGTCTCTCTCTCTCTCACTCTCTCTTTCTCTGTCTCTCTGTCTCTGTCTCTGTCTCTGTCTCTGTCTCTGTCTGTCTCTATCTCTCCTTTTGGGCCTTATGGTTTACAATACAGATACTAAAGGTGATCAGGTTAATAATGGTGTTAAGTTCAAGGTTCTGGTGGTATTTAATTAGACTAATTTAAAACAAATTTTAAATTAGTCTTAAACAGATTTTTCCACAGCATAAAATATTGATTAAATATTTAAAATATTAAATACTTTAAATACTATTTTAAATACTATTTTAAATACTGTTTTTTAAAATACTATTTAAAAACTGTTTAAAATATTCATTTTGAACAGTTTTTGCCACAGCATAAAATATTCATTAATGGCAGTGGTGTTTTACACACGCACATACACACACACTCACATACACACACACAAACACCCTTTGCACCTAGTAGTCTAAGAGTAAGTTTTAAGTAGTAATTTTATTGGTAGCTACTCTATAACTTTGTGGTATATATAAAATGGAACATGGTATTTGTCATTGGGGCTTTCCAGAACTTAATGAGTTTTTAAGGAGGTAGTGTGCCATCAGGCTACCCTAGGTAACAATCTTAGTTCAGCCTTACAGTAAACAGAGGTCAATTACTCCTTTTGTAAAATAATGAAACCTCTTCATGAGCTCTTTTAGGAATGAATGAGATTAGCTTCATAACACAAGGACTTTATAACAAATATCAGACTTTCAGCTAGCTAGCTAGATAGATAGATAGATAGATAGATAGATAGATAGATAGATAGATAGATAGATAGATAGATAGATAGATAGATAGATAGATAGATAGATAGATAGATAGATAGATAGATAGATAGATAGATAGATAGATAGACATATGCAATATAAAATCAAGGATGGTTCTTAGTATCATACATTTTCTATTCATGTACTTGGTAAAATGAGTGAATTTCCTTGGATTATTATGTTTATCTTATATAGTGTTTTGTATGATATGGTTTTCTGGTAGATACTACTGTTTAATCATCTAAAATGTATTTTACATGATTTTCTCATCTTTCATTTATTATAACATATTTTTACTATATAAAATGAGAAGAAACTATAGAATGAAAAGGAAATGAAAATCAATCTTTACCTTGCTTTTAATGACTACTAACAGTTTTTTTTTTTGAGTCACAGTCAGAATGCTCAGGGTCTGTGCTCAGAATCACGAGGGTCAGTGGGTTGGGAGACGGAAAGAGAGTCCAGCAGGAAGGGAGTGTGCCTAGAAAGTGGCCGACCTGCGATCATTCCCTGGTATCCCATATGGTTTTCCTGAGCACCACCAGGAGTAATTTTTGAGTGCAGAGCAGGGAGTGACCTCTGAGCATTTGCTGGGTGGGTGAGGCCCAAAAAGCAAAAAAAAAAAAAAAAAAAGTCACTGGGTTAGCACAGAGCATACACAGGAGTCCCTGGTACTGCATGGTCTGCTGAGTGGGGGTAACAGACACTCATCTCTAACCCCCGTGATTTGGGGTTAGCACTGTTGGGTATTATCCTCAAAGTGGAATAAATAAATAGAAGCATAGGTTATATTGTCATATCCATAACGTCATGTCACGCGGGGGTATAGGGTTAGCATAGCTGCCTTCCAATAATTACTGCCTTCCTTATCTTTGTGTCTCCTTTTTGAAGTCTATCTCTTTGACTTCTAAAACAATAGGACTATGCAGAAAGAATAACTGGAAAGGTAATACTGTATCACAATGAAAACTTGTGGATTAGTTTTTTATGTTCCTAGATGAAGACCCTAAAAGTATAGTAATTTAAACATTATATTATCTCTACATACAACTATCTGAAGATATATGTAGGGATATATATTGTGGTTAGTTAGATCTTAAACATATAGGAAGTTGAATTTTTCATATGTGTTTGAAAATCACAAATTTATTTCAGAAAATTGAGAGTATTCAGAGAATCGAAACTAAAGGGCTCATAAGTCGCTATTAATAACATGTCCCCATAAGTAAAACTATTACAGTCCGGCTTCCACGGCCGCTTGCGGCACGTGGTTCATCAATAAATGCTGGATTTAGAGATGACTACAAGAGTATGCTACATGCACGGCAGAGCCTGGCAAGCTACCCGTGTTGTATTTGATATGCCAAATACCAGTAACAATTATAGACCTCATTCTGGAATGGATTGAGGCTCTTTATGTTCCTGGAGCAAGCAGATGCCCTTGGGCTCTACTAGCATGAGACAGTACATATGGAGATGTTACTAGGGCCCGCTCAAGCAAATCAATGATGAACGGGAAGACAGGTACTGTGATACAGTGATCCTCAAAGTATGTTACTAAGGTTTTTATCTCAGAGAGAGGCCAATGGTCATCCTCTAATATTCATTGAATGTCAGTGAAGTAGCGGAGTAGAGCAATATTACATGTAGTGCATTGACCTTCCACATGGCTGCTCTGATCACCCCACCTTCAACCCCCCCAAAATAAAATCATGAAATAATATTGGCATAATCAGCTGTGTTTAAAATGCTAGGATAGAAAAGTTGCATTTTTCTTCTTTAACATTTTAAACCACCGTGAGATAACAAACAAGCTGTTCACGCTGGGGGTCGGCACACAGTGTCCAGCACCCGCCACCTTTTCTTCTTTTCTTTAAAATGGCCCTGCCCCTCGAGGTGTTGCAGGTGTGGCTGTGGTGCCCGGCTGTGTTAGCAGGTGGCAGATAGGAGACAGGCTTGACCACACCCAGGGCTCTGCCCCATGGGCCATGGATGGTTGATGGTCTGACATAGGAAAAAACTGGGCCCCCTGGGGTGAACCCAGAGCCACAGCAGAGCCTAGCAAGCTACCCGTGATGTATCATGCCAAAAGTAACAATAATGGACCTCATCCCCAATGAATGGAGATGTTACTGGTGCCCACTTGAGCAAATCGATGAAAATCAGAAGACAAGTAATACGAATGATTTAAAATGATAAAATTTCTTAGTGTATTATTATCACTATTATTATTTACTTGGAAGCTGAAGCCAGGAACAAGGTCAGGAATTGTGAGCTCTCAGGCCTTAAAGAACAGATAATTAGAAATAGTCCTTACATTTTTTTTCTTTCATACAAAGATTTATGCATTTTTTTTTATTTGGAGGCCGTAACCAGCTGTCCTCAGAGCTTCCTCCTAGCTCAGTGCTCAGCAATCACTCAGGCAGGGCTTGGGAACCATATGGGCTGCTGAAGGCAAACCCATGTTGGTGCAAGACAGGCATCCTTCTTGCTGTTCTATTGCTCCAGTTCATCCTTTAATTTCAAATTTTAGTTGTTTTTACTATATTAATGAATATTATAATTACAGAGGCAGTGACTACACTATACAGTGCTACATTTTTATCGCACTTGGTTTCCAAAAGAAACACACTTATTTTGCATGAGGGAAGAATCATGTCCCCACCATGCTCAAGTGCTCAGTGGGTGAAGGGGTGATGCCAATTGAACCCAGGAATCCTGTATGATACTGTGTGCTCCAGTCCTTTAAGTTATCTTCCTCATCCCAAGTAGCTCCATTTCATTGAAGCAATTATATATTTTAAGGACACTTTTATCTCATGTTTTATGGAACGTAATTTTAAAATTCTTGCACACCTATTTTATATGCTTTTTCTTCAATTAACAATTTATGCTGAGCACTTCATTACTTTAAAAAGAAAATTGCATTTAATGTCTATGTAATATTCCCATGCAATTAAGCTACTTCCTTTAATAACAAGCCAAATTATTCATCTTAGAGTCAGCTCTGTGCATACTGAAATGGGAAGCAACAAGACCATGCCTAGCATGCCCTACGCCTTCAGAGGCCGCATAGGAACTGTGGGTAAGGCGGAATGGAAGAGGCGTACTGACACCTAGGTCAGGTGGGCCAGGGGCCATTGAGAAGCACCTGCCTTACGAGGCCGCATTCCATCTCCGATCCACGGAACTGTCTCATTGTGGTCCTGATGGCACTATCGTTGCAACTCCCCTCAGTGCCACAATATTGTACAAGGCTGTGCAAGCACAACCAGGTGTGTGTTAACATCACAACCAAGTGTATAAGCCTGCATCCAACCATGTGATTCTCAGACATTGCAAAAACAAAGGAAAGAAGGAGGTGGAAGAACTATCTTGCTAATAAAATAGACAACAACAACAACAAAACTGCTGAGAAATAGTGCTGGGCAAGACGTAGTTTGATTCCTCTAGGGGGAACTGTTTCAGTAATCGACCTTGGTGGCCAGAAAGGGCTGTTGTTTCTGGTAGAAATGATAGACTGACGGATACATGCTATTTTTCTTTGTTTGTGACCATTTTGAAAGGACAATTTTTAATAGAATTATCCCAACCAGGAAGTAGCAAGGAAGAGGTTAGGAAAATTTATTCAGCCAGTCATTTTAATCAAAGAGGTATTTGTTGGAAATGGAGTTTAAAATCTAGTCGGCCAAGTCATACAAATAGTAACTTTTTTTTCCCTTTGAGCTCTAGCCCAAGGCTTTAGAAATGAGTTATGAATATAAATAAATACAAATCAATAGGAGTTCTGTTTTTATTATTTCACTGGGAATTTCTTTAGAATGTGAGAGCAACTTGCTGCAGGTTCGGCAGATGATTAAATTTAACCTTGATTCTGAGCCAGACAGTTGGCTTACTTTCTATCAGCAAGGGATGTAAATTTACTCGGACACATTTTAATTGGCATTTGTGCAACATGTACACACAGATGCGGAATTCATTGAGAAATCCTGAGTACCATTTGTTTAACTAGGTCTGCCCTCTATTAAAGTACATGATACAATGACACTGGTTTTCTTTGGCTTGCTCAGATATTTATCTTACACTTATAGTATTTTGAATGACCACCTTACTGTTGTGATACTCTGGTAGCAATAAATGTTCGCTGTCTCTTTTCTTCCCATGGATTATTAAAGAGAATTTTCTTCCTTATTTCTCTAATATAAATATAATCTTCATGAAGTGTTTCTAAAATTAAAAATATTTTTATTTTTTTGGTAATTATCTTTTTTAAAATAACAGATGTATATCACTTGATATATATGAGTTGTTTTACTATATATAGTAAAATATATAATTTATAGTGTATATCATTATAATCAGTACTTTTAATCAGTCTCTCAAACTTACTTTCGTCTTACATAATGATTTAATGTGTTTCTAAAATTACAAAAATAATCATTTTAATCGTCCTGTGATGTTTGATTCAAATGAAATAACATTATAAAATTAGTGTGTCCTTTCCCCACATATATGTAAGACATTAAATTAGATTTAGTCCAAATGAAGGTCATTTTACCTCCCTTGAAATTTTGGAGTAGGCAGGAAAAAAAAATCCTTCTATAGTCTGGATATATGAACCTTGTCTGATTAGGCAAATTTCATTATATAAAAGCTCAGGGAGAATAGCTTCTCTTTTGGGGGATTTTTCTAAGTTATCACAAGCAATACTTTGTCAATATGAATACCCAAGAATGAAATCCTGTATGGACCCTAAAATGTGGAGAAGCGTTTCTTTTTAGTATGCAGTATTTTAAATTAGGAAATAGCCATGTCTCTTTAAAATCAAAATATATATTTACATTAAAAGTCATGCACATATATATTGTAGTGAATAGATATGTATATATGTATATGTATATATATCAGTATATATTCACATTATACATGTGTATGTATACATATAATATATATGTGTGTATATATACACACTGATACAGTGATACAGTGTGTGTATATGTATATGTGTGTGTGTGTGTGTGTATATAAGCCAAGGAGATAGTTTTGCATGCAGAAGGCTTTGGTTTTCACCAGATATCATATGGTCCCCTGAGACCACTGGAACCAATCTCAAAGACAGAGCTGGGAATAACACATGAGCATTGCGAGGTATGGTCCAAAACCAGAATATATAAATATATGCATACATTAATATATGTGTATTAATCACAATAAAACAATAGTTTTCATCAATTTTATTTAAACATTGTGATGTGCGAAGTTGTTCCCAGTGCAGCTGTTCAAGTCATCTGATATTTCATCAGCAGTCCCACCACTAATGTGCCCTTGCCACCACCAACACCCCGTGTTTTCCATCTACCTTTATCCCCTTGCCTGCTCCCTTAGCAGACACTAATATATTGCTTATTAGAAAATAGATCTCAGAGTGGTATTGCTAAAGTTAAGATCTTTTTACTGGATTATTACATGTGAGTTGGGCAATCTCTGTCATTGTTTCACTTATGAACTTATTAAGCAGAGTGGACTTCTACTCAGTTTTTAGCAAGGATGGTCAAATTTATCTCTTATAAATATTCAATAATCAATCCCAAACCTACCACAATTGCAACTACGGACAACAATTATTTCAAATTTTCCATTGCTCTGCTTGAGCCTGTCCTAAGCAGATACTCAGTAATTAATTTTGTGTAGTTTGTTATACATAGTCTGCTGATATATAGTAGAGAAATATTTTCTTAGAAGAAGATTAATAAGGATCATTCAATCTCCCAATGGAACAATCGAGTCATTGAGCCCTTTATATAAGGAATTCCTGATATGATATGTTGTTACTGAGTAGGCATTGTAGCTACATATTTTGTTATCGGTGCCTTATACTTACATCTATAACATGTAATACAATATTGGTGAGACAGTATTCTTCAGCTTGAGATGTCGCATGGTGGCTTTTGTAGCCATGCATCCCAGAAATTACAGAGATTTTAACTTAGTTATTCAACCATGATCTCTTTGGAGACTTCCAGGATCTGGATCATGGGCACTGATGAGATGACTTTGGCGCCTGAGGCAGTTAATAGGTGCCACCACCTGACCTTCTAGGGCACACGAGGTAGGCGGAGGTTCCCCATCCCTGGCACCATAAAAGCATGGAAAGCTCAGACGCAGAAACCGCATACCTGGAGTTTCCAATGGATTCACACATGGCTGAGGGCTCGTCCAAGCGGTGGATTCTGGCCTGAAGCATGTCAGTGATAGTGCGGGGTGGGAATCTTGAGGCTGCCAGGGACTTTGCTGAGACAGGCCATCCCCAAAACCATAGGTTTAAAGTGCACATTAGAAAAAAAAATTAACTGTGCATTGATTTCATTGATGAGCTCTTCAGATTGGCATGAAATTGTAACTAAATTCTCATGACATATTAAACCTTTTGCTTAAAAAATGATCATCCAGGCTATCTAATTATTTTTTGTGCATGTTCCTATTAAGCTAAAGTATTCTGTCTTAGGAAAGCTGTCACTTTTTGTAGCTGTCATAGTGACTGAATGAACCTTTTATTTTATCAGAAGAGGCCTTATATCTCGTTGACAGGTAGAGATTATGATGACATTGTCTTCAACCTAAATTCATGAGCGGAAGAGTGAAATTCCTACTCTTCAAAGGTTTCAAACATTTAAAATAAACTAACAGATATAATATCAAATTTAATAGGCGTACAGTAATGGACTTAATTAGTGTCCTTATGTGGATAATACTTAAAACAGTGACATTATGTAATATATTAATATGAGCGTTTTTTTAAATAGTGAATTTCCAAGGCTGACCCCTGGAGGAAATGACTGTCAAGGATTTTCCATGTAAGCACTAGTTAAAGTTGATTCATAAATGCTCTCAATCCATCCTAAAATTATTATTGAGTTCTTTGATATATTTAAATCCCATTCTATATGTTAGTGAACAATGAAAATCTAATGGGAAGTCAATAGGGTTTTTTAGCCTATTTATACCTTTTAACTGTATAGCGCTGAGCACATTTTTTAACCTGGCCAGACTCAGTTCTCCCATAGGGAAAAATCAAGGAAAGTTGGACAAAAATATATCTTTCACTCCCTTTTAACTAAGATATTCTATTATTCAAAAAATAGACATAGGATCTAAGATCTTACGATGCATCTCAGAGAACTTCTCTTTTCTCTCTCCCAATCCTCCCAAGCAGAGAACATGACTAAATCCTTTTCTGTGGGATTAAACTGAAAATCTATTTAAAGGCTTTTTGTGTGCTTTTTGTTTGCTTTTGAGGTGAAAGCACACTTTTCTTAAATTCCACATCAAAAGTATAGATTTTATTTGCAGTTTCTGACTAAAACAATTTGACTCATAATCATATCTGATACTTTAGTTCTAAAAAACTATTGCTTAACCTACTAGCCTTTTGTAACGAACCTACTTTTTGCTAAGTGGGCTTTAAATTCCTTTACACACCAGACTTCAGTCTTTGAAGTCTAAGCTAAGACGTGAAACTATCCTCAGCTAAAGTAAGCTAAACTTGGATTTTACTGCCCTGAAATGTAAGTCGAAGTTGAGTTTGGTGAGAGGGAAGATCATTAAGGAGTCCCTAAATTAAAATCTTACAAGGAGAAAGTTTTTCTGAACTTAGCACCTGAATTTATGCAGTTATAGATAGGGACTTAGTTTCTCCAGGATAGTTTATTATTTTAATAACTACAAAAAATAGAAGAAGGAAGAAAATTTGACGCATAGGGTTTGGAGAGATGGTAGTCTTTTTTTTAAAATGAAAGGCTTTGTAGACATGTATTATCCTAATTTATGATTAAAATATGTGCCATTCATTAGCATAAAGATAAGAATGTTTTATAAAGCCAGGAGGCCTATATACTTACTAAGAAAATTTCCAGTAGTACATTTTCTATGCTTAGGGATACCTCTTCAAAACCTATCATATTTATTCATTAATTTGTTTTTCTTCAGTGTGTGTTTATATTGGTTAATTTGGAACCTATACTGAATTGATATGAACATATAGTGCTGGGTAGTCTGATTTAATTGTCTGTCTTGTTAGAAATATGGTAATAAGCTCTTTCAGGTATCACATGAATTAATTACAGTGGTAGGTGCTGTCAGTTATTTAGAGTGTCAGTTACTTAGGGAAGTAAAATGTGTCCTGAGTCACATATCTTATGTTATGGCGCTTATTTCATCTTCTTTCATATTTAATTACTTTTCCAACATGTTGACGAGCCCTTCAAATCCAAGAACATTGTGTAATTAGTGATTGCGGTGTTTATTTTATTGCCTGCGTTGCTTTGAAATGCTTCTCCTTTTGAATTTTGTTATTGTTGTTACTATGGAAAAAGAAATGTTTTCTTATTTTTTGTATTTCAGTGTTTGAAAGCATGTTTTGATTACTAATGACAAAAAGATAACAATCCTTTAAATGCTATATTTTCCATTAGAAAACAAATGTGGCAATAGTTTCTTATAGGAAATGTTGGTCTTTATCTTTTATTTTATGTAAATTAAAGAAAATTGCTTTGCATGAGTCAATTAAATATTTTCCCTGCTTCTAACCTTGAGGACACAAAAAGAAAAAGTTAACTAAATAAATATGTGACTAAGAAATGTTGCCACATCATCTGTTTAGTGACATCATTACATTAAATGAGATGTTTCCCATGTGACTGTGTGTTCATAACTTCCCATTCCAAACTGTAACTTTCAAATGGTTAAACAAATCAAAACGAAACTACTAATAGACCATTAACAGTAGAAGAAACAATGTGTTCCTAATTTTATTGTTTCCTGCCTTTTAGCATTGGGTCAAAGGTGCATTTGATGTTTTGCCATGCTTTCCTTCTAAAACTAGGAAATAATTCTGTTTATGACTCAACTTTGTTCATTATGAGCATGGGATAGCTTTGTGATGTCTATAAACTGTGAACATTATGTCTGTTAAAGCATAGGTTATTGTCAATTAAAATAATTATGCATTTTAAAAGAGCATTTAATTTATTTACCTAAGAATATCTGTTGAACAATTCGAAAGCGTGTTCAAGACTGGGAGAGATATTATAGTCGGTAGAGTGTTGGGTTGCGCACAGCCAACAGGGTTCTATCCCTGACACCACATATGATCCCTTAGCCCCACCAGGAGATGTCTGAACACAGAGCCAGGAGTGAGCTCTAAGTATAGTCAGGTGTGACAAAAGAAAAAAAATCATGTTCGATATAGAGTAAGGTGTTTATAATTTGCTTAGCAAGTCAGAGTAAGTTTGAATTTTTACTGGTAAAATGAATTCCCATTTTGAAAATAAATGTAAATTTCGGATGTATAGATTTTTTTTCTTTTCTTTATTTCTTTTTTTTTTTTTTTGGCTTTTTGGGTCACACCCAGCAATGCTCAGGGGGTTGCTCCTGGGTCTTCACTCAGGAATTACTCCTGGCAATGCTCTGGGGATTATATAGGATGCCGAGGATCGAACCCAGGTCAGCCACGTGCAAGGCAAACACCCTACCTGCTGTGCTATCGCCCTGGCCCCAATGCAGATTTTTTTTTTCAAAAATGAAATTGGGCTCTTTCTCATCAACACATGATTAACTATGGAAAAATCACATAAATTTAGTATTTTATTTACTTTAAATGTTCTGAATTTTGCAATACACAGATTATGATTTTTGTTCATAGGTAGTTAGGATATTGATTTCATTGTAATAATTTGATAAGTATCTTCAAGTATGTCACTAAATTTTCAACTTTAGTTTACAGTAATTACAATTCAGATTGTTGTATACTATTAATGGTCAGTCATTTGTCATGATCTTTCTATAGTTATAGTGGAAATTATGTGTTATTAAAATCTCATAGCTAAGGGGCTGGAGGGATCGTACCCTTGCCTTGCACCATGGCCAACCTGGTTTTGATACCTGGAACCTCATATCTTCCCTAAATCCCAGGCAAGACTGATGCTAGAGCACAGAGCCAGCCGTAAAACCTGAGTACCTTTAGTTGTGCCTTCCAAATGAGAAACAAACAAAAGCTGATAGTAAAAAGTCCTTTAATCTTCACTCTACATTTGCTGGTAAGAGGGAAATTGAATTACTTGTTTGTCTTGCCAAATATTTATCAGCATCTTTACAATACAGATAATACTTTGTGAAAAACAAATGCTATTGACAGTTGAAAGCCTTGGCCCAGGGACTGGCGGTGACTCTGTGGTTAAAACCGTGAAAGCTTGAGACCGTGAGAACCATCTCTCATGGCACCTGCGCTCACTGAGCACAGTCTTGCCAGCTCTGTTTTTGTGCTTGCAGCCGTGTTGTTTGCGAGCCTGGCAGGCGCAGTTGGTTTCCGGCCACAACTCAGCTCAGATATATGAGTCTCACCACTGAATGGTACCACTGTGGCTAGCACCATAATTAAAATAATTTTTTAAAAACTGTGAGTGCCATCGTGAAGAATGTGACTCCTGGTGAGCACGTGAATGAGCATCATTGTGGAAATACTTGACCCAATAGCAGAAGCTGTAGGCAGACATGTGGGAGGAGTGAAACTAAAGAGTGTGACTCCAAGAGAACACCACAGCCAAGTGCTCACACAAAAATACTTGGGTGAATACTTGGGTGAACGGAAGAGAGTGGGAGGGGATAAGGAACAGAGTTTTGCAAAAATAGGAATAGCATTCCATACTTAGAAGATAATGAAATTAGAAATCGTCAGAAACTAAAGGTGGCCAGTGATGTAGCTCGAATTACTATGTGAGCCCTGGCTACTTCCTTCCTAGTGCTGCTGGGCTATTCCTAGTGGCCCCCAAGCACCACAGGAAGTTTCCCCATAAGAAATGCCACAATTTCAGAAAAAAAAAGTAAAAATGTAGAAGGTGCACTTTTTCTTTTAGCAAAACAAACCCTCATTCATTTAATTTACAAGAAATGTTGCCATTCCCACTGGCTCCATTAACCAGGAACAATAATCCGAAATTTGCCAGCAGTGTAAAGAAACCCAGAGATTAGTTTGTGTTTGAGTTCCTCGAAGCTTGCTAATGAGCTTTTAGTTCTTGTTGTTGGTCATAGGGTCTTTTCAAAAACTGCCTAACTAATTTGGTCTCAAGAACCATTTGTTCCTCATTAAAAGCGGAGGTGGTAAAATAGCCAGAGGAAAGCTATTGGTCCTCTTTACCCATTACAATGAGTTTTGGCTTCTTGATTCCTCTTTTGACTACTGATCATTTAAAATCAGCACTACTTTCATCTAGTGGGCCTTAGAAAATTGTCTAACTTCCATGAGTATAATCATTGCATTTGGTTTGAATTAAAAAAAAAGCACAGTAGAAATTTACAAAAGAGAAGCATCCATCAGCTCATGTTTACGAGATGTAACCCAAATTTTGTTCAAAGAAGTCAAGTTGTGTTCATTTCCAAGACTTGCACATACTGAGCCTTTGGGTAGTGGCTATGATTAGAGAGAGGTTAGCTGCTGAATTCTTCAAAGCTGATGACTAGATTAGTGCAAGGCGAGACCTTCCTTCAGGCTGTGATCTTAAAACCAGAATACCTGGACATTTCAGAGGTATGCAGGGTATGGTAACTTAATATTTTCCAGATTTTCATTCTCCATATACACCATTTTTAGACACCCTGAAAATGTGCTTGCTGTGGAATTTTCCTGTCTGATTTGGATCTTCGTAGTTGCCCTTCATTCTCATTATAACTGTGAGGCACACTGTCTGGGCATTCAGAGCCTTTTCTACTCTGCCTCTGTAGAGGTGTAACAGTATGTGCGACAACAACAACAGGGTAAGAGTTTCATTATTGCAAGGTAGAGGATTCTGGTGGGCTATACAGTAAACAACAGAAAAGAAATTATCAAGCTGAAGGTCTGTTTGTTGAGGATGAAATGGGGTAGAAATTTTGCTGGAAAATAAATTCATATCAAAAATGAGTAACAGAAATCTAGCAATTTTTTTTTTTCTTTTTTGGGTCACACCGGCGATTCTCAGGAGTTACTCCTGGCTCTGCACTCAGGAACCACTCCCAGCGGTGCTCGGGGGACCATATGGGATGCTGAGGATGGAACCCGGGCCGGCACAGGAACCCGGGCTGGCACATGCAAGGCAAATGCCCTACCTGATGGGCTATCCCTCCGGCCCTGAAATCTAGAAATTTGTGAGAAAAGCGTATATGTGTACAGGGCATGTATGTTTAAGTGAAACACAGTGGGCTACTCATGTTGTTATGATGATTCATCAAATGAATTCAAAAAAGGAGACTCTTTTATAATGAACTACTTATTATTTTATTAATTTCTTTATTTTTACAATTACAAAGATATACAATTAAAAAGTTCATATTTGGGTTTTGGTCATACCCAAAACCCAGCACCCGGTCCCTCCACCAGTGCCCATCTCCCACCACCAACGTCCCCGGTTCCCTCCCCCTTCACCAGCCCACCTCCATGGCAGGTTCTTTATTTATTTCCCTTTCTCTCTCTTTCTCTTCCCCTTCCAGACTATGGATTACAGAACATACATTAAAAAGGTTGTCATGTATATCCTTTTGCCTCTATTTAATGCTCAGTTCTAGGTTGGCATTAGTACCCTCGACAATTATTAGCACACTGTTCCATTTTCTGTCTTACCTAACCTCTGACTCCCACACGTTTGTGATAATTTCCACCTTTGACAAGACCTCCTGATATATGTTTCACTTGACCTTGGATATTGGTATCATAATATGTACATATATATTTATGCCATGCAAATAAATGCAGTCATTCTGTATCTGTCTCTCTCCTTCTGGCTAATTTCACTCAACATAATCTTCTCCATGTCCATCCATTTATAGGCAAATTTTATAACTTCAATTTTCCTAACAGCTGCATAGTATTCCATTGTGTAGATGTACCAAAGCTTTTTATCCAATCATTGATTTTCGGGCACTCTGGTTGCTTCCTGATTCTGGCTATTGTGAATAATGCTGCTATGAACATAAAAGTGTAGGGATGGTGTTTCTACTGCGTATTTTTGGTTTCCCAGAGTAGATTCCCAGGAGTGGTATGGCTGGGTCAAATGGGAGTTCAATTTCTAGTCTTTGGAGGAATGTCCGTATTGTTTTTCCAAAAAGGCTGTACCAGCCGGCATTCCCACCAACAATGGATGAGTGTCCCCTTTTCCCCACATCCACGCCAGCACTTGTTGTTCTTGCTCTTTTGAATATGTGCCAGTCTCTGTGGTGTAAAGTGGTATCTCATTGTATGAACTACTTATTTTGAATTTAATGTTTATGATATAGGAGAAATATCTAACTGTTTTCCAGCTTGGGGACCTTAGCCAGTCATGGTGGGCGGCCATGTTTTGCCAGGAATGAAAAACAGGGCCTCACACATGCAAAGCATGTATCCTACCACTTGAGCACACTCTCGAGTCCGCAAAATTTTCAACTTGCCACCATTTATGTTTTTATCCTCTTGGCTCTAGAGCACACACATTGGAGACTCTGGTGCTGCCCCAAGTATCACACATCATCAAGGGGCAGTGTTTTTTGCACTCTTCGTTGAGGAACAGCTGTGTTGTGATGCTTGTGTGTGTATGTGGGAGGGGAGGTTGTTGCTGCAGTGTCTTCAGAGTCACACTTCCTGGCAATGCACTCACATCTCTTTACTCGTGCTTGCTGGACGCCACACTCCCTTTGTGGTATCGTTCCCTAGTCAGGAATTGCCTTCCTCACTCAAAGCATACGTCTGCCTTTGGAGCCATCTCTCTGGCTCTCTCCTTGTCTTTGCTTCTAAGAATAATATTATATTGTTTAATAATAATTAAATAATATTTAGCATTCATTTAGAGTTGCTACCGGCTCTCCCTGTGCTCAGCTGATCATGAGGCGCCTGGTGGGGAAGGCTAGGTCTAGCCCTGGCCTGCCATCCCAATAGAGCCTTGCAAGAAGCCAGAGGAACCTCACACCAGGAGGGCCGCCATTTTCAACATCCGGAGTCCACAGCTCGTCAGAGCTCCACCCAAGATGATCTCTCTTGGTTTATCAGTAAATACATGAGATGAGAGCCTACTACTGAGATTATACCACTGCAGGGCAGAGCCTGGCAAGCTACCCATGTTGTGCTTGATATGCCAAAAACCAGTAACAATTATAGACCTCATTCCCATTGCCTGAAGGATGGTCTGAGGCTGTTCATGTTCCTGGAGCAAGCGATGCCCTTGGGCTACACTAGCATGTGACAGGATGTATGGAGATGTTACTGGTGCCCGCTCCAGCAAATTGATGAACACCGCTAAGACAAATGATACAAATGATAAAAGTATAGATGTTCCTTCAGAATTTTTGGAAGGAAAGTGGACAATTTTAAAATTTGAAAATGTTTGTGAAGAACTTCTCAAGTGGGCGGCCAACAGCAAATGAAGTGATTGTGATTTCTGTGGGGGGATGTCTTGGGAGATTCTCAGTCATTGGGGCTGGAGGTTCTGTGTCCGGGCTCCCAGGATGCTTTGGTGCAGCTAGGGCCCCTGCTGTGCTGGGGTCAGCGGGACTGTCCCTCAGGTACTCAGCGTCCTGAGATGCTCTGGGAACCGAGGGGAATTGCTCCAGGCTAAAAGGCGCATCCCCACAACAGATGAGCCCCCCCCCCCACCCGCAGATGGCCAGCTCTGTTTTTTTTTTTTTTTTTTTTTTTTTTTTTTTTTTTTTTTTTTTTTTTTTTTTTTTTTTTTTTTTTTATATTTTTTTTTTTTTTTTTTTTTTTTTTAAAAAAAAAAAATTAAGGGGGGGGGGTGGGGGGGGGGGGGTGGTGGGGGGGGTGGGGGGGGGGGGGGGGGTGGTGTTTTTTAAAGATGCACTTCTCACCATACTTGTCTACTTGTTCCGAGTTGTGGTATTTTACAAAAAGATAGATAAAAAAATATTTCCTTTTGTATTTTACATTGACTAGAATTCTGTCATTTGTCATCTTGTTAATGATGGTTTCTCAGGAACGTATTTTCAAGACCACACCCATCACCAGTGTGTCCACATCCCTCCCCAAGAACACAGTGCACAACCACCCTCCCATTCCCAATTGAGTTGTGCAGATCTTTTCCAATTAGGTTGACTTTACAAAAAGTGTTTGTGTTACTGAAGATTTGGTAGGCATTTACTACGTTTGAACTTACATATTTGCAGTGAATGTTTTGAGCTGCTGTCACAAAATTCAAACAAAATGTTCCATTGCAATTTGAAGAAATTTTATGTGAATTATGAAGTGCTGTGAACTTGAACCTTTGGAAGAGAACTTTGGGCAGAGGTGTTTCTAATTTTTTGTTTCATTTTGTATTTTGATTCATGTTTAAAGGGTGATTATTTCTCTTTAGGATTTGAATCATTCTCTTGGATTTTCATGTTTTGCATGTTGAAAACTCACCTGAGGGCTGGAGTGATAATCCAGCAGGTAGGCGCTTGCCTTGCACGCAACTGGCCCATGCTGGCCCGGGTTAGCGTTCCAGCATCCCATTTGGCCCCCTGAGCACCACCAGGAGTAATTCCTGAGTGCAGAGCCAGGAGAAATCCCTGAGCATCGCTGAGTGTGACCCAAAAAAGCAAAAAAAGAAAACTCACCTGAGGTTTAAGAGGGTCAGGCAAAGGGCTGTGCGAGTTGTACTTTGTGTAGCACCAAACCCACCATTCTTGAAAACAGTCCTGTTCTTGTATATTACATAAAACGGATTTAGATAAAGGAAAAAAGGCAGGCATAGATCCATTGATAATATTTAGCAAAGGTTTCTATTTTTTTTACTTTGATAAAGCACTGTTTATGTTGAATAACAGTCATGTGCATATGTTTTTTAATGCCTTAGTCACTGACTGTTGTTGGCAATTGTAGCATTGTTAGAAGTTAGAAAAGGATAGAAAAGGATTTGCAATTTTGCTGATTTAATTCCTGGTACCTTTAGGTCAGAGTTTGTTCATCATAACTCCAGCTATCAGCAAGAGGTCTCACACTTGGCCAAAGAGCAAAAGGTTAAGTGAACCCTCAAGGGCTATGTCCATGTTTAGAAAAAAAAAAAAAAAACATCTCTTACAGTTATACAATCACATGTTTATTTTATTCCCTGGAGAGTAAAAACTCTTGTTAGGAACTTGCCATTTTTATCCTGAAGACACAGATATCTGTCATAGGTAAAGATACCAGGAATGATTTATTTGTTGAGGAACAACAACAGTAATTTAGGGCAGATTTTCACCTATTAAAGACTCCATTTGTTTAGTGACTGCCCATTTGTTTGCTAATTGAAACTTAGTTTTTCTCTGTCACCTTAATATTCCTTTTGATTGAGGACAGGTAGGAAATTTAATCATGCTTCATGAAAGATAATCGGTGCAATTTGTTTCCTTTTGTTTTAATTAACACTACCGTCTCCAGTTCTTGAAGGAGTTTTTACTAGGAGGCTTTAACAAGGTTACTATAACAGTGAGGAATTGTCTTCCATGAAGCTGTGACTATTTTACACCTTAAAAATGAGAAAAGTAGATTAGCCTTGTCTTGTAGAATTGCTGGTATTCTAAGCAACAAAAAACACTTGGTGCTTTGCTTGATTTTTTACACAAGACCTTGTTTCTCAGAAATATTTTTATTAGAAAATATTCTCGTTCTTCTTGAATATAACACACACATGCATCACTTTATAATGAAGTGTGTAAACAGTTGTTTTGAAATTACATCTGCATCTAGCAATTCGTTATACAACCTTGAGTACTTTTATGACCCGGCTTTTGTTCTTCATTTTCAAGTGGGCAAGCGGTCAACGGGTGAGAAGCTGTGATTAGTGCTATATAAGTTAAGTGTATAGAATCTATGGCAATATAGATCAGTTCTGAGCCATTGTTTTACTTAAAAAAGTATTATAGCTTGGATTCAGTGATTTCATTGTTTCCAGAGTATATTATATGTTGTACAAAGTCTTTGCACCCCACGCTAAGGTAGGGTGCTGACCTTCTACCACTGTGCCTATGTCACTGTTTGGTCATTATTACCACCTTCCCCCATTCCAGTTTGGTAATTAATATTATAATCCAAGGTCAAGGGGTCTTCACTGTTCCATATTATCTTTTATGTTATTTTATCTTTCATAGATGAGTGAAATTAGCTGGTATTTGTCCTTCTCATCTGATATATTTTGCTTAGATTTTTTGCCCTCCAGCTCCATTCACCATGCAGTGAACCCCATGAATTCATCATTTTTTAGAGCTACGTAGTATTCTATTGTGTTTATCAACAACAACTTCTTTATCCATCGTCTATAGTTAGACATTTAGGCTAACTATTATACCTATTATACCAATTATACCAGTCACTGTAATGAACTCTGCTCATTTTTGAATTAGCATATTTCTTTATAAATTAATTTTTTGTGCTTCAGAAGTGGATATTAAGAAGTTATTTTAAGTGCAAGAAATGACAAATGTTTACACACTGTAGTTCAATAAGAGAGAAATCATGATGTGTTTTTGAAGTGATACACAAAGAGAGTTTTGATAGAAACCACCAAGAAAACTTAGGTTATGAACTTAGGTTCCTTGAAGGGGGCAACATAGTTTAGTAGCTATAGGACAGATGCTGAATATAAGTCCAAATATTTACTGAATATAAGTCCAAATTTCTCACTTTATCCACTGACTAGGAAACAAATACAGGTTTTAGGGAAGCGTATTTAATTTCTCAATGCCAGTTACACATAGACCCAAATTCTTCAGTATGAGAACCCCAGGCGGAGAAGTGAAATTATACTCTCTTTACTGAATTCTATAGTTAACTTTTAAGTTTCGATTGAGCAAAATACTAGGTAGAAAAATGACAAAAGCATAAGAAAAAAGGAGCGAGAAAGTACTTGAAAGCAGCAATCAATTATTAGCCATAACCTTGAAATATAATGCCTGGTACATTCATTGAATGAATAAATGAGTGAATTTGATATAAATTCTCTAGAGTTTGATGAGTCAGCATATTCCCAGGGAATTTTATTTTAATGTGTTATTGATTTTCTTATAGTTAGGGAGTAAATTATGCTTAATGTATGATCCAGAAAAATGCCCCTTAAAGTTTTGAATTGTTTTATCCTCTGAACAAAATGATCTAGACAGTTCATACTATAATTTACTGCTAAGAGTGGATGTCATTGCATGTCAATTTTATCATGTATATCATACATATTATTGTGTAGAATCACATATTTGTACATATACATAATTAAAATACATTAATTTGAGTTCTCAACCAGTTCAAAATTTTTATGTGATATGCTTCCAACTAAATGAACATTTTCATGTCAATTATATTATGGATTAACTGGACAAGAATTAGTGTACAGTAACGGATGATATCTAAGCAGATAAAAACATTAAAACCAGACCTGTCAAATATAATGGCATAATATGATACCATAACATTGTAATAAATAAAATGACTTTATCATGATTTTATTCTGATTCCAAATTACAACAAATAAAAATCCATACCATAAATGTGTGTGAAAATAGAACCATATATATTAATTATTTGTGGGCAATTATTTACATATATAAGTTTGTATGTGCATTTCCTATTCTTCCTAATAGAAGAATGTTTTGGTATATGACTAACTCCTATGCCATGAAAAGCTTTGCTACTTTTTTCAGAGGCCCTTATTGATAGTTCTTTCTGCCAACCCCAAGGCTTCAATATATCATTTTTATTTCCAGCTTAAATATACACACACCTATTGCTCTGTTCTTTCCACATTGCTTAAAACCAAATCCATCATAATAATATGATACCATTATCATTTCTTGTTTAATTGATGCGAGGGCCTTCTAATTTTTCTCACTACTTCCATTCTTATTTCCCTCTCTTTCTTTACAAAGTTTCTTAATGAACATATAAAGACAATAATTCTACCATACGACAACTACTCTTAAAAGCTGAAGTGGCATCATGGAAATTAAAATGAAATATGACCTTTTATCAATGCTTGTGTGTAGCAAATCTGGTCTTTACTTCCTCTGAAAACCTTTTATATGTGTCCCTGTCAGTTCGTTGCCCTGTACATGTACTCAGTCATTTCAAATTCATTTGATAGAGTTTCTTCCTTCAAGTTGGATTATTTTCTTCTGCCTAGAATCTGTTAAGATAAATTTTTACTCTTATGTTAACGTCTGCTTAATTGTTGTTTCTCATTGTTTTCTCACCTCAAATTTGAATTATGCTCCTTATTAGTTGTTTCCATACTTATACTTTCAAGCATGTATCATGATTATCGTTTTGTATTTTCCTGTATGTTTATTTAGTCATTGACTCTCTAATTCCATATACCCCAGCCCCAAGAACACAGGACTCAAAGAGTTTAGCACCATTTCATATTATACCTGGCATGCATGGTGTTTAGTAAACTTGCAGAATAGCCTACTGTGTGTTAGGCATTATTCTGGACACTGGGGTTAGGGAGGTGATGAAAACAAGTCCCTGTACTAGAGCAGGACAATAACTCTGTTCCCTTCCTTAGGGTCTCTTTCAGGGTAGGTCGCTATTGGAAACTTAGACTTCATAAAAGAAGGAACACAGGTCTGTCTTGCTCCAATTCGGGGACCCACAGCTCAGATGGCCTCATTCTGTCTGTGTTTTTTTAACCCTGCCAGGCTACTCTTGAGTGTGACTTTTTGCTCTAGCACTTAAAAACCCTCATCAATGGCATTCTTTGTCCTCGCTTCCAGTTGTACAGGCAGCTGAGAAATTTGGCAATTCTTTACATAGTGACTAATAGTAATACTTCTTTGCAGATGTAATGCACCATATAAATGGCAAGTCCTGTACAAACACTAAATAATTAGTCTACATTTAAAAAAGACCCTAGAGAGATGGAGTGTAAAACTTCACTTTGTATGGAAATAACTGAGTCATTATGTATATACCTATTAAAATCACAACAGAGTGGAAGGATATATGTTGTGATTCTGAAATTCCTACTTCTGTTTTTGAATCCTAAATAAACATTTACAGTCAGACCATATAAAATGGTATTTTTATGAATACAGAATTTTCTGTTAATAATCCATTTAATTTATAGTTTAAAGTGCGTAAAATGTTAACATCTATTGAGCTACTGACAGCTCTTTAACTTAGAACATGGGATTCAAACAACTTAACTTGCATTTTTTTTGTGATCTCTCAGAATCCAAATTTGCTGATGTTAACAATTCAGATGTCAGTTTTTATTGATTTTTTTTTACTCTGAAAGATATTCCAGGTTTTAACTTTGATCTATGCTAACCTTGCATTTCCTTTGATGACTTAGTGCAGGTTATAATAATGTGAGGAATTAGTTTGATCTGTTAATGCTGAAGAGAAATAATTAAATGATGATGCATAGAGATAGCTGGAGGGTTTTTCATAGGAAGTAACATCATGTTGTACATGACTCTGCAAAATGGGAATGTGGTTTAAGTTCACCTTCAGTTTGAAAGAAAAGTGTAGCTTTCATAATCCTGGATGAAGGAAGTACTCCATTTTGTGTAGACCCATGCAATATAGAAGCATGTAGCTATATTTTAGTAATCTTGCTTCTCCTTCATATATTGAAAATAATGAATCAATTGCTATTAATCGTTTTTCTTATGGTAATTGCTTTCTCTTCTATTGAAGTGTGCTCCATTCATTGTTAGCTATGGTTGAATGATATTTAACATTTATCCACACTGTCTTAACTTTTTTAAGACATACCAGTTTGTTTTTGGGGGTAAACATAGTAGATTCGTGGTTGTTTTGGCAGTGCCCAGGGTTTATTCCTGACTCTGCAATGAGGAGTTACTCCCTGGTCCTTGGGGCACCATATGGGGTTCTGGGGGTTCAAACCTCAGTCGGCTGCATGCAAGTAAAGTGACTTCCCCCCCATACTATTGCTCTATCCCCTGAAAGTACTGTTTTCTTAGGGTAGGGCATAAGAAGTGTGCCTCAGTGCAATCTTCAAATGCAATAAGGCTAAGAAAATAAGTGCCTTTGCCACAATACAGCCTTTCAGGACCTTAACCAGAGCATAATTTAGGGTTTAAATGAAAGTTATATGGTATAAAAAACACAAATAACAAATGACATAATATTTATTGAAATTCAGTCATAGATATGTTTAGTGTCCAATTTAAAAAAAATATTTTATGACTCATGTTTAAACTATCACTTTACACAGACCTGAATTTCAGATTTGAAAATGTTACTTTTCTAGGGTCTCATATATATATATATATGTATATATATGTATATGTATATGTATATATATATCTCATATATATATATATATATATAATTTCTTAACTTTAGAAGAAAAGGCATTGGAGGATTAGAGAGACATTGTTTGGGTAAAGCCCTTCCCTTGCATGTGGCTCCACATTGATCCTCTTAGCACTGCCAGGGTGATCCCTGAGTTTTGAGCTAGGAGTAAACCCTAAGCACAGTAGGATATGGGTGGGGGAGGCGGGAGGGGGACTAGCAATGATTAAATCAGGAGAAGATGTATAAATTTTTAAAGTTTAAGAATTGTTAAGAGTTTTAAACTTACTGCCCAGGTAATGTTGACCTCTTTGGTCCTATTTTGCCAACTGAAAAAGCATATAATACTTTTATAAAAGTTATAAATACATGAATCATATATTTTCTTGAGTTCCCAAACACCTACATTACAGGATAACCTACTAATTTATGTCATCAAACTAAAAAGATTTCTCATTGTAACATGTTTTAGAACCAGAGACTCTCAGACATGGGGCAGAGCTACTACTTGCTCTCCCTGTGCCCAGCCGCTCATGAGGTGCCCGGGAGGCATGGTGGGTTCTAGCCCTGGCCTGCCACCCCAGCAGAGCCTCACAACAAACCAGACGACCCCCACTCCATGGGGGCTGCCATTTTCCACATCCGGACTTCCCTCTGCGTCACAACTCCACCCAGCAGACCAGCCTATCACAGCCCGGCTCGCGCAGCCACGCGGTTCATCAATAAATGCTTTATTTAGAGGTGACTACAAGAGTATGCAACCTGCACGGCAAGCCTGGCAAGCTGCTCGTGTCGTATTTGATATGCCAAATACCAGTAACATTTATATTAGGTCATTCCCATGACCTAATATAATGGTTTGAGGCTCTTTATGTTCCTGGAGCAAGCAGATGCCTTTGGGTTCTAGACAGGACATATGGAGATGTTACTGGTGCCCGCTCTAGCAAATAGATGATGAACAGGAAGATTGTGATTGTGATTGTGAACATGTTTTAGAATGAGCTCAGGGAATCACTCCGTGCTCACAGAACCATATGTGGTACCAGGAATAGAACAGTCAATTTGGGTGCAAGATGAGCACTTTAATCCCTGTTCTGTCTCAGGCCTGCCCCTGACATTTGGAAGGTTTTCTGAGCTTTTCCAAAAATTTCCAGAAATTTTCCAAACTTGGGTAAATGTCTAAGAAAACACAGGAATGCAGTATTTTTTTGTGGGATGTATTAAAATATAGCCAGTTTACTGTCACAACTTCTGTTCCAATGGAAAGATGCTGAAATATTATAATAGCTATACATGTAGGAGTTCTTTGTGATTCCTTATATAATAAGTGAATAAATTCACCTTCTAATAGCTTGTTAAGTGTTGTGGTGGTTGCATGGGGCTGGCTATGGTGTGGCCAGAAATTGCAATGCCAGGGAGGGATCATGGCTGCAAAGCTGCTAGCACTGCTAGGACAGTGCTCATTGACTGCTAGGACAGTGCTCATTGACTGCTAGGACAGTGCTCATGGACTGCTAGGACAGTGCTCATTGACTGCTAGGACAGTGCTCATGGACTGCTAGGACAGTGCTCATGGACTGCTAGGACAGTGCTCATGGACTGCTAGGACAGTGCTCATTGACTGCTAGGACAGTGCTCATGGACTGCTAGGACAGTGCTCATGGACTGCTAGGACAGTGCTCATGGACTGCTAGGACAGTGCTCTTTGATTGCTAGGACAGTGCTCATGGACTGCTAGGACAGTGCTCATTGACTGCTAGGACAGCGCTCATGGACTGCTAGGACAGTGCTCTTTGATTGCTCGGACAGTGCTCATTGCATGTGGCAGTACCGGGGTTAACTTTCAACCTTACACTTACAAGGTATGCGCTCTAAGCCATCACTATTTTTCTGGACCTCTCATTCAGGATTTAGTTTTTTGTTTTATTTAAACAATAAAAGTTTATTTAAGATATCTATTTTGATTCATACAAATATTAGAGGAGGAAATGATAGAATTTTTCTTCAAAGATCTGTATTTGAAGATACATTTGACTTTCTTCTGGTTTCCTGCCATGATGTTGTCAACCATTGGAATTTGATTTTAATCTTAATTACTTGTATATACACATGAATTGTAAAGAAAACTATATAACTTAACTGAAAGTTCATATCAGTTTATATAATGTGGCACGTATTTTTTTCCCAAAAGGAAATGTTCAGGACAAGCATAGGAAGAAAACTTGCTTTTACAGAAGAAAAAAAAATCTTTAATTCATAGCTTTATGCAGAGTTGCCTGAAGCCCATAGGCTATACTAGAGTTTTATACTTTACAGCTGCAAAAATAATTACATGAGCATTATCTAAACAGCTATCTCTAATGAATTACATTTGTTATCTTTTCATTATGTCCTCTAAAATGCCTAAATAAAAAAGTACATGGGGGAAACACTTGATTAGTTTGACTTAGAACTTTGATTGTTTTGAAACATTTTAGTATTCATTTTTTAAAATAAGGCACATTGCATTAACAGGTTGATTTAAAACTTAGAAAATAGAGAATATGTATGAATTTTTATTTGAAAGATTTTTCATTATCATACTTTAAGGTATTAGAGATTGAAACAGTTCAATTTTGAGAGAGATTAGAGTAGATTAATAATGTGATCTAACAAAGGCATATGTTGCTTCCTAACTTCAACTCATTTTTCCTACAAATCTTATATTTTATTATGGCATATTGTTACCACTCTGTAGTAATGTAAGAGAATGAATTGTGAGAGATCTTGTATTCTCTTATTATGTGGTCATATTAACTGGAGTTGTCAGTCCAACAAAATTTTTATCTATATATTTTTTAATGACTGGTATTAATAATGCTGTGGTAGTACCATAATTTCTTTTCTTTTCTTACTGTCCTTGCCAAAGGTGAATTTGCAATTCTTTGAAGTAGTATTTTTCATGTGCTGACATAGTAATGTGCCAATACTGTTTTATATACATAATTGTAAGTTAAGCTTGATGGGCCAGAGAGAATGTATAAAATAAAAGCTCTTGCCTTGCATGTGATCCCGATTTGATCCCTAGCACTGCATATGGTCAATTGAGCACTGCTAAGGGTCACTCCTGAGCATAGTCCCTCTAGAAATACTTCCTTTGAGTGAATATTATGTTTTGCCTCAGATGTATACTTATATTTATTTGATATAGAAAATGTGTTTTTAAGAAGAAATTGTAAATAGTAAATATAAATTAATGTAAATTTCTGAGTTTGTGGTTTTTAACAAAATGTTTAAGTTGTCTTCGAGGTAACACATTAAACATAAGCTGACATGGCATTCCATCAAAGAATGTTGATGTTTTTCCAAACAAAACTAGCAGTCATATATTCACTTCACTATATTTAAGAGGTGAATGACTGTTACAACTTCATATTTACCTATCCAAATTTATCATCCCGATGCACTAATTTAAGCGCTATATTAAATTAGATTCTTAAAACAATTCACATTTATTATTAACTGGGGCAAAATTGGGTGGGAGAAATAATATTTTAAAATTTTGTATTAAAATATGTATTTGTATGCCTACTTTTAAATATGGAAACAGAGGTATTAATAATGTGTTCAAGATCACAGAGCTAAGAAACAATGTGCTGATTTTTTTAAGACCCATGCCAAACATTTCAAAGTCTCAACATGTTAACAAGTAAGACCAATTTTATTGACTGAACTGTTCTGAAATAATAATTATTTGGTTTGTTTTTTACATTTTATTTCAATATTTATAAAATGAATATTTCTTCTTATTTTATATATATTAACATTACATCAGTATACAAAAAGTAATTATAGTAATTATCTTTACTATGTAAAGTAGAGTTAATAATAATAATGGAGTTAATAAGTCTTTGGGAGTATATTTAGGAATTCAATGAATATTCTATATATTAAAAGCAGTAAAAATGTCAGGACATACAAAATGGCGAATTGGTAGCAGTGAGTTATTATTGCTACTTTCTTGGGAGGACTGGAGGGTTTGGGGCCACAGCCAGAAGAGCTCAGGGGTCAGTCCTGGTGGAGCTCAGGGATATTCAGGCTTGCTCTTGGCTTAGGGACCATGTGGCGCTGGAGGTCCAACAGGACTGCCACATGCATGGCACCTCGGGGCTCCGTCACTGTCTCCCTGCTTTCTAACAAGCTCCCTCTCTTACCGATTATGAAAAGACAGTATTGATTCTACACTGCACATCTGTCTGAAGTTTCATAGCGAGCATATTTCAATTGTATGCAAATTATTCTAGTATTTTTGCCTTTATGTGTATATAGTGTATTCTGGTGTGTGTGTGTATGTATGTATGTTTAATAAGAAGACAAATCATTGCAGTGTGTCACAGAAATAAAAAGGGAGGATTTGTTGTATTTGTTTTCACAAGAATGAAACATAAACAGTACAGAGAAAAGAAATGCAAGTTTAAGATAAACCAGGTGCTAACATCTAGGGGCAGTGAACAGTGAGTGAATTATACCTGCCCACCAACCTATGAAGAAGAGCAAATTATCCCTTCTGTATGCTTAAACGCAGATACCTATATGAAATTGCATGTCTAAGTAAGTAGGAGCAAATCCCCCAAGAAGACTGAGATAGATACTCGCAGTAGTTGATTCTAATGCATGCTTCTTTTGCTGTAGTTCAGAGATAAGGACTGCGTATGGTGCTCCTGAATGTAATGACTTCGCCTTGTTCCTTGTAGTTCTCCGGGATGACTTCAGACAAAATCCTTCCGACGTCATGGTGGCGGTTGGGGAACCTGCAGTGATGGAGTGCCAGCCACCACGAGGCCACCCAGAACCCACCATTTCCTGGAAGAAAGATGGCTCTCCATTGGATGATAAAGATGAAAGAATAACCGTGAGTATCCAGTTCAGCCTTGGGAAGGATTGCTAGACCTGCAAAGAAAAAGAGGCGTGAGATAAATGTTCCTTAAAATCCAGAACTATGGTAGTTCCCATTTTCAACTCTTCAAATGAAGAATTTTCAGTTTTACCTGTGTGGCCATGAAAAAGAGAGGAAAGGCCGCAGGATTTGTTTGAGGATCAGCAAAAGAAAGTCAGAATCACTAAGTCATGTCTTACAGTTACCACTTTCATGTATGTATTTTCATAACTTCGAAGCCTGTCATATTTCTGTGTATTACAGTAGGATTGTTGTCTTAAAAAAAGTCTGCATATGGAAGGTTGTTACAGAGCCTCCTAAGGCCCTTCAGGATTTTTACTTTTCCTCTTGTTTTTGTTGTTTTGCTTTGTTTTTTTGGAGTTTCAATACTGATTCTTAAAAATAATTTCCTACTGAATGATAACTAGTATTATTTGTCTCATTCCAAAATAAATGGTATAACTAGTTTGTTTTATTTCAAGCTCCCAGTAATCTGCACATAGCAGAGTAACTGCCTTTACTAAGTAATGATGCTCCATTTATCTCTCTCAGCATCAATTTAGTCTGACTTTTTAACATTTTCTTTATTTTTTCTTAGTATTTCCAAAAGCACTTAAATAACAAAGCTTCTACTGATCATACCATGTTTTTCTTTATTCTTCTCTCTTGTTCTAATTATGTGGTCTCTCTTTATCCCTGCCTCTGTCTCTGTCTCTCTCTCTCTGTTTCTTTTCCCTCTCTCTCTCTCTCTCTCTCTCTCTCTCTCTCTCACACACACACACACACACACACACACACACACACACACGAGTTCATTATTGAAGATTCAAGTTCCCCAGGAGCAAATGTAAGGAAAAGGTCAGTGCTAACGTTGTAGAAGAACAAATTTATGACACAGACCACATAATCCTAGTAAATACTCACCCCCTTTTCAAAACAATCAGTTAGCAGATGAGCATGGGAATTTATTTAGTGGTGGGAAAGGCAGAGAAGGTCACGGTAAACAAGATTTTAGAAACATTGAAAGGAAATGAAGCACTTTACCTGCACACATATGAATTGGAATGAGTCTCTCAAAGGATTGTTAAATTCTAGGAACTGGAGTGAGGATGACCTCGCTTGACTTTTAAGAGGTGAAGTAGAGTCATGTGTCACAGTGACCTGCATTTGGCAACTAACACTGGTTTTGGGAGCTGAGCCGAGGAGCACAAGGAGATTGTATATCTAGGAGCAAAAGTTTCTCTCTCTTGTTTAGTGATAACAAAGTCCTTCTCAAATTTATGCACAATTAAGATAATTTCCTGAAATACACACACTGTAGTTTAATGGCATTAAGAATTCTAGTTCCCCTGCCGTAATGGTAGGAGCATGTTGAAATCATTAACATTCATCTCCTTCCTCATATATAGAGGAGGATTCTACGTCAGTATTGTGTGCTTAATGCAAAGTAATAACAAATTTCTCAGCTTTGGAGATGTGGCATTAAACAAAAATGATAGAGTACTCTTTCTTTTTATCTTTTCCTATGTGTTTCTTTTTGGGGCCATACCCAGATGTGTATACAATTACTCCTAGCTCAGTGCTCAGAGATCACTCCTGACTGAGCCTGGAGAACTGTGTGATGCCAGGAATCCAAATGTCGTTGACCCTGTGCAAGGCAAGAACCGATGCTCCCTGTCTCTCTGGCCCCTACCATGCTAGAGTTTATATTTTTTCGAGTACACAAAAAAAACAGAAATGTGAAAGATAGTAGAATAATGGAGGCTGTAATAAATTGTATACAAATGTAGTTGTAAAGATGGGTTAGGTAGGTTTTAAATAGGGTTACCCTATTTAAAATAGAAACTAGATTGGATATCTATTTTAAATAGGTGATCAGAGAACATTTCATATAAAGATATAAAAATAAATGAGATCGTGGGGCTGGAGCGATAGTCCAACGTTTAGAGCGTTTGCCTTGTGTGCAGCCGACCCAGGTTTGATCCTCGGCATCCCATCTGGGCCCTGAGCACTGCCAGGAGTAATTCCTGAGTGCAGAGCCAGGAGTAACCCTGAGCATCACCGGTGTGACCAAAAAAAAAAAAATAAATAAACAAACAAACAAATAAGTAAATAAATAAATAAATAATTTGAGATCGAGAGCTCTATACGTGCCCTAGGGAAAATAGTCTAAGTAGGGCCTATAGAAATAGTACAGAGATAATGCTCTTGCTTTCCACATCAAGTCCAGATTGTTTTACTGATACAACCTGTGATTCCCTGAGAATCTCCACAAGTGGTCCCTGAACACAGAGCCAATATTAAACCTTGAGCACCACCATGTATCGCCCCAACCAGAAACCTAAACAAGACTAAACAAAAAGTCTTCAATTCAGACAAACAGTATGTTTTAGAACCTCATAGGAGCATGCTTAATACATTAAAAAGCAAAGTAGTAGGTGTGCGGGGGCAAAATGAGCAAAACAGCGTGTTTAGGAGCCTTTGACAAGGAAGAGATGACTCTTTGAGCTGGTCTGGAAGTCAGCCTAGAAAAGGGTACAAGTAAGACGTGGTTAGAGTCTGATCTTTTGTCAGGCAAAAGGAGCAGAAAGTGCTAGCACTTTAGATGTGCCCAGTAAGAAAAACTGAAGAGTTAACAATTAACTGGTCTGTATAAGAGAAAAGGTAGAGAAGCCAGTAAACACGGAAATAGAATGTTCGGTGGGGGTATCAGAGCTCAGTTTTTGATATTGCAGTTTAAAATTTGAGCAATTATCCAAGTACCAATGTCAGAGAGACAATTGAAAACATGAGTCAGACATTCAGAGTTGAGGCTGAGGCTAGAGAAGAAATATGAGTTGTGGTAGACATAAGTTCTCATTACTACTCAATCATTCCCTCCTTCTGGACAGATGAAAGGCGCTACTTCCCAGCCGCCTTGCTGTGGGGCAGACCAGTTTAACTAGCTCAGCTTCATGGGTTATGACTGGAAATTAAAGAAATTAAATACTTTAATACTTTAAACATGTAATGCGATTTGGAGACGACCGCTGGACTGGAGCTGTTACCTACTGGATCCCACAGGATGTCAAAAGATCACGTGGTCGCCCACCTACAAGATGGTCAGACTTCTTTGTCAAGACTCTGAAGGAACGGTTTGAGGCTCTTCATATTCCTGAATCAACCAGATGCCATTGGGCTACATTGGCATGTGATAGGGTCCAGTGGAAATGTTACTTGCGCCCACTAGAGCAAATCAATGATTAACAGGATTCAGGTGATCAAGTGAATACTTTAAATGCCAACACGTTCTTTACTGTTTGGCAACAACGTGCTGGGAGATAGTACAAGAGGCATGCGGTGGACCTGGGCTCTGTCACCAGTACTGCATGTGCTCCCCAAAGACCCAGCGGGAGGGATTCCTGAGCCAGGAGTAAGCCCTCAACACTTCTGGGTATTCCACTCCCCAGAAATAAAGAATATTATATGGTAACCGAAGACGTCACATGTGTCGTCCCTGGAATAACCAGTAAGAAGAACATGCGAAGAACCTATGCCTCTGGGTTAGGCATAAGAATGTCTTAATACCACTGTCTCTCTATCATGTACATGTTGACTATATACAGGTTTTTGTGTATTGAGTTGTGAGGAATTTTTTACTATGGACTAATGTGACTGGTTGACCACACCACCCCAAGATTGTAGGGTTTATCAGTAAGTACATATCATAAAAAGGTGGTAGCCTTGAACCACTGAGAGAGTGATTCACTGTATCACTGTATCACTGTCTTCCCATTCATCATCGATTTGCTCGAGTGAGCCCCAGTAACATCTCGATATGCCCTGTTTCATGCTAGTAGAGCCCAAGGGCATCTGCTTGCCTCCAGGAACATAAAGAGCCTCAATCCAATCTGGAATGAGGTCTATAATTGTTACTGGTATTTGGCATATCAAATACAACACGGGTAGCTTGCCAGGCTCTGCCGTGCAGGTAGCATACTCCTGTAGAGAAAGTAGGGGCCAGAGTGATAGCACAGCAGGTATGGCATTTATCTCCCTTACACATGGCCAACCCGGGTTCAATCCCCGCCATCCCTTATGGTTCCTGGAACACTGCAAGGTGTACATAACTCCTGAGCACTGAGCCAGGAGTAACCCCAAGCATCGCCAGGTCAGTGTTTAGTTCTCAGAGAAGAGGCAGAAATAGCAATGAAGAGAGGGGCTGAGTGAGAAGGAGAACCAGAAAGCAGGCAAGTGGAGGCAGTGTTTGAAGGCGGAGGCAGTGACTCATTTGGTTGCAGCTGGTACATCAAATAATATGGGGATTAAGAATTGACCTCATGATTGTATAATTTGGTGCACTGCCATAGATACAGCTAACAAGGACCACTTCTGTCAAATGGCTTAAAGATCGCTTGAAAGCCAAAAGTTAGGTAGAGTATTGATATCTTTTGATTCTCATGTAGTAGATAAAAGATAAAGGTGATTGTAGTCACACAATTTAAAAATGTGTTGATCTTATAAGTTGTGTCAATGCTTGTGAGTCTGCACTTTTGTGGCCTTAAAAGTTAATGACAATGGTAGATTCGAATTGTTTTAAAAGAAGTCCCCTGCAACTCCTTCTGTGTCACTTGTTGTATTAGAAGAGCTTTTTATTTTCCATGCCAAACATTTAGCGTATTAGTGGATCCTCATTTACATTTGTCACCGAGGGATCCTAGCCTGTAATTAAAGTGGATCAGTTCCTCACCTCATTGGTATTTGAGAGTCAATGTAAGAACCACCTCCAGTAAGATAAACGTCGCGCTAACCACTGACTATGGAACAAAGCCAAGATGTTAGCATATAAATAATTATAAAATCACTCTAAAGCTGCCAAAATCATGATCCACAATAGTGTCCCATATGCTAGGAAGTTGTAACATCTGAAACTTTTACTATTTCTATGACCATCTGTGTGTTTTGTATAAATTATAACTGTTAGGCTGATAAACCGCTAGAGGTAGAAAGCACATTTTCACATGCAGAGGATGAGTAGATTGAAAATAAGCAGTTTGGTTTCAAAATTACTCTTCCTGCGCACATCATAATTGTTTTTGTTTTATTTTCTTCTTAGGCAAAACTAAAATTGAGTAATGAAATGAAAACTTAAAACAGAAACAGAATGTCTGATATTATTTCCAGTTTTTTTTTCAGAATTGAAGTACATTTTAAGAGATATGGCATATTAGGTATTTTATGTAATTCTTATTTCCTAAGCCTTGTTTTCAAAGGATTGTTTTTATTTCTGTTGTTAACATGCTTTGCCAAATGTGTTGAATATAGATGAACAGGAGATTAAAGCATATAATATCTTTATGAAAAGGCAAGTGAAGATTGCACGCTTATTGCTACAGTTTTAGTTATAGGAATTTTTAGAGTTCTTTAATGTGGTGACTTTCTTTGTTGAAAAGTTAAAGGATGGCTTTCCCAGCTGTGGGAACAAAGACACACCCTATAGAAAGGGGAAATATATAATTGAATTGTTTGCAGCACCTGTATTTTTTGATGTTCTTAAGTCATTTTGTTTTACACTGACCTGGATTCTGAGCCAAAGTTTAGATCCACCATGATTAGAAACCAGGAATATATAAATAGCATTTGTTCTTCTACTTACCTGACCAGAGAAACTTTTAGATTATTTTGGCAGCATTTGATAGAATGATTTGAAAGAGACTATAGATGTTGTTCGTTTCTAGTGTTTTTTTTTCTTTCCTTTATGGTTTTCTTTTCTGGGAGTAAGTACTTATATTTAATGTTAGATAGTAGCTTCACTGGCATCTTGGATCAAATAGATTTACTTCATACCCATGAATCTTAGTCATACCCATTATTACTAATAAATGAAATTTTCTTATATGAACAAGGAGGCCAGAGTCTTTTCTTTGGTGCAAAACAGCACTCAGGCATGTTTTTAAAAGTGAGAATCTTTAATCCGCCCCAGGTATGCTGATCCAGAGACAGACATGGGGCAGAGCCGCTACTGGCTCTCACTGTGCCCAGCCACTTGTGAGGTGCCTGGGAAGAATGCAGGTTCTAGCCCTGGCCCGCCACCCCAGCAGAGCCTTGCAACAAGTCAGACGACCCCCACTCCATGAGGGCCTCCATTTTCCACATCTGGACTCCCCCTCATCAGAACTCCACCCAGCAGACCAGCCTATCACAGCCCGTTCATCAATAAATGCTGGATTTTGAGATGACTACAAGAGTATGCTACCCACACGGCAGAGCCTGGCAAGCTACCTGTGGCATATTTGATATGCCAGATACCAGTAACAATTATAGACCTCATTCCCATGACCTGATGGAATGGTTTGAGGCTCTTTATGTTCCTGGAGCAAGCAGGTGCCCTTGGGCTCTACTTGCATGAGACAGGTCAAATGGAGATGTTACTGGTGCCCGCTCGAGCAAATCGATGGTGAACGGGAAGACAGTGATACAGTGATACCTTTTGAAAATAGTGTGTTTAAATCCCAGATTAATTTCCAAGGGTGTAAAGCAGGAGTGTTAACATTAGATAAAAAAACAACACAAAAATATTGAAAATGTATTCCCATCTCAAATAAAAACCACAAAACTACATTTAAGGAAAAGTTAAAAACTATTGAAAATAGATACCATACATATTTTCTCTTTTTATAGAAATCCTTAATTATGGATAATGTGATCAGTTACAGAGTTATATTGAATAAAAGATAAGCAAATCCAAAAAAAATCAATAAAATGTTTTATTATGTTTTCAAATTTTTTAAATATTTTGTACACTGAATTGCAACACTTTTAGGTCTGCTACTCTAAATACCTGACTACACATCCACCATTAACACTGTAAGTTTAATTTATATACAGCATGCTGCAAGTGATCCATTTTCTCTAGTTTTCCTTTTCCAACCTTTGTATCCCCGATAATAACCATTTTGTTGTCAGAAACTAAGGATTTGTATTGTTGGCACATTTAAAATATAATTTGAAATCATAAGTATTTTTCTTCCTCTGTCCTTTTTTGAATGTTGTTTATCTTCTACTCAACATGTGTTGTAAAAAATGGCAGGAGTTCATCCTTTTAGCAGCTTAGTAGTATTGCTTGAGTATTAAACTCATTTTAATTCAGTTATGAGGCGATGGATGTCTGGGCTGATTCAATTCCTTGGGCACTGTGTATAATGTTTCAATGAACATAACACTGCATATACTTTTTTTTTTTTTGCTTTTTGGGTCACACCGGCGTGCTCAGGGGTTACCCTGGCTCTACACTCAGGAATCACTCCTGGCGGTGCTGGGGGGACCATATGGGATGCCGGAATCGAACCCAGGCCAGCACAGGCCGGCGCGGCAAGGCAAACGCCCTACCGCTGGGCTATCGCCCGCCCCTGCATATACTTTTGAGTTCTCTGGATAAGAACCCCAAAGTAGAAATTCTAAATTATATGGTATTTCTTTTCTTCCATTTTTGGGGCACCCCAAGTGTTCTCAGTTGCAATTCCTGGCCAGCATTGATCCTGGCGATACTCTTGGGGCATGTGTGGTGCTGGAGCTTTGAACTGGGGTTAGCAACATTAAAAGCAATCTCCGTAACTTTGGAACTGTCTACCTGGTTCCTAATCTTTATTTGGAGGGAGGAATTCCATACCATTTTCCACAGCAGCTGTACTAATTTACTGTCCCCATCAGCAAGGTGTAGAGTATCCTCTCCATTCCTTACTAATGTTCGCTTTTATCATTTTGGAAACAACTGGTGGAAGGTGTTATCTCATTGCAGTTTTTATTTTCACTTCTAATCTTGAGCTTATGAGAAGATTGAATTTTACTAATAAAGAGGAGATGGGTAATACTACCTATACATTGGGAAAGGGGGTCAGAGCAATAATCCAGCAGTTCCGGCATTTGCCTTGCATGTGACCCACCAGGTTTGATCCCCAGCATCCCACGCACTGCCATAAGAAATTCCTGAGTGTAGAGCCAGGAGTAACACCTGAGTATTGCCAGGTGTGACCCCAAAAACAAAATAAATAAAAAATAAAACATCATGAAAGCGTATTGTTTGTATAGCGGGCACCACTTGGGGCCAGAGCGATAGCACAGCGGGAGGGCATTTGCTTCTATCTGTGGCATTCCATATGGTCCGCAAGCACTGCCAGGAGTAATTCCTGAGTGCAGAGCCAGGAGTAACTCCTGAGCATGGCAGGCTGTGACCCCCACCAAAAGAAAAGCACCATTTGCTTTGCATTCATTTACTTTTTATTACTTGAATCAGGAAGTGATGAATGTATTATAAATAAGCACAGGTTGTGGGTCTACCTACAGTTTCACAGTGCCTGAGGCATTCTTTTCTAATATCCCTTTATTTTTCTTTTGATATATCACTTGCAGTTGTGCTGGACTTACTCTTGGCAGGCTCTTGAAACTATAGGTGATGTTGGGTGCAGAACATTCATGGGCAAAGCAAGCCTCGCCCATTGTATTGTCCGTTAGCTCCCTCTAAGAGCTTTCTGTTGACTCTGTGAGGCAACATTCCCTAATAGTAAACACAGGAGTGACAGGCATAGAGTTTGGTTCTCTAGTCTCTCATGAAGGAAATTTTTTTTTTTTTTTGCTTTTGGTCACCCGGCGTGCTCAGGGGTTATTCCTGGCTCTGTACTCAGGAATTACTCCTGGCGTGCTCGGGGACCATATGGGATCCGGGGATCGAACCCAGGCCGGCGGCCGCTGCGTGCAAGGCAAATGCCCTACCCGCTGGGCTACGCTCCGGCCCCCATGAAGGAAATTTTATAAATTTAAACTTAATTTTTTTCTTTGAAAGCATAAAAATAAATGCATTATAACTGGAAAGATGACCTTTGACTATCATTAATCCTGAATTACTTTACTTCAGTACTTAAAGGAAGAGCTTCAAGGACATTCACATGATTGTGCTTAAAAGTTATTCTAATTTTTAACTTAGACTCTTCAAACTAAAATTTAGAGATAAGCAGTGCTTGCTGGATTTATGCTTTGTATGTAACTATGACATACACTCTTGATTAAACTTCTGTGTACTTTGTGATAAATTATGCTGGAATTCTTTATTTTTCTGCCTGTCCTCAAAGTAGTAGACTATACATACTCTATATTCTTATATTTTTAGTTTATTAAAATCATAACTTATAGAAAAATGAGTATATATTACTCACTTCTATTAAAGCTATAATTTTACCAGAGGTCATTTTAGTGTTAGTATTATTTATCATTTAACCAAATTAATATTTTGTTCATTCTTTTTGAGGAAATCTAGAAAAAAAAGTGCACTATATCTATTTGCATTTGCATGAGGAAGAGGGACGTAGTTGGATTCTTTCCCTCTAGACTTAAATCCAATGCAATGAGCAGCCATCTCGGTTTGCCCAGGATTTTCCTGGTGTTTGTGCAGAAATCTCAAATTCTCGGGCAAAAGCTCCTGAATGCTAGGGAAAACTGGACAGTTGCTTCCCAAGTCCTAGGAGATGTATAAAAGTGCTAATTATATTTGAATGTGAAATACCACTGATACAGGAGACATTTAGAATATATAGTTTGAAATAGGTAGAACTGTATTTATATTATGGCTTTCATAGGCCGATGAACACTTTCAACATTAATAGTGGGGTGAGGAGGAACATTCAAATAATTGTCCAGCACTTCTCATTCCCATGCTGAAGTGGTGCAATTGTTAGCAGTATGTCATCACTTCTTTCTGCAGTTCTTTTCTGCTTCCTGCAAGTCTTTGTAGATTTCTTTGATTTCCCTTGTTGGTGTGATATTTTGTTAAAAAGCAGCTGACTCACATCCCATCCAAACCCCCTTTGTCCTCCCGATCCTTCACAGATTTGGCATTCAGCCCTCTCCCTTGCCAATTGCTTCCCTTTCCCCCAATTCCACATGTCTCCTTCCGGAAACCATCTGCTCCTCCTTCCTTCCTTCCCTCGATTAGTGCTTTGCCCTGGTCTTCCAATTTCTTTCATTCATTGTTCAATGTCTGTTGCTTCCTTTTCCCCTGTCCTCCCTTAGAGGAAATCAGTGTATACTTAATGTAGCTGATGTCATTGAGAACCCGTTCTTTTAAGAAGTTGAATGCGTGTTCCTGCAAAATAAATATATAGTTCTGATGTGTGAAGGTCACAGGAAACTCATGTACTGAACCAGATTTTTCTTGTCTCTCTTCCACAACGATTTAACAGTGTACACTCTCTTTTTAAACATAAGACTTTCATTTGTGATTAAATGTAAGTTAATGTAAGTCTTTAATATGAATCACAGGAGTGAGGAAGTTACAAAAAAAGGACACGTGTATCCTGCTCTACTGTATTCATTTTTAAATTGGTAATTGAAACAATGGATTAATAGAATAAAAAATGCAGTCTGGGGGCATTATAAAACCACATTAAAGCTTCCGGTTTCAGCAAACATTAAATTGAGGATTTCATGGAAATTTAATCTCTCTAAATTTTATTGTTTCCATCTGTAAAACTCATTTAATGGTGATTCAGATGATGCTGGAGTGGTGACGGGGGGTCTCTGTTTGCTCGCGATCTCCAGGTTCTTCAGTATTTTCAAGAATGAAAGTATTGAGTAATAAAGATGCCTCAGACTCAGAATCAGAGAAAGCAGAAAAGTGTATTGGAAAGTAGGCGAGAAAGGAAAAGGAACTGCCCATGTGGCGAGGAACTTAGTATAGGGCTAAGTTAAAAGTAAAAGTTCTGTATTAGCCTTTGTAAAGGCCCTTTGCTTTTCTTATCAGTGAATAATATTATAGAGAATGTGGGAATCTACAGGGATCTGACTGATTTGAGTCTTTCTGGCATCTTCCTGAGATAGTATCCATTATCTTAGTCTTCCTGTTAGTCTAGGGCAGAATTTTTATGCTGGATAATTGTTAACTCCCTGTTTCTCAGAAAAGTCCAGAAATTCGCAGAAGGTTAAAAATTGGACCAGCAAAAAAAAAGGGACCGCTCATAGTGGCTGGCAAGGGTAAACTGAGACTTGCTCTTTCTATAGTAATGATGCTCATTGACAAAGATGTTATGGAAATCCAGTAAGAAAATGAACACGGAGTTTACTCATTGGGAATGATGAGACCCTCTATCTGTATTAGTCAGAAGTGGTCTCAGAAGTATTGTTTTTAGTGTGTCTGCCTCAATTCTGGACATTTTAGTCATCAAAACCTTGATAGACAAGGGAGAACTGTTCATGTCATAACAGTTTCTTATTTCTGAACAAATATGATCATATTGTGCACATATATATATATTTACATTAAGGAAGATCTGACATTTATGCTTCTTCTAAATATCTATTTTTTCTCATTGGCAACTGTGAGAAAATTTCTATTTTCTGCGATCAACCTGATTAAGTTTCATATTTTGACTAAGCAGACCGTATTACTATTGATTAGGAAACTACCTTAATCCTGTAGATGTCTTTTTTTGTGAAATAAGATGATCAAGTGAGGATTCTGTAAGAGTGGGATCAGAATGTACTAACTTATTCATTCTTTTGACGTAATGACACTCTCCCTGCCACCCTTCCCACCTCCAGTCTAGAACAGTCACGGATATGTTCCATTGTTAGGGAATTGGTTTGCTGTGATTCAGATGAGATACATTAGATGAGGAAGACTACTTTTTTCTTGAGAAACATCCTCCAAATTTGCATTTCTATTTAAATTATTACACATAGTTGAAATCTCAACGTTTTGGAGATTGAAATTGGGAAGAAGAAAACCACCACCATTTCAGACTTGTCTGTGATGTCCAAGTTGTCTTCTGAGACTCATAATAAGCCTTCTCAGTTTCAGGATGCAATTTTTTGTGTGTTCTATAGATTACAAATGCTGTTTAGAAAACACGTAAATGTTGCTCTAACTTCTCATTATTTATGTGGTACTTGGATACCAAAACCTCGAAATGTAGATTTCTGGGTCTTTGTACATGCTATTCTCTGTCTAGACTGCTCAGACCTTAATATCTTCCAGGTTTCTCTCATGTTTTAGGTCTCAACCTAAAGGTGTCTTAAGAAATGCCAGCTACAAAACTCAACTCTTTATATACACAGCAGAATTATATTTCTTTCATGTTATTAAGTTTTTCTTATTTAATATCTTAAAATCATTATATAATTTTATTTAGTATAGATGAGGCAGAAAAGAATATTTTATAGTCCCTCTATTTTATGGTTGGTGCTCAACATACAATTCTAGAGGAAAATTAAGTGAATAGGATGTATGTAGGAAATAGCACATCTAGAACTGGAAGTTTGCTAATTTGTACTGTTTTATTTCCATGTTATTCTTTTATTCACCTGTTGTTTTCATTTTAATTCACCTAGAAAGGGGCAGGTGTTGGATGGATTTCATCCACTTTCTATTCCGAGTGCATATTTTGTTCCCATGCTTTTGCAACAGTAAAGGAAAAAAGAAAAAATGAACAAATTATTATGTGAGCAAATATAGTTTAAACAGATTAATTATAAGGGCAAATATATTTCTGTAAATGTGATTTGGGCCGCCAATTTCCACATCCAGACTCCGCAGCTTGTCCGAGTTCCACCCAGCAGAAGAGCTGATCACAAGCCCGGTCGCCTGCTCCGTGGTTCATCAATAATGCACTAGATGATAGGAGACTACAAGAGTATCCCACCCACACGGCAGAGCCTGGCAAGCTAGCCGTGTCATATTTGATATACCAAATACCAGTAACAATTATAGGCTTCATTCCCATGACCTGATGGAGTGGTTTGAGGCTCTTTAATGTTCCTAGAGTGAGCAGATGCCCTTGGGCTACACTTGCTTGTGACAGGACATATGGAGATGTTACTGGTGCCCGCTCGAGCAAATCTTTTGAACAACGGGAAGACAAGTGATACAAGTGAAGTGATTTACAGATGCAGAACTTTAGTGATAGAACTAACCTGAGAGATTATAAATGGGCAGGCCCCCTTAAGAAGATAACAGAATCAAATCATTTAATTTGTGCTGAATCCTGTAATAATTCTGTGTGTAGATCCAGAGAAAGAAACAGATCACTGCGCATTTTTATTTCTCTCCTGATTTTTTCAGGATAGTCTAGCTGATTAATCCTTTAAAAACAACATTTATCTTTGATATCTATCTCAAAATTTCACAGGAAAGTATTCTGTGGGATTAATTTCATGGAATTTTAATGTTAGTTTTACAGCCTAAATTCAATATTTCCTATTCTTATATCAGTTGAAAGTAATATTTTAAATTAAAAAGATTTAGCAATTTCCTGTTTCTTTATCCATTCTGTACAAAAATGACCATTATTGAAGTGATTGTTCATTGTAAATTTTTGCTTTACTAAACAATTACATGTGTATGTATGTTTATGTCTGTGTTTAAATACTCTGGGGCCACACCTAGTTTTCTAGTGTTCCATGGCTGCATGACAAAGTAGCCCCTCTGCATGTGCTTGGTGGACCTTGTGGAGCCAGGGATTGAACCTCGTGCTCCCACATACAAAGCAGGTGCTTTAATCTCTAGCTCTTACCAATTTTGTTATCAAGAACATAAATATGTATGTTAAATGTATCTTAAAGCATTACGTGATGAGGTTTCCTTTCAGTTTCATTCAATATGACATTGTAGCATATAATAAATCCAGCTTAACTCAAGCCTTTTCAATAATCTTTTGTATCTGAAGCTTCTTTTTAAAATTCATTAACAACTAGACCTTTGTCAAGTGTTTCAGACAAGAGTTTTTAATTTAAGATTGAAAGTGAATCCTTTTGATTTAGATTTTTGGTGAAATTGAAAAAGGCGAAAGCAATACTAATTAAATTATGTCATATCTTGCTCGGCTCTAAAGGGGTGAGGAGAAATACACGCAGCAGAACTCAGGTTGCTCCCTGCAGCTCCCAGCCCAGTCACGTGGTGCCAGAGGGAATTTCACTCCTGCATGAAAACGTGTCCACTCCTTCCTTTTGAGCCGTCCCCCTGCTCCCCATCTTGATCATTTTATGTGTACATAAAATATATGAAACTTGTGTATAACATAATTTAGGAGCTCCGCTAGTTTATAGTCTGGTCATTTCTGAATCCCTTGAGACACTTTACTGTAATTCTTAATCAAAATTTTAACTCCATGTAACCTAACTTAAGCACCAGAGAAGTGTGCAATTGTTTCTGAAATCAAAATAAAGTAGCTGAGGCTGAAGATATCAGTTAAAATGCTTTTTTCCAAGTTTGATCAGAGAGTTGGGGGAGACAGAGAAGAGGAGGAAAAGGAGGAGGAGAAGAAAAAGAGGAAGAATGCCTGCTATATAGGCACACTGGGGAGGGAATCTGGGGACTTGTAGGCAGGAAGTTGCACTGGTGGAGGGATGGGTGTTGCAGCATGTATGACTGAAACCCAATCATGAACAGCTTTGTAAGTATCTATCTCACAGAGTTATAATAAATAATAATAGAATGTAATCTCTTGAGACACTTTAATTTCTAATAAAATTTTTAACTCATAGAACCTAACTCAAGCACCGGAAGAGTGTGCAGTTGTTTCTAAAATCACAATAAAGTAGCAGAGGCTGAAGATAGTCAGTTAAAATGCTTTTTTTCCAAGCTTGATCAGAGTTCAAGATGTAGATCATATGTCCAGCATGTGTGAAATATTGGGTTTGAAATCTGTGTGGCATGCTCCTTTATCTTCCCAGAGCACCACTGACTACAGCTTGTAACACACACACACACACACACACACACACACACACACGACATGATATACTACAGAAGGTTCAAGTTTCCTCTGAGTAGTGTTATATACTTCCATTGGCTAGAAAGTCAGAACATATGTGAAAAATCAGAATAATCTTGAA
The DNA here is from genome assembly GCA_021461705.1 of Cryptotis parvus. NCBI lineage: Eukaryota > Metazoa > Chordata > Mammalia > Eulipotyphla > Soricidae > Cryptotis > Cryptotis parvus. Next base: position 217,087 of record JAJIBD010002254.1, read on the forward strand.
CAGAGGTTTTGGAATTGTAATGATATTGATGTTTTATACTGTTTTATGATTCCTGCTGATTGGCAGGGCACTTTAAGTCTCTTGAATCTGGCTCTCTGAAAAAAATGTTTTTTCAATGATTTCCTCCAAACTGATTTTATTAGACTTTCACCATCTAGCCCCACCCAAATGCTTCAGTGAAAGCAACTTGAGAAGACATAGAGAGCCTAAAAAGACCTGCTTAAACCTCTTTCCTTCGGGAGTTCTGCCAGCTCCTGAAATTCCACTGGGCCAAAACTCGATGTGTTTCTAGGCTGCTGGTTTACATCCATGCCCTTCCGAGCAGATCTTCCAAAAAAATAGAAGGTTTTGACTAATCAGCTGAAATATAGTTGTGCTTCATGATTCATTACAATTTTCAACATAATAGCCTAACTAGAAGTATTTCGACTTTGAAAAATGAGCACACATGGTTCCATAGCAAAGCCTGTATTAGGATTTTCACATTAGCTCAACAGTATTCCAGCATAAAAAGCTGACTGGCAAATGTTGTTTCCAAAAGTTTTCCTTTTTTTTTTGTTTTTTTTCCCTTGTTTTGCAAGCTCACTAAAGACAGCTTGTTCCTCCAGTTTTTAAGATCTTTGATATGTCTGATTGTGTCTTTACATTTCTCTAAATAGCCAAAAAACTAGTGGAATTGTACTACTGTCTGGGAGCACTTTCTTTAATTATAGGTTATAGTAGTTCACCAAATTAAAGGTACAATCTTTTGTGGTTTCGAGGATGGTGTTCCAACCACTTTATTTTATTCTCTGCATTCTATTAATCACAGATGAAATGATTCTCTAAAGATAGAGTTGCAAAATGTACCTTAAAACAGTGCTTTATAACTTTTAGCTGAGTTTGGAAAAATATTTATATGACAGTAAAATATTTTTGGTAAAGTCATTGTTCCTCTCAGTTGTTTGCAATTTTGTATTAGTGTAGGTGGCACAGACTCTGTGTTTCTGCTTATGAAGTAGGCAGGATCAACTATACTCTCAAAATGAAAATAGTAGATCCCAAAGTACAGTTGATTTTATAGATCATTGTTTCCTTAAGCATGATACAAATGCAAAAGTTTAAGAAATTAATTTGAATACTTCAAACTTTAAATTAGTTTTAATTAGAGCATTTAACATGTGGTTGGGCTTTGTTTTTCATGATTTATGAGAGGTAGTTGGACTTTACTTATTCAACTTGTCCTTATTATCACTTTAATTTGAAGATGCTTTCTCAAAGAATAATCTTATGTTTATTTAAGAATGGTGGTCTTCTCTAATCTAATCTTAATTCTGCATTTTTTAAACTGAAAGATTGTTTTAAAAAGCACTAAAATTCTATTGGGAACATCTGACCATTTCAATTTTATCTCCTTAAACCCTCAGAATTGAATAGTATGATGAATTGTACACTTATAAAATAATGTGGTATGCATTAACAAAATCACTAACAGATTGAACAGGTTTGTCTTTAAGATCTTATGTATTTAAGTAATCACGCAGCTTTAAAGGCTGATCACGCTAGAAACAGCCTTTATGTTTAAGTCACCTTAAGAGCCTCATCTTGTGTGATGGAAAATTTCAAGAGCAGTTAAACTCAGTCTTCATAATACAGGTTGAAAATAATGGAAATTAGTCTCCTTGACTGGATAAAGTGTAATTTACTAAGAATCCATTATTTCTTATTTCTTCGCCTTTTAACATTCGTGGTGTCACTCTTCACTCACCTAGATTCATCACATCCCCATTTTACCCCATGCATCATACTTACAAAAGATCGTGTCAGATTTCTTCTTCTTTATTGAGCAGCTTATAAATATTCTGTTTCAATTTTAACATACCATGATAATAAGTAAATGTTTATATGGAAAAAGAATTGCTAGTCTGCTGTATAGAAACCAGCATAATATATTAAACTAAATTTGTCCTACAAAAAATGCACTTATTAACATGTGCTTTTGCCATTGGCAGCTAGATGAATTAATGGCAATTAGGTTGGATATCAGATCAGTCAGGCTTAAATCTGGAGTGTAGTTAGAAGGAGGGCCATCAATCTAACACACTCAGGGAGGTCCACCAATAGCCCCTATTTCTTTTTCCAGCTATTGGATCTTAGGAGATATATATTTACAAGATACTGCAAATGTCTAATCTGTGTCATGAGCAGAAAAGATGAGATTGTGTTGCCTGTTCAGGAAAGCTAATAAACTTTATTTGGGATCTGTGTAAACTGTGTTCCAGGCATTGCAAATTATCTGGAGAGTTTCTAATACTCCCTGAGTCTTGCCCTCCTAAAAAGAAAAATATACCTCCCTTGTGACACAATTCTAAGAGTGAAAGATGATGTCAGCAAAGTTGTATATATTGCAATATGGGTACAACACAGTTATCAAGTATAACAATATTTATTATTAATATTGGTGTAAAAGGTATTAGTATAATTTGTAAAATTCATCATATTCACTCATGAATTTTTTTCTGTGTGTAAGAAAAGAGCTGTCAAATGTTTTTTTATGCTTAGGGTGTAGCTCTTTTTTTAAGTGTTTTTTTTTTTTTTGCAGTTAAGTCCTTTAAAACTTCCATGTAATCAGAATTTAAAATTGTAATTATTTTGCTATGAAAGCCTCAGAATTTAAATTTGTCACACTGCTGTATGAAATAGTGTAGTTCTAACATGAATTCTAAAATGTCAAGCGTTTTTTTCTGCTCTATGTTGGCTGAAATATTTACGACAGTCTTTCATCTCCGGTTGTTCCAATTGTGAACAGTTCTGGCATGCGCATTCCTTGTAGATTGTGCTATATATTAGAAGTTAGACAAGATCGTTGCCGTTAGAAAAGTTATAGACTAGCAGGAAAGACACAAGGTAAAGCTTTTTAAAAAAAATATAAATTAACTTTGTCTCCTTATATTCACACAAACATCGTTTTCACTAGATACTTCCCTTGATATGCGATGTTCCACTTGGGTTTACAGAGGAGCACCTTGGAGTCACTGTGCTCTGAATTTCATTTCAGTTCAGACAGTGAAACATGTAGGCGTCAGGTTAGTAGAAGTTCAAAACACTGAAATCCTTAACGTCAGTAAGACGCTTGGCACTGCATTTTCAGTTTAGTGTGTTTTTTATTTAGAAAACCAAACTATTTTTGACTGAGAAAAACTGTCCCAGACAAAGATTACTGTAGTTTTTAAATAGTCTTTGCTATAGATAACTACAGAAATACAAGGAAACAGGGTATTCTTTTTTTTTTTTTAGTTTTTTAATTTTACAATTACAAAGATATACAATTAAAAGTTCATATTTGGGTTTTGGTCATACAGTGTTGCAGCACCCATCCTGCCACCAGTGCCCATCTCCCACCACCAACATCCCGGTTCCCTCCCTCCTCCCCCAGCCCTGCTCCATGGCAGGTTCTTTATTTCTTTCTGTTTCTCTCTCTTTCTCTTTTCCTTCCCCTCCAGACTATAGATTACAGAACATACATTAAAGGGTTGTCATGTGTATCTTTTTGCCTCTATTTAATGCTCAGTTCTAGGTTGGAAAACAGGGTATTCTTATATGTGTCCATAAGTCCGTCATTAGTTGTCAGAAAGAAATGTGTCTGGATTAGTTTTGAAGTTTAATATAATCCACCCAATTTTTTTTTTGTAGTCTAGAGAATCAAACTTGTTTCTAAGTCATATGTTCTTTGACTCACATCGTTATGTTGTCCTAATTGATTTCTAGTTAGGAGTTTGTAAATATGATAGATGAATATATATTTAATTCATTTAGTGTATTCAGTGCTGGAGGAGAAATTGCTCGTATTTTTGTCTTTTTTTTTGGGTCTCTTTAGAAATGAAGCACAGATTTGCCAAATAACTGATCCAGATTCACTTGCTTGGAATGATGATCAATAAACGAGATGGAGGCATCCTGCTATAGAGATATTGGATTTTTTGACCCTGATCTGATGAGCTCTCGCTACTGATTAATCAATTAAGCTTGTCACTACCAAGACTCTGCATGCCAGCCTAGACTATTTGGGATTAAAATGCCACAGGAAGATAATCAGTATTTACTTCAATTTATAGCCATTAATTAGGGATTTTCATACTTACATAGAACCTTCATTAACTTAACAGCCTGAAGTACTTTTCCCCTTACTTTCTATAACATAGTTCTGAATTATAAATTTTTTGAACCAAGATTCCATTGCATACCCAAACTTGAAATGACTTTAACTACTATGACTAGATATCTTCTGCAGAATATAAGTGATTTTTAAATTTCATGGATAACAAATTGTTCTCTGAAAAGGCATTATTTTAGCAAGACATTTGGTGATGAAGGAAATTCTCACACTGGATGTAAACCACAGAGAACGGCATATGAACTAAGGGCATTTGCTTTTTGAAAAATTATTTTCAGCTGGTACACTTGTAAGTCAGAAAGTCAACTGCTTAAAAGTGAGCCTTTCTGCTCTCGAATGCTATTGAGTATTTGTCATTTTTATTTCTAGAGTATGGTTATCATTTTTTCGTATATTTTTATTCCGGCTCTCCTAACAGAAACTGTATGCAAATTCAAAAGTGTGGCCAGGTGGTTGAACAAGATTATAAAAGGCAAAAACTGACGTTAAAAGTGAAAAGTGCCCCTTAACACTTTATTTTTACCCTTTGAACGAAAAGAGCATTGTCTCATAATACTATGAGGAACCTACTACATTAACTTACATAACTGTGAGCTAAATTAATTTTCATATGCCTGTAGAAGACTACAATATAATGCCAAGACTCTTTAGAGAGATAAAAAAAAATCAATCCCCTATAGTACTTTTAGGATGAAGTTAGTAAAGACTGCCCCCGCCCCCAACAACTATTTATAGTGCTTCCTTTTCACGGGACTCACTTTTGGGTTCTGATCTTTAATGACTCGGGAAACAGACACTTGGGGAATCAGCTAAAAGCCTTTGCTGCTTCATCTGCTCACCATTTAACCAGCACTCAACACAGTCTGTTTCTGGTTGGAAACACTATAAATTAGAGTAGAGAGATTTTGCGGGTTGATTACATTAGACGTTATAACTTTGGGCCCAAGAAAATGGAAAACCCAAAGAAAATGACAAACCTAGTCTTCGTAGTGACTTGACACTAGATATTTTGTTTGTTTTGAAGCTGTGTTTCTTCTTTCTGCTATATCTTGTTCAAATTAGGATTCCTCAAAAGGTCATCCATGCAGGTAAACTAGATAGATTTCTAGAAAGGTAGTAATTGCTACCTTCAAAAAAAGAAAATCTTTCACTCTCTCCCCTCTCTCTAATTTAACTATCCTTCTGTTGCATGGTAGCATCCATTTGCCTGCAATTAGCAATATAGTTCTTCTTGATGTAGTGTATAATCAAATTATCATAGGTGTGCTTTTGCAGTAGCAAGCAACCAACTACCAATTTTTAAATTGCTATGAGCAAGCAATGAGAAGTTTTCTAGGAGTGATGACTGTAACAGGGAAAGGCAGCTGCCTTAGTCCGAGGCAGCAATTCTCCAGGGCCTCTGCTTGCAGCTGGCAGCTCACCAAACTGCGGAGAGAGCCACGCGTTCCCACTGGGATAATTGCTTTTTCTGCATGAGTCTCTTGTTGCTTCTCTCTGATGATCAAGTGTGTTTAAACTCCTGACTGGAATCATGTTGGTTTTTAAATGGCATTGTAAAGTGTACCAGCAAACAAATGAAATTGGATCATGTTCTCTTGTATGCATGTAGACCAAGCAAATATGGGATGCAGTGGAGAGACTTTAATTGCCTGTTTTTCTACTCAATTCCACTCCAAAGAGAGAGTTGAAAGACCTACAACAATGTTAAGGTTTTCACCTTGTGATGCTCCGCCTTTTACTGTCAACCATGGAAAAAAAGTCAAACGGTCACTTGCTTTTTCCTGTTCATGTTTTCTTTATAAGTATGTGATTATCAGTCATCCTTTTTATTACACATTTTTAAAAATTTTTTTGTAAATTTTAATTTACACAATTAAAATTTTGTAATTTCTGTAAATTCCTTGAACATTATTCACATTTTGAGACAGTTACTAAAAAGAAATGGGCTTTTCGTATGAGTGGGTGAAAAATGGATTAGTTACTTCACAATAAGAACATTTTTACAGTATAATTGAAGTCTGACTAGGGTTTAATTTTTTGTTGTAAATACTAATGTACTATTTTTTTTTTTGGCTTTTTTGGGTCACACCCGGCGATGCTCAGGGGTTACTCCTGGATCTGCACTCAGGAATTATTCCTGGCGGTGCTCGGGGGACCATATGGGATGCCGGGGATCGAACCTGGGCCGGCATGGGCCTGCCGCGAGCAAGGCAAACGCCCTACCCACTGGGCTATCGCTCCGGCCCCTAATGTACTATTTTTAAACATCTCTTGGGTGAAATCATTATCGTTTGGTGTCAAAAGCTTATATTTAATTGTCATTTAGTTGATTATGAATATGTAGAATATTTTCTTAACAGTATTTGAGCACCAACATGGAATAAGATCATAACTAATCAATAAGCCAAACAAGGATATTTAAAACTAAAGATTTCTTCCTCCTCCTACTTTCTCGCACACAGAGTTAAATAGGAATAAGGAGAGGTGAAGTTTTGGGAAAATGATTTCACAGATATGAGCCAGGGAAATAGCTCAACCAACTGAAGAACATGCCTTTGATTGCAAAACACCAGTTCATTAGCTTCTCCCACCCACCCTCCCCACACATACATACTGCATGGTCCCTGCATACCACCAGGTGTAGGCAAAACGTGCAAAAATGTTTGTAAAATCATTAATATATAAATCATTAATGTATAATTGTTAATCGTAAATTTCCTGAATTTTCTTATTCTTAAGGATAGTGTCTGTGGTGATTAGATTAGTAAATATAAATTTTTGTCAGTTGTTTTATATAGGATTCTAAAGGAAAAATACCAGATTTGTTATCTATATATTCAAAAATATTTAATGAACATTCACTACATTGAACATTGCACTAAAATTAGTAAAGATGTGAAATTACTGAGAGATATGAGTTTTAACCATTCTTATTGAATTACTTATCTGGGGGCATGGATAATAAATATTGCAATTAAAATACTTTTTTGCTTTGATGTTATACAAGTCCTATTTCGATTGTTCACGTCATTCATAGTTTATTGGGCATACTATTTTATATTATAAGATACATTTTATCAGTCTTTTGTTCTATAGAAATATAAATATAGTTATACCACCACCAGGTTTTTTGCTTAACTTTGAATGCAGTGGAGATTGTATTTTTTTTCACAATGCAATTTTTGTTATTGTAATCCCAAATAATCTGAAGGTTTTATACAAAATTCAAGACAAGGCCACAACTTAGTTTTGTCCAATGTAAAGAAACAGAAAAATTACTTATACTTTCCAAGATATTGAGATAATGGAACCAAGCCATTGTGTCCCAAAAACCTACAATTCCATGATGCTATATTGGAGGATATAATAGAAAGACAAAAATAGAGGCTGGAACAATAGTAGAGCAGCGACTGTGCTTGTCTTGCATATTATGATCCAGGCTCCATCTCTGGTACCCTTTGTGGTCCCTTGAGCCCACCAACTGTGATCCCTGGCACAAAACCAGGAACAAACTCTGACTAGAGTTGGTGTGCCCCACACCCCCCCCCAAAAAGGAGTAAGAATAATTCAATGATATGTTGACTAGCCATAAAGGAAACAGAAAGGTCCTATGTTTGATACATTTATTACATTTCAAACCTGCCGAAAATATTTCATTAAAACTAGATCAATGAAATGCACTTGGGTATATAGTTATAAAATAATTGTAGTTTTCTTATTTTTCAGGTTAGTTTGCCATAGAGCTTGACTTAGCATCTGTCTAGTAAATACTGAAATAGTGATCTAGTAAACCATCCTATGTTAGCATTGTATACAATCTGGAGGCCACTTAACTATCATTTATTTATTTATTTTATTTATTTATTTATTTTTGGTTCGGGGCCACACTCGTCAGTGATCAGGGCCTGCTCATCCTAATCCCACTTTTGTGTTCAGGGTTCACTCCTGGCAAGCACAGGGGATCTTCCCAAGGGGGTTCTAAGAATCAAATCGAGTTCGCTGCATGCAAGGCAAGTGACTTACTCGTTGTGTTATACTCCTCCCCTAAAGTTATATTTTAACATGATACCATGCACATGCTTTATTAGATCAGCTTATGTGTATTTTTAATTAGATATTCCCAGATAAAAGTTTGGCTTAAGTAGATAGCAACATATACTTCTTTGCACTAATTCCTTTGTTCCCATTAATAGTACAGAAAGATTGTTTTGGGGGAGAAAGAGCTTATTGTATGTAAGAAGGCATGCATGCTTTAATTTGACTCATTGAAGTTTTTCTGGAGTCATGTTAGAGACTCATGAATATTATGTTGCTTCTTCCCTCTCCTTCTTGCCTGCTCAAACAAGATCTTTGGGGGCTTGTTTTTGTTGTTATTGTCGAGTCAATGCTAAACTTCAAAGGAAACTAAAAGCTGTTATCATGACCTCCTTACATGTCTCTGTTGAAAGGAGTCTTCGGGGACCATCCAAAAGTACCCTGCAGTTTATTTCACTGATTCACTGTCTGGGGGCTATGACTGGCCATCTGGGGTACCTGCATCTCATTGTCATTATGAAGTCTTAAACCAAGGCAAAGTACCTCTCTCTGCTCACAGCAGCAGGATTTCTCTGCAATAGGTCAAAGGTCCTGAAAAATTGACATGTTGCTATGAAGAGGCAGTATGCCCAATGAGAGCTGGTAGTGAATTTTTTAAAGGATGATACATAAACCATTCTCTAACACCTCTCACTTTACTTACTTTACAGGGCAGTATGAAAGCAATGATAAAGAATTGGGTTTCACAAATTGAAGAAACCATTATTATTGTTATTTATTTCTAAAAAATAGTTTGTGTAATGTATGTAATTAATGTGCTGCTGTATAGTTTAGAACAATGTAAAACAGAACATCTTTGTAATTGTATATCTCACGGTGGTATAAGAAAATATTAATGTAAAAATATAAAAAATAATTTGTTATATAAAAACGAATCAGATTTTCAGAAAAGTAGTTTCTAAAACCCTATTTTAAAACACGGCATTTCATGTTTATCCTGTTTGTCAAATGTTTACTGCTATGAAAGAATATAATTTGAAAATCATAGGAAAATTAAGCATTACAGTTTCTCACAGTCATACTTACTTTTGTATGTCTCACATGTTATTTAAACACATTTATCCTTTAAAATTAAAAATTAGTCTTCTACTAATCCATTATTAGAGAATGTTTTAAAAGGATATTTCTAGTAAGGTACACAGATTTTAAATGCAAAATGTATGAAAGGAAATAGATAAATTACATGACAGTTTGGTTGTTAGCAATTCAGAATCATCTTTGAAGGCCTTAATATAATTAGTGGTTTCATTTTTGGTCTGCTGAATTCAAGTCACATTAGGTTAATGTAATTAAAAGCAGAGAAGATTTTGTGTAGCCAAACCAGTTAATTAGCCCCAGTTGGTTTAGAATTTTAACCTAAAGGTGTATGGATAACGTTGTAAGAGTAGTGCCTGAAAAAAAAAATTCAGCGTAACAGATACTGCAAATCATCTGACTTGCTTTAGGGTAGAAAATGAAGACATCCTGAGGAGTTCATTGTAAGTTCATCTTTATTTCTGATTTTAGCCAGTGATTGCAGTATAAGCTGCATGCTGCATTGCATAGGCAGACAGAAAGCTAACTTTATTTTTTCATAGACACATGCTACATGGGCAAGCTACAGTGTTCTTATAGTCTAAAAATAAGTATTTGAATTATACTTTCATCAGAATTATGAAGTGGTTCTCTTTACTCTTGGTTGAAAAAAGAGGTCATTGTTTCTTTTATCTGCCTTTTTTTGATTATTTTTATTACTCAGTAGACAATTCACTAAAGGGAATGAATGCAATATACAACAATTTTTCTCCTGTTTCAGAGAAATATTCAAGTAGGTGAAGAGATGACTTGTTCCCCTACAGAAAACTAATCTCATATTAGAGGGCGGAAACCCTGCACACTGTATAAGAATTCTGTCACTACATTAACATTTTTGTACCTTACTGTCTCTAAAACAGTTTCTTTTTTAACTCTGACTCTGTTCCAAAGAAAAATATTTGAGGCTTTAAAATTCCTTACTACCTTCATCTCCTTTTCCTCTGCCGGCTCTTCCCCCCCCAAAGGAGCAAGCCCACTGGGACCCCTTTTTGTTTTGTTTTCATCAAGTATAGCAGAGTCTCCCCTTTAAGCACTGTCTAGAGCTTATGGAAATGTAGGCTTCTAATGTGGTTACACTGTGGGCTGTAAGGTACATGGTAATGAGGAAGTAGAAACTCCGCCTTGGGTTTCTAACATAGGCTTGATGCCAGCATATTGTCTGAAAGCTTAACAAATTCGGCTTCTCCACTACCCGGATTATGTTAATTGAAGAAGTGCTGAGGCAGTGCAGTGTTTAACATTGTGTCTGTTCATTATACAAACTCCTTTTTGATAGGTTTACAATTTGGCTGTCAGACCCAGCTGCAGGAAGAGGCCTGCTAAGAAATATTTCCTAGCTTGTTTGAAATCGAACTATTTTCATGTTTGGTGTTTGTATTTGTTCGGCATATCTTTCTCTGTAGAGAGAGGAAATGTCAAATGTTGATTTATGAAGGAACTCTAAGATTGAGAATACACCACGTCAGCCTTTAGCATCAGTATTTGTATCTGCCTAAAATGATGATTGTTAATAGTTGATACTGGAAAGCTGGTTTCCGTGTTTGGTTTTAATGCTGTGGCTACTTTGGGGTGTTTCTGCTCCTCCTGTTTGTTTATTGTCCTTTTTGTTTATTGGGGGGGGAAAAAAAGTAAAGACCATCAGGCTTTTGTGTAATTCACATTCGTGAACATAGAGGATAGACTTTTTGTCAGTTGGACGTTACCTTGGCTAAACTATGCCGCAATCAGTTTGAATTTATGTAACTTTAACACTTTCATGCACTTTTCCTTATTTCTCCATGTTTTCTCCTACTTTGTTTTATTCCATCCTGTTGCTCAAGTTCTCTCTCTGACCTATCTAGGAAATAAGTTCTTCTAACTTAAGTACAATGTGTGTAGTCACTTGTTTATTTTACTGTATACTTTGACATCTTTAGCTGCCATTGCAAGTAGTACAGAAAGAAATACAGCGTTTTATAAATAAATTATCTTATTGATGAGGTGGTGGGGTGTTTCAGGGCAGGGAAAGGTGTATTTCTCATTTTTTCATTTATACCAGCATGGACCGTATCAGCAATGATTTTCCAAATAGAGTAAAATTTATCATTTATCTTTATTTTTTTGTCATTTTAATCCAGATGCCCTGCAACCAGAGACAGCTCTTTGGAGCAGAATTTCTCATGCTTGGCACTGTTGATATTTGGGTTAGATGGTCTTTGCTATGAAGTAATCCTTTGTGCATTGCATGCTATTTACCTGGATCGCTCTGGCTTTCCCCCTCAGGATGGCAGGAGCCCCTCCCTCCATCATGACCACCAAACTGTAGAACCAAAAATATCTCCTGACATCTCCAGGGAGAGGGAGGGTGAATGTTTCCCTAGAGAATCACTGCTTTGGAGAAAATAATAAAAACTTGTCTAGCCTGAGAATTGTTTCTAAGGCTCTGCTACATTAATGGGTGAATGGAAAGAAACAGTTTGGTAGTTTTTTGTAATTTTTTCTGACAGAACCCAAGTAAAGATGCGTTAGTGTTGTAGGCAGGCAGACAGGCGCCACATGGCAATAAATTCCTGAAGAAGAGCTCCAGAGCCACACCTGATTGAAGCCGAAACCAAACTTGATAAGACCATAAACAATAACCTGGAGGAGAAGGCCAAAGGAATGTGTAAATCTCCTGAGGAGATGAATCATCCTTCCGCCCAGGACCCAGCTCAAGGAAGACCCCAGGACATTCCAGTCAGAAGACCACTCCCAAAGTCTACTCCCCTTGGCACGGGCCCTAGCACCGGGTTAAGCCCCTGGGAGTAACTTGGGGGAAATCTATAAAAGCCCCTGACCAAGGACCCACTCCTGGGCACACACGCCTGCCGCTGCAAGGACACTCTGCTCCTGGCCAGTGGCCAAATTGGTGCCTGAGCACGTGTGTTGCCCGCATCTCCCTCTTGAGATGTGTTCTCTCTTTTACTTGCTCTCCGCCTTTGGGCAGCCCGCATCCTCCCTTGAGCGCTTTCTTTCCTTTCTCTCCCTCCCCCTCACCTAAAACCTCCTCAATAAAACCTATTTTACTTCACTGCTCGTCGACTCCTGAAAATTCTTTTTCTGCGGGAAGACAAGAACCTTGAGGCAGACCTGGGTAAGGCCTAGGATTGACTTTCCTTTCCTGCAAGAGCAATTCCTCGCTCCAGCCTGAGTCCGTGGCTCCCGGAAACCCGGGTGTTGGGGATTAACTCCGTGCCTAGAGATCAAGCGGACATCAGGCGTGGCACGGCCACCTCGTGGGGCTGGTGGGGCTCAGGCCCACGCCGTGCAGGGGCTCATCGCACTTCATCAGTCCTTAGCCTGCCCAGCGGGTCCGGTGGCAAGGCGGCTGGGGGAGAAGCGACCATCTCTCTCTCCTTCCTGCCTCACATAAGTCACCCGTGGGGTCCACCTGCAACATTAGCAGTTAATTTAAGTAAGAACCCTCGAAATTTAACCTAACATGAATGTAATATAATGCTGATGGTGATGATAATGATGACGATAAAAATGCAGGCATTTTAAAGTTTTCTATATGATTTTCTTATGTAATTCTTATAACATTTCTTAAGCTGTGTGATAATTACATCCCCATTTAAAGATGAGAAATCTTAGACACATAAAAATGAATAGCTTACCTAGGGACTGTGTACTGGTATGCGCACTTGCGTGTGTGTGTGTGTGTGTGTGAGTGTGTATTAAGAGGCAGTGGGGAGAGCAATAGTACACAGGTAGGGCGTTTGCCTTACATGATACAGACCTGGATCCCATCCCCAGCATCCCATATGGTCCCCTGAGTACCGCTAGGAGTAATTCCTGAGTGCGGAACCAATAGCAACCTCTGAATTGTTGGGTGTGACTCAAAAAGCAAAAAAAAAAAACAAAAAAAAACAGAAGCAGTTAGGGTCCAGGGCCCATGATTAGGATTAGTATATATAATTTACACACACACACACACACACACACACACACACACACGCATAGTCCAGGGCCCATGTTTAGGATATGATTTAGGATATGATGATATATATTATATATCTATGTCTACATATATACTTATATATAGAGAGAGACAGAGAGAGAAACAGAGAGAGAGAGAGAGAGAGAGAGAGAGAGAGAGAGAGAGAGAGGGGGGGGGGCAGGCGGACAAGGTCAAGAGCCCATATTGAGGATATGTAATTTTTGGATCAATTTGAAGGATTATATGGGATCTGTAAACCTAGTGTTGGGGTCTTCCCAAGTGGTGCCTCAGGGTCCCCGGACCACCCTCAGTGATACTGAGCCAGCTAGACCTGTGATTCCATGCTAGGGTCCCAAGATGCAGAACACTAAGAGCCTGAGCTACGAGGGGCCAAAGGAAACACATAACTCTGCAGCGGGGCCTTCGGAGTTAGACCTGGAAATAGGATGTCTTGAGGAATTTGTGTATGGATTTTGATTTTGGTTCTGATGTATATAGTGTTGGGTGAAAAACATAGCTGCAGCTTGTTGTTCATTTTTGTTTGTGCTTACCCAGCAGGGCTCCAGGGTTTATTCCTGCAAGACAAGTGCCTTAGCCCTCTGACTGTCTCCTTGGCCGTACAATGCTACAATATATTTGACCTGATTTAGATATTGATGATTAATTCCTTTGCTATTGATATTAGAAAAATGCATTTTTGCTTATTAAAAATGTTTTGTATGTTTAATATATTGCTATTTTATATTTTGTTTTCATTAAGATGGAAGTCATATGTACAGGAATAGTTTGGGGAAGGCTTCTTTTAGCTGTATTGCAAATTAGTTTTACAAAAGTCATGATAACCTGATTCATAAAAACAACTTATCCTCCAAGAAACTTTGTCAGCATAGGTAGGAATATTAGCATTTATTTACGTTCAAAAATTTTTTGAAAAATTCGGGTTCATTTTTCTCTTACACTGTATATGATTTAACAGTGATGTCTGCAGTATAAGTTTTTTATGGAATTCAAAGATTTCGGATTTGTATGTAGAATCAAAATGAGTTATTTAGGCCAAAGCATTAATATCTTTGTAGATTAAGTTCACCCCCAACAACAACAACAAAAAAATCTAAGAATGAGCCAATTAAAATAAATAGTGGGGACTATCCTAATAGGTATAAACTGCATACACTCAAGGGCGTTGTAGCTTTCTTATAGTTAGGTTCACCTCACTGATTGTTTCCTCCCACTCATATCACCTTTGGAATCTCTCAGGCCTGAGAATCTTCTGGCTCTCTTCTCATGCCTCGGTTAACTCAGTCCCCCACATTCTCCATCCATATGGATGATTTTAAAATATAATAGCTCTGGGATGTAATATATAATGTTAATTGGAGCCTCACATGTGCATACACAAATTGATTTAAAACTCTGCCTTCCCACGTATGTAACATTTGTCAAAGCAAATTAGTGCTGTGTTATTATAAAGCTGTAAGGAGTAGTCTCCACTAGTGAAGTTACTCACATTTTATCGTTCTTTGGCACTCATTGTTCTCCATTTCCAGGTATTTCAAAAACTAATATTTGGGAGTGGGGATGGGCGGAAGTTGAGTAACACCCAGTAGTGCTCAGGTACTACGGGACCTTATGCAGTGTGTGAGATCGAATCTGGGTCGCCCACATGCAAGGCAATGCATTACTCCTGTACTACATCTCCAATCTCTGTCTCTCTGACCCCTAAAATTATTCTTGAAGTCCTAGTTTATATGATTAATTGAATTAGATATCAGAACAAAATTAATATTAAAGTAGTTTTAAACCCCCCTCTAATTTGCTGTGACTTTCATTTGTTATACAGCTCTTTGCTTATGTAAATATGAACATTCAAAGTTAAATTCTGAGGCAAAGGGGAAGGACCTCAATGTTTCCTTTTTATTATTAACTTAAAAATGCTTATTAAGACCCTGTGATTTACAAAGTCATTAAGACCCTATGATTTACAAAGTCATTCATAGTTAAGGTTTTTTTTTTTTTTTTTTTTTTTTGCTTTTTGGGTCCCATCTGGCAATACTCAGGGGGTTACTCCTGGCTCAGCACTTAGGAATTACCCTGGCTGCTGGCTGTGCTTGGGGACCATATGGGATGCCGGGAATCGAACCCACCCATGTAAGGTTCAATCCCTGGCATCCTGCATCACGCAAGGCAAATACCCTACCCACTGTGCTATCACTCTGGCCCCTCATAGTTGAGTCTTAAGCAAACTGTGACCCAGCACCAGAGGCCAGACCTCTGCCTCCTCCCTCCACCAGCCCCAGGCATCTGCCCTGCCCCCCAACCTGACCTCTTTGACCTTTGACCTGCACAATTTAAATTTTGATTATTAAAGTTCGAACGTCAGCTTTCAATATTGCTGATCCTAAGGTTTGACTGTGTAGTTATACCACTCCAGTACACAACCAGTGTCCTTACGCTCCTCGATCCCTGCCCTCCCATACTTGCCTTCCCCTTCTTTTTTTTCTCCTACCTGGATTTATTCCCCTCTTGGTACTTCTTCCTCTATTCTGAGGGCAAGGGTGAAATGTCTTTTAAAATTAGAGACCCAAAAATGAAACTTCTACAGGGTTTTTTTTTTTTTTTTGCTTTTTTGGGTCAAACCGGAGATGCTCAGGGGTTACTCCTGGCTCAATTGCTCAGGAATTACTCCTGGTGGTGCTTGGGAGACCATATGGGATTAAACTCTGGTTGGCCGCATGCAAGGCAAGCGCCCTACCCTCTGTGCTATCGCTCCAGCCCCTACAGGAATGTTTTGATCACCTGACTTTCCTATCACAAATAGAACTGGGCGGAGGCGCAGGAGGCAGCACTCTATTGTAGGAGCGTTGCCTGGTAGGCATGAGGCACTGGGCCCCGTCTCTGGCACAAGAGAGTAGGGAGAGAATCACTTTCCTCTTTGTTTTATGTTTCAAAGATGTTAATTTGAGGGTTTCAATATATGCATATAACAAAAGACTATAATAGTATATTTCTTTTAAGACATTGTTATGTTAGGTTACTCATGGATCTTAAGAACTCATGTTTATTAAGGTTAAGTTTCCGAAACAGTGCTTTGACTAAAGGGCTGTTGGTTGTGCATGTCTTGCTATTTATAAACTTCCATAGCCAACAGCACATGCCTTGCCTAAAATCCTAGCCCTGTTCCAACTTGCTTTGTGTTACTGGGCAGGTTGCTTTCCCCTCCACAAATAAAACATACTATTTATGAGGCATTGTCACATGTACTAAGGCTACGAAGAGGAATTAGATAGGCTTCCCTTCCCAGGGCTCAGGCAGGAGGAAAGTGACTTTTAATAACATAATTAAAACATACTCTGATGGTGGGCAGAGCGGAGGTCTGTGCAAGGAGAGATTATGCTTTCCTGAATCACTGGTCCCATTAGTGAAACTATTACTTCCCTATGAAATGTTTATTTTCCTGACCCCGAAAGAGCCCTTAATACGGCAGCAGTAAGAATAAAGACCCTGAAGGAACGGTTTGAGGCTCTTCATATTCCTGAATGAACCAGATGCCATTGGGCTACATTGGCACGTGATAGGGTCCAATGGAAATGTTACTGGTGCCCGCTCGAGCAAATCGATGAATAACGGATTCAAGTGATTCAAGTGATTACTTCCTATAATATGTAACAATTTTGAAGCAAGGTTGTGTTAAAGAACAAAAATGTAAAATGTAGCCCAACATGCTCCAGAATTTAATAAAAGCAGCTTGGACAGCAGAGAGCATGGAGGAGTGAGCTTTCCTTTCATGCAGCTCCCCTGGGCTCTCGCCTCAGCACATTTCATTCTCTGAGCAGTGCCAGGAATGATCCTTGAGCACAGAGTCAGGAGTAAACCTTGAACACAGGAATGTGTCTCCAAAACCTGAAAACAAACACTTTAAAAAACTACACTAAGTAGTTTGTGTTTCAGTTTTTATTTCAACACTATTTCCTAAATTTAGTAGAATGTGTGTTTGTCATCATATTATGTTGATAATTTACCTGACCTTCTAGATCAGAGTTCAGTGACTGAGCCTATTATTACTTGTTGGAGGACAGGTTTAGCTATTCTGGGAGTTTTGTTGTTTTGCTCACTCCCAGCTTAATCTACTTAAATCAAGGTTCATTCTAATGAGACCTCTCTTCTATGTAAACACTGCTAGAGGGTGTGGCACCTACAGAAGTCACCTTGACTGAATAACTTCTGACTTATACATCTACTAAGACTCCTATGTTTTCTAGATTGGGCACAGCTCCTCTTTATACCCACTGCACCCAGCGTGGGACAGTTAGAATTTACCAGGAGACTACCACCCTGGCTATGCTGAGACTATAGGAAGACTATAGGAAGGATCATACTAGTTTGCTCTAAGCAGGCGAGTGTGACCCTTTCAGTACAGGAGAACAAGATACTCAGAATCACCCTGGTGCAGATAATAATAAGAAGGACCTTGTGGGTACCATCTAGATTACATGAAGCTCATGAAGTTAAGATGTATTACTTTATATCAGCCCCCCCTCTCTCCAGTGTTTTACATAAGAGATAATCTCCTTAGTCCTTGGCATAACCTTTGTTTATACCTGCAATAAGGTGTGGCACTACACTCTGTTTAGAGTTCTTTGTTGACATGCCCCTCCCGGTTGGATTACTTTGGTGTATATAAGGGGCTGACTTGAGGCCCCTTCACCTTTTACCTTTTGCCTTTTGGGCCTTTTAGCTTTCGGCTCTTGGCTCCTCGGCCTCTGCTTTTTGGCTTTTGGCTTTTTGCTCTTTGGCCTTTTGCTCCTTCTTCTGGGTAGGACTCAGCTCGGGTGAGATCCTCTCTCTTTGGTGGGAGACTTAGGCTCTTTTATGGTCTAAATTCAGACCAGAGCTAAAGTTTGTTCATTATATTGGAGTGCTGTGGAAGAGCTTTTGTACTATTAAAAGCCATTTTTGGAACTGCACCGGACTCGTGAGTTTTCATCTGTTCTCCGGCTTCCTTGGAGGTAGAAGAAAACTTCTGTCCTGACACTGTTGGGGACCCCGACCCCGGCAGAGTTCCCCCAACAATTACTGATTTTATTTTCCATAAAAGTTAGGAGAAAAATTGATCTGATATTTATCAATAGAACAATTTTTATGATGGTATGTACCTATATTGGCAAGTTTCTAACCAAATTATCCTATCTCTCTTTGATCTTTTGGTAAAACTTACCAAGATAGGAGAGGACACAATCCCACTATTTGGGGGTGTTGGTTTGCTTACTTTGGGGCAATACTTGGTATTTAGGACTCACTCGTGTTTCTATGTTTAAAGTCTAAGAGATACTACAGTAGGCAAGACCTTGTCCTTGCCCTGCCCATGACCTGAGTTCAGCGTCAGCACCACAGATGGTTCCAGCCTCCTCCAGGAGTGATGCCTGAACAAAGAGCCAGGAGTAATCCCTGAGCATAGCTGTGTGATCCCAAAGCAAAACAACCCCTACCCCAAAAAAAGTATGCACTTGTCTTCCCATCCATTAGACATTCCATCCATCCATCCATCCATCCATCCATCTGTCTGTCCATCAGTCCATCCATCCACCCAATCTTCTGTCATCTGTCCATCCATCTATCCAATTACCCTCCCATTCACCGACCTCAGTCATGTCTCTTCCAGTCTTTCTATCTCACCCCCTCAAAAAAAATATTGAATGCTCACAGGTATACAGTAGTTTTCTGCTGAAAGACTTTTCTATGTAACTTTTATGTCTCCTTTGCATAATTATGCTGAAATCTTAGGTAAGTGAAAATATAATAAAACTTTTCAATATGTCTTACAAGAGTAATAAATCATTTCTAGAATTGCTTCCTTTAATTGTAGACTGGATTTTTAATCTCCAAAAAGCCTTCTATTTCCAACCAAAATATTTGCTTGTCTACTCTATGCATGCATTATTATAGGTATGCGGGAAAGAATAGTGAACAATTAAGAAAAATGGCCTTGAGTGATTTTAGAATAAAATCTAGAGAATACAATCATTTTTAAAAACTCAAACTTCTAAAAAGTAAATATTTTAGGCTCTCAGAGAGTGAAGGTATTCTGTTAAAATGTTTTGTTCTGCTATAGAAAGATTTGGTCACCATATGTTGCTTGAATGTCTAGGATGAAATGAAAGTAATGCACTGATGTAGTGTTGGGGGAGCCACCGGGGTCCCCGACAGTGTCAGGACAGAAGTTCTCCTCTACCTCCGAGGCTGCCGTGGGAACAAATGAGAACTCAAGAGTCTGGCTCAGTTCCAAAAAGGATTTTAATACAAAAGCTCTACCAGAGCAATCTAATATAATGAAAGAACTCTAGCTCTGGTCAGAAATTAGACCATACACGAGAGCCCAAGACTCCCACCAAAGAGTATCCAACCAGAGAGAAAGTCCCACCAAAGTGGATCCCATCAGAGAGGAGTCCTACCAAAGAGGGTCCTATCAGAAAGGAGTCCCACCAAAGAGAGAGCAGTTCCTCAAGTCGAGCAGGCACGGTAACATCTCCATATGTCCTGTCACATGCTAGTGTAGCCCAAGGACATCTGCTCACTTCAGGAACATAAAGAGCCTCAAACCATTCCATCAGATCATGGGAATGAGGTTTACAATAGTTACTGCTATTTGGCATATCAAATACGAAACGGGTAGCTTGCCAGGCTCTGCCATGCAGGTGGGATACTCTTGTAATCGCCTCTCATCTAGTGCATTTATTGAACCATGCCGGGCTTGTGATCAGCTCTTCTGCTGGGTGGAGCTCTGACGCAGTGGGGAGTCCGGTGTGGAAAATGGTGACCCTCATGGTGTGGGGGGTTCCTCTGGCTTCTTGTGAAGCTCTGCTGAGGTGGTGGGCCAGGGGCTAGAACCCGCCATCCCTCCCGGGCGCCTCATGATCAACTGGTCACAGGGAGAGCTGGTATATATGAACACACACACACACACACACACACACACACTCACACATTTTTTTGGGGGGAGGCAAGTTCTTTGGTTTTGGACCAAATCCTGCACCACTCAGGGGTTATTACTCCTGGCTCTATTCTCAGAAATTACTCTTGGAATGGAACAGTGTGCTAATAATTGTTGAAAGTGCTAATACCAACCTAGAACTGAGCATTAAATATAGGCAAAAAGATACACATGACAACCTCTTAATGTATGTATTGTAATCCACAATGTGGAAGGGAAGGAAAAGAGAAAGAGATAAAGAACCTGCCATAGAGGCAGGATAGGGGAGGGGAGGGAACCGGGGACATTGGTGGTGGGAAATGGGCACTGGTGGAGGAATGGGGGCTGAAACACTGTAGGACAGAAATCCAAATATGAACATCTTTTTAATTGTATATCTCACAGTGGTATAGTAAAATATTTTAAAAAAAATAAGTAAAACGGAAGCTTGAATAATTAAATATTTATAACTATGAAATACATTTATTCTATGTTACACATGGTCCTCTGTGAGTTCATATATAAACATACATACTATGTCAGCAAGAACCATTCATTTTTATAGGGAGACACAAACATGCGCAGAGGAAAAGGCTGCCAGTTACTATACTCTGAAGTAGGCTAATTGTGCTAAATTATCAGACAACGGAATTATAAAAATGTGTCACTTCTGCTCAGCATGCTGTAGGCACTCAATAAGCAGCACAGAATAACTGATAAAACACTGAACTAGTCTGGGATGTGGCTCGGCAGTGGAGCAATTGTCCTGCACCTGTATCCCGAGGTTTGGTTCCTGACATTGACAAATAAAAATATTATTGAAAAGTTAAAAAAAAAGAAATTACTCTGGATGGTGCTCAGGGAATCATACAGGATGTCTGGAATCGAACCCAGACTGGCTGTGTGTAAAGCAAGTCCCCTGTACGGGCCACCTCGTGTCATCGCTTAATATACACCAAAGTAATCCTAACTTCTGGGAGGGTCTTTTCAACCAAGAGCCCTAAACAGTTTCTAAATAGTAGAAGAGTGTAGAAGGGTGGTGTCACACCTTATTATAGGTCTAAACAAAGGATTATGCCAAGGAATAATCCCTTCTTCCTCTGAGATTATCTGTTATATAAAACACTGAAGAAAGAGGGGGCTGGTATAAAGTAATACATCTTAATTTCATGGGCTTCATGTAATCTAGATTGTACCCACAAGGTCCTTATTTATATCTGCACCAGGGTGATTCTGAATATCTTGTTCTCTCTTTACTGAAAGGGTCACACTCGCCTGCTTGAGGGCAAACTGGTATGATCCTTCTTCTAATCTTAAACAATAGTCTCAATAGCCAGGGGTGGTAGTCTCCTGGTAAATTTTAACTGTCTCAAGCTTGGTTCAGTGGGTATAAAGAGGAGCTGGACCCAATCTAGAAAACATAGAAGTCTTAGTACATGTATAATAATAATTAATAATAATAATAATAATAAATCAGAAGCTATTCATTCAGAGTCAAGGTGACTTCTGTAACTGCCACACCTTCCATCAGTGTTTACATAGAAGAGAGATCTCATTATCATGAACCCTGGATTAAGAACATGTAAATAGATTAAGCTGTGAGTAGATAAAATAGCAAAGCTCCCAAGCTAGCTAGGCTTGTCATCCAACAATGTAGTAATTTTATAGCAGTAAGGTCTATCTTAATAAATATTAGGTACAAGAACAGTTTAGTATGTCAAAAGAAACCCAACCTTCTTTTCTTCCTTCTCTCCTTCCTTTTCATCCTTTTTTCATTCTAACTTCCTTTCTTCTCTCTTTGTGTAATTGATAACACTAAGGTCAAAACCTTCATGAATATAGTGTGGAAGATATTCTTGGAAAACCTTCTGAATATTGAAAGCATTGTATATATTAATGAGTAATTGAATTCAACCCATCCCCCACCAAAAACATTAAATGAAGTAAAGATAGTTCAAGTTCCACATGTCATTTTGATTCACATGGTTAGTTTCAGCCTGCTTGTTGTACTGGAGTGTGTTTACATTTATAAAGAATTCTTCTTCAACTAATTACATGTTCAAAAGTTTACTAGAATCACTTTCCAGATGATTTGCTGGGATCTGTTCAGTCTCTGTCTCCTAAGTCTCTGTCTCTCTCTCTCTCTCTCTCTCTCTCTCTCTCTCACACACACACACACACACACACACACACACACACAATTGCAGTACCTATGATTTTAGGCAATGTAGTCAAATTCTTCAATCACTTAATGATTAAGATACATTCTTTTTAAAGTAATTCTGGCAGATCTGAATTTTACGTTTAAAAATATTTTGTAATACTAGAGTATACCTTTAAAATCACTTCTAAGATATATATATGTATATATATGTATATATAATAGTTATAAACAGTAACATACTCCTTTTTACTCTAAGCTAACTAAATTATTCTTGCAATGCTTTTGCTTTTCATTTAACTAAATATGAAAATACTTTTTCTTGGAAACACTGATTTCTCTTTTACACAGTACACTTATAAGATGCCTAGGTAAATAAAAGTGATGCTTCTTTTGTGTTGTGCCTTTTCAATAAAGTTTATAGAAATAGAAAATACTGAACATTATTTTACATCTATTGCATGCTTAGAAAAATAAGCTTGGGGCCAGGTAGGGTAGGACATTTGCCTTGCACATACCAGACCCGGCTTCAATCCCTGGCATCCCATATGGTCCCCTGAGCACCGCCAGGAGTAATTCCTGAGTGCAGAGCCAGGAGTAACCCCTGAGCATTGCCAGAAGTGACAAAAAAAAAAAAGAAAGAAGAGAAGCTTGTGAGTATCCCTATCAAATAAACATAGTGAATGAAAATTTTATAGCATCCCTCTGAAACGTTTTTTCTTTTTTTAAGATACGAGGAGGAAAGCTCATGATCACTTATACCCGTAAAAGTGATGCTGGCAAATACGTTTGTGTTGGTACCAATATGGTTGGGGAACGTGAGAGTGAAGTAGCAGAGCTAACTGTTTTAGGTAAGTGGAATGTTTCTTATCTGTTTACACAAAGCATATTTTAGTATTTTTTGGTAAGCATTTCCCTGTATTTTTATTCTAACCATGATTTTTTTTTAAAGTAAAACATTCTGGTAGGTCAGCAAGAAGAAAGGTTTCAGTATAGCTATCTCAGATAAAATAATCCAAGATATTAAAGGTGAACCGAAACAATTTAATACTAAACTTAGGGGACCTTTAAGAAGTGGAGAAGTAGATAGAAAATAATTGTGGGCACCATGCAGCAGTGCTCAGGGACTATGTCTTAGTAGTGACCCCTAGTGGTGCTTGAGGAGAACATACAGTGCTGGGGATTAAACCAGTATCAGCCTTATGTAAGGCAATAGCCTTAACCCCTGTGCTATGTCTCAGACTCCAGAATAATCTGAAAATATTTAAATGCAGTTTCTTTTTAAATTTTTTTATTGATTGAGGTTCTGTGATTTGCACCGCTTTTATTGATGGTTTTCCATGCACATAATTCCAACCCCATACTCATCATCAGTGAACACACCATCCTCTTCCAAGGACCCTTTACCCCTTCTTTTCAACATTGCCCCCAGCCACACACCACTCAGTTGTGTAGATCATTTCTCCCATTGTATTGCCTTTGGCTTCCATGCTGTATATCTTTAAACCCCATGAGTAAGACTGTGTCTAAGTCTATTCTTATTGAATACTTCATCTTTATCCTAAGATGGCTCTTTCTCATTTTAGAGAGACCCTCATTTGTGAAAAAGACCCAGTAACTTGGCTGTAACTGTGGATGACATCGCAGAATTTAAGTGTGAGGCCGGGGTGACCCTGTACCTACAGTACGGTGGAGAAAAGATGATGGAGAACTACCCAAATCCAGGTACAGTTCAGAACTCAATATGGAATTCATCCATTCTGAATTTCTGTGCTTCTGGTCACACCAGCACGTTTCCACTTGTGATTAGAGCAGTTAGAACTGTCCACCCTAGACTTGGTCAGGGCCAGAGTTCTAGAAATGGTCAGAGTCAGCATGTGCCATGCTTTCAGAGAGCTCAGATAACAGCTAAGTATGCATAGCCTTGTAAAGTCGCCCAGTAGCCCCTAGTAAAATGTGTTGTTTCTCAAATAGTCTCTCTTCTTTTCAGCCAGATCTGTTTGTACCAGGTGGGAAAGGAAGAATATTAACATTCCAAAACTCAGCCAATTACAAAGCAGTTTCCTTTTCCTTATCTGACACAACACCAGGGAGTGTTGGAAGGGCAGCTTTTCTTGATATCTGTCAAGTCCTTAAATTGACTTGGAGGAGAGATAAATGTTCAGCTTTAGGGAATGAGTTAATGAAATAAAGACATCTATTAAAAATCTGCCTTTTTGGTGGATCTATAATTTAGCAAGGATGAATTAAGTTACTGATAGTTTGAGGTCTTAAGAAAGTGGATTAAACATAGTTTTCTTCTCTTAAGATGCTCATAAAAATGAGAAATGTATATATACATCTGAAAAATTTATCAAACTCTTCTAGAGATAAAGGAAAGCTGTGAACGCAGATAATCAGAAGAGGTTTTAAATGGAAGTGATATCTATATGTGCTCTAAAATATATTTATACATATATATCAATATTTTATCGTCATATTTAATATAACTATACATATATATAGTACTCAAGGCACAGTTACAGTTATTTGCAATATGTGTGCATATATATATATTTTATCATGTATATAAATATATTTGATAGAAAGAGGAGAGAACTACTTGAGGAAAATTATCATCACATTCTTAGAATGTTGAAAGTTTAGTATGACTATTGCTATGTCATATCACCAAAACAGTGTGTATTGTGTTTGGAAATACTTGGACAAAGATGTCAGGCTTTGTGTACATATAGAATTTTGAACCATATTGTATATATGCTGATGAGGCAAGAGAAATTAGTGTAAATTGGGCAACTTTTTAGAGAGAATGTTTTAAAGTGAGAAAAATTCTGTTTAGAACTGTGGATCTTACATGGGGGGAATCTAGTGGCAAGGTCATAACTGTTGTCCACATAGGTAACATGAATTATGGGATCTGAGAGAGAGGATAGAGGTGGGGTCTCCTAGTGGAGAGAAACTTCTAGACCTAGTTACTCAAGTTACCTCCGATAACAATAACAGCATTTGATGTTTTCTTAGATACTGGGAGCTAGTAGTGATGATAGAATGCATTAGAAAGGTTTGGTTTATGGGGCTGGGGATAGTACGTTAGGGCGAGAGCTTTCATTGTATGCAGCCTGCTGGGGTTCAATCCCCAGCACTCCACTAAACACTACCAATAGTGGATTCTGAGTGTAGAACCAGGAGTAATTCCTGAGCATCGCTGAGCTAAAAAACAAGAAACCAACCAAGCAAACAAGCAAAAAAAAAAAAAAAAAAAGAACAAGAGTTTGTTTCTGTTATAGCATATACAAAGGCACTTTTTATTCAAAATATCAGATATGGTATCCCTGCATAATATATTCACTTGATATTATGAGTTAGACTTTCATCAGTTATAATAAGGGTCAAAATTATTTGTGCATTTGATCCAGATATAACCTAGAGTAGTGAAACAACTTAATATCCATTAGACCAAAGCGATGATTAAAGTAAAAGCTAAATAAAAATCACGGTGAGGAAAGATGGGCTGGACCAGTGGCCTCTAGTCCAGTTGCCTCTGAGTTCCCATGTTGGCTGAGATGAATTCAGATCACCTTATCTTCTTAGGCCTCAGCTTTCTTTTTGGACAAATTAAATGAGTTTAATACACTGCATAATAGTAGTAAGATTTTCAAAAGGCAAATGCTATAAGAACACTTTTAAATCTTTCATGTAATAACTTTCTAATGATCAGTCTTTTAGTTTTAGTATGAGTATAGTTGCCTTTGGAAATAATTACCAACTTGGCCAAAAACTTTGGCTTTTCTCTGCAGACTCACGTCAATATGTAATTGCCACATCAATGGATGTGCCCTTCAGTATATAGAGTTTCACATCTGTGTGCTGACTTACTGGAATGCTACCTTCCCACCTTTTCTTTTAAATTTTCTGAACTGAATGTTGCATGGATTGATACCTAGATGCATCATATTGGTAATGATGGGATCTTCCCTGTCTAAAGTCATTTAACTGTGCTTTCATATTATGTCACTAGATATGAAATTAGAGATGATCATACCTTGAAAATTCGGAAGGTGACGGCTGGTGACATGGGGTCATATACTTGCGTTGCAGAAAATATGGTTGGAAAAGCTGAAGCATCAGCCACTCTCACTGTGCAAGGTAAGGTTTGGCAAGTGTTCTGTTGTGGCCATTTTATCACATAAACGTTAATGGTGAAGATGAAAGGAAAGTATCCATTGCAGTAAGTATATCACATGGACACTTTAAAAAGTGCTATACTGTAATGGTCAATATAATCAGTGCTGGCTGAGGGAACAGGCAATAAGGTCATGGGGGTGGGTGGGAAATGAGGGTCTTCGGTGGTGGGAACACACTGGTGGTGGGACTGGTGTTGAATGATGAATCTTTCTAACAACGTATTATGAAAAACTCTGTACTTTGTAAGCCATTGTGTTTTAATAAAATATTAAAATGTTAAAAAAAACAAAGAAAGTAAAATAAAAAGAGTGCTATAAACATTTTGACACATTTAAAAGCTCTTTGCTTATCGAGGATTTATGATCATGAGATATTAGAGATAGACTCAACATGGTAAAATTATGGAGCTTTCTTTCTTGGTCAAATATTAGAAAAGAAGGTACTTTAATCTTTTGGCCTTGAAATTTAAATTATAGTAATTTTCATGGAAATTCTGACTTTGAATGGAAGCAAACCTATCATTCCCTCAGATCACATTACTAAGATTCCATACATTTGAGAACACTGTGCTCATATTATCTGTGAATACAACACACAATCAATTTTTGAGAATGAATGTACGGTTTTTGTACTTTGCTAACTTCAATGAAGATTATTTGACATTAACCCAACCGGTGCCGTATTCTTATGTGATTATCGGACTTTGAATGTCAGTCAGGTCTTAAACTCATATGCAGAACTAGTTCCGTCACCTTCTTTCATGCAAAAGCTAGATGCTTTAGTCTCATAATCCTTTTCTTTCTTTCCCCATGATGTCATAATGATTATTTTTCCCAGTATCATCAAAACTTTCTTCACTTATTTTATTTTTCCTTTTTAGGGACAAATTGTTTATTGTGGATTTGAGAGAAAATTACCTTTTATTGGCAAACAAAGTACCCTGTTTTGACAAGTCTGTATCATAAACAGGGGTATTGGCCACAAGCCGCTTAGCTTTCCTCTGGGCCTTGACGTTGTCACCTTTTCTGAACACTGTCTCTTTGAAGGTTATGAAGGAAACAGGTAGCCTTCAAGAGAGTGCGTCTACTGTGGGCGCTCTACAAAAGTGCCTTGTGGGCTTTTATTGTCGGAAAAAGAGTAAAGAATATTTTTGGCTCTATAAAGCTCTTTATTTATCTTTTAATTTTGGGGTCACACCCACCGGTTCTCAGGGCCTACACCTACCTATTTGGTGCCCAGGAATTACTCCTAGTAGTGCTTGAGGGACTATGTGATTCTGTGGGTCAGACTTGGGCCTCCTATAGTACAAAGCAGGTGCTCCACCCCATTGGACTATCTATACACCAGCCCAGGATTTTATTTCTTATGCAAGCCAATATAAGATAATTTTTTGATTTAATATTTTTATTATAACACCGTGAGATATACAGTTAAAAAAATGTTCATATTTGGGTTTCGGTCATTCAGTGTTCCAGCACCCATCCCTCTACCAGTGCCCATTTTGCAATATCCGTGTCCCGATTCCCTATTTATTCCTGTCTCTGAAGCCATTGTGTCCCATTTAAGGCTTTTAGATCAACCTCTTAAGAAAACAGAGCAAGAGTGGAAAAAAGATCAAGAACAAACATGGACTTTTGAAGGCTAAGACTACTCCTCTTTAATCTAAGTTACACCCAAATTCCACATTAGGCTTTAGAAAGGCATAAATTTAAGAGTTGTCAGATTGGAGTTCAGAACCCTCTAGAGGGAGTGACGGCTGCCCAGGGTGAATACAAGGCATGTAAGGTGTGTCTGTCTCCAGGCCGTTGGGACACGGAGGTTCTCAGTCACATAAGAGCTGTGATTCACTTTATGTTTGAAAGTCTCTTACCTGCAGTTGGTGCTCTAATAATTAGCCAGTTAACTTGCCTACCTTAACACTGAAATCAAAATAGTTTCTTCCTGCTACTATAAATTCACTTCCAAAGCAAATTAAGCCTTAAATTTTCCTGTGGAGTTCTTGATTTCTAAGCTTGGATTTCAGTGTACACACACACACACACACACACACACACACACACATGCAAACATGCATGCACATATATTCAGTTGGTATAACTGATAAAACTAAAAATTACTAAAGGAATTTGAAATTTCTTGTTTTAACAACATTGGATTTTCGATAGCTTATGACAGATCTTTGTTTCATATTTGTTTTATAATGTTGAGAAGGAATTATTTTATTCAAATATGAAAGTATGTGTAATAACGCAACTCTTAAAATGAGTCTCTTTAACAGGCTAGAATAATATGCACAATATGTCAAAGACGGTAATGATACTCAACTGCAAAAGATAATTGTGAAAATAGAGAAGGAAATTTTTTAATGGAAACTTGTAGAACTATATATTTTTCTTCATTCTGTATTAAGTTTATTTGAAACTAAATGTATATGAAGCTTGTACTGCTAAGGAAAGCAATTAGAAATGAGTCCACGTGATAGCGGAAAATAATTACAATAAGAAATTTAGTAATGATGTCATTTTCATCTTCATAGTTACATGCGCTTCATGTTTTAAAGTTAACAGTGAACTCAGTGTGAATTATAAATAATTATCTTCCATCTTCAGTGATTATTTAATTTTGAGAAGGCTTGGCAGGAAAACTCTGTTCCAGCTAGAAACCCTGGGAAGGACCCTCAGCTCTTTGTGGCCATTTGAGATTTTCTCCCCAGGAGAGATGTAACTAATTAAAAAGAGCCTAATCTAAACTTGCCTCTTTTTTCTTTAAATCACTAAGTTTGGTCTTTTGGGTACTCTTCTTGTATATATTTCTTTTTTATATTACTTTCTTGACTTGAAAGAGCCCGTGGCTTTTTCCTGTAATATTCCTTGCAGTACATCCCTAGTTACTGGGATGTGGTCTATACTTCATCTAACCAAAACTTGTTAGAATTTGAAATATAACTATTGACCCCAAATGTATGCTTGAATAGCAGAAATATCACAAAGTTGTTCAAATAAGGTCATTCCAGTAGTTTCTGGTAATTTTGACCCTAAGCGTCAGTGCCGGGTTTTCTTAGATCAGATATTTATGATCACTGCTTGGTGGTCTGTTTTTGAAAGGAAACAAAGCAAAACCTACGTATAGATCATTTTCAAATATTGTGTATTTGCTTTCTAAAAAATATAAATTTTCAAGCATGTTCTTGAAAGATAACATTTAGAGTTTGAGTTTGTTGCAACACCTCAATTTATTTTCAAAACATTTTAAGCAAATAAATTCAAGAATCTTTACAATGAAGATTGACTGAGTGATAAAATATAGCTTTTTTTTTTCTCTTTAGAGTTTATGGGTTGCTAGAGCTGGAAGAAGCATGTAAAAACAACTGTATAAGAGCATAGCCATGAGAGCCAGACAAAATTAGCTGAATCCCTTTTCTGTCATTTGTCAACAGAGTGACCTAAAGAATATTATTCAAACTTCTTGAACTTAAGTTTCCCATGTGTAAAATGAATATAGTAATAATGACCTCATGGCACTTTTATAAGGATTTGGTCAAATTAATCTGCCCTGTCTCTCTGGCCTTTAAATCATAAGCCAACATCCATCCCACCTTCTTTCCCTCCCTCCCT
Organism: Cryptotis parvus; assembly: GCA_021461705.1. NCBI lineage: Eukaryota > Metazoa > Chordata > Mammalia > Eulipotyphla > Soricidae > Cryptotis > Cryptotis parvus. The sequence goes on from JAJIBD010002254.1 coordinate 247,294, forward strand.
CCTTCCTTTCCTTCCTTCTCTCCTCTCCCTCCCTCCTTCCTTCCTTTCCCCTTTTTCTTCCCTCCTTCCTTCCCTTTGTCCTTCCTTCCTTCCCTCCTTCCCTCTCTCCTTCCTTCATTCCCTCTCTCCTTCCTTATCCTTCCCTCTCTCCTTCCTTCCTTCCCTCTCATCTTCCTTCCTTCCTTCTCTCCTTCCTTCCTTCTTTCCCTCTCTCCTAACCCCCTTCCTTCCCTCTCTCCTTCCTTCCTTCCTTACTTCTCTCCTTCCTTCCCTCTCGTCTTCCTTCCCTCTCTCCTTCCCTCCTCTTTTTCCTTCCCTCCTTCCTTCCCTCTCCCCTTCCTTCCTTCCTTCCTTCCTTCCTTCCTTTCTTTCTTTCTTTCTTTCTTTCTTTCTTTCTTTCTTTCTCTCTCTTTCCTTCCTTCCTTCTTTCTTTCTTTCTTTCTTTCTTTCTTTCTTTCTTTCTTTCTTTCTTTCTTTCTTTCTTTCTTTCTTTCTTTCTCTTTCTTTCTTTCTTTCTTTCTTTCTTTCTTTCTTTCTTTCTTTCTTTCTTTCTTTCTTTCTTTCTTTCTCTCTCTCTCTCTTTCTTCCTTCTCTTCCTCCTTCCTTCCTTCCTTCCTTCCTTCTCTTCCTCCTTCCTTCCTTCCTTCCTTCCTTCCTTCCTTCCTTCCTTCCTTCCTTCCTTCCTTCCTTCCTTCCTTCCTTCCTTCCTTCCTTCCTTCCTTCCTTCCTTCCATCCTTCCTTTTTCTCTCTCCTTCCTGCCTTCTCTTCCTCCTTCTAGGGAGAGGGACCCTCCCAACCATATCCAGGAGGTCTGAGAGCCAACCAACCAACCCTCAGTTCAGTGCAAGGGCTCGGAGGAAGCAGTACTGCTCTAGTCTTGCAGTGTCAGAGATACCAGGTTACCCTCCTGAGATGCTAAAGACCTTCAGGGCCACACTCAGCCATGCTGAGCTGCCTCCATACTGCATCCAGAGATGTGCAGGGAGCCATGTGGTGCCTAGAGTGTAGCCAGACACATGATGCTCTGCTTGCACCCTGCTTGCTCTCTGTCTTGGCGTCCTAAGCATTGTATTTTCAACAGAAGCATTTACTGGTGTTACTTGTGAATACATTGTGTCTTGTTAATGATGTCAAAGTTAGTGCTAGATTCTGTGTTGGTGTTTTACAGAATAATTGCATAAATTAGTGAAAATTATGACCAATTAGAATCAGAATGCGTTAAACAGATTTGAGTTTCAGTGCAAGTAAGTATTATGTTATTGCAATGTGCAGGAAGTTGTTATGTTATTGCAGTGTGCAGGGAGGTATTATTGTTGTGGAATATCAGCAGGTGATATTTTCCTGAACTCTGTTTCTTTTACCTCCTAGAATTACTATTTTCCAATTATTTGGAGTCTCAGCTTCCCTCAAAATGCTTTCATTCTCCCTTATGACCATTTAGAAACTTCAGTTAACCACTCTAAGTGATGAGCAAAATATGAGTTTCCAAACCTTGTTTATAGAAAGCCACTGTATTTCTAACTCTATACTGCAGACTTATCTCAGATAATGTTTGGATTAGTTCTTGAGCACCTGAATGTCAAGTCCATTAATGCTTACCCACAATCCAGAAGATACTGTTTTACTTGGAAAAACTAAAATCTTGACATTATGAAGTTTACAATTAAAAATATATGTAACCTGTGCTCCATAAATATTCAGACAATTAAGAAGCTACTAGATTAAACTCGCATATCAATTCTGGTATAACATTGAAATAAATTGTGAGAGCGATATTCAAAGGCACTGCAGTGAGTTAAGGTATCAGAAAATAATTAGGGTTGAATATACACAAAGAGACTTAAGTGATTAACTCTAACTATCTGCAGGGCTAGCCACAATGTGTAAAATAAGAGGGAGAGAGATGCAGAGACAGAGAGAGAGATAGAGAGAGAAAGAGAGGAAACTGGGGTACCTGCTATTAAGGCGGGTGGGGAGATGGGAGGGGAGGGGTACATTGGTGGTGGAAATGGGGCACTGGTGGAGGGATGGGTGCTGGAATACTGTATTACCAAGAACCAATTATGAACACCTTTGTAATTGTATGTTTCACGGTGGTATAATAAAAAAATTTAAAAAAAAAACAAAACAAAAAAAAATAATAATTAGGGTTAATTTACATTACCAATAAAAATAATAAAGTAATGTTATTTGAAATGATTGGAAATATTTGAAATATTTCAAATGAAATATTTGAAAAAGCAGGAAAGTTTTTTTTGCTTAACTCACAGATAACCAGAAAATTTGGTTACTTGGTGATCTGTGCTTTTATGTAATAATTAAATTTTAGTTAGAGTTTTTTTAAATTTATTTTGGTGCTAAACCTGATGAGACCAGGGGTTGCCAGGGGTTTAACCCAAGCCTCCGCAAAACCAAGCATGCACTCACCCCATTGAACTCTCTCTCTCTCAAACTCCTGGCACTTATAATTTCAAAAAGATTGTTATGTTTATATGTAATGCTTTTTTTCTACCCTCATTTCCCCCATATATATGACATCTGCACATCTCAATAATTCTCATTATGAATTTCAAACACAAAAACAAAACCATCTTATTAAAAACATTATCTCAGTTGTGAAATTTTACGTTGTATTTTCACTCTGATAAGTTCTAGTCTCTTTCAGTAGGAATAAATTATCTTGGAACTATTCTTTTAAATTGTCTAAGGCTCCCTTTATTAAGTAAAAAAAGGTTGTGTCTTGTGGAATTTTTATCCACTTGCATGTTGCAATGTAGCTATGATTTATGAAATCAAATGAGAACAAATAGATTCAGAGAGGTCCCTACTAGGTTTTTAAAGGAGAGTACTATGAAAAAATGTTTAAATGTATACCTTAGTTAGGTGTGCTAATATGGCTAATATGGCTCCATATTTCTTTCATATTAGTCTGCTGTCTTAATAAAAATCTTAATAAAATCTTAATAAATCGGTGGGTCTTATGGCCTCTGAAAACCAGGTGATAGTCTCCTTAACTTTTTTTTAAGCTTTTTTTTTTTTTGGGTCACACCCGGCAATGCTCAGGGGTTTCTCCTGGCTCTGCACTCAGGAATAACTCCCTGGCGGTGCTCGGGGGACCATATGGGATGCCGGGGATTGAACCGGGCCAACACAGGCCGGCCGCGTGCAAGGCAAACGCCCTACCCGCTGGGCTATCACTCCGGCCCCAGTCTCCTTAACTTTTACACTTATATTTACTTTTTAATCAACTTATCATTAGTCTAAAGAGTTAGTGTTTCATTTGATTGTTTTGATTGAAGAGGGAGTAAGTGTTGCATTTGCTTTCTTTGATTGAAGAGAGCCTTAAAAATAAGGAAAAAAAAACACCTTGGGATATTTCCTCCCAACACTTAAAAACAAAGAAAGGAAAATAATTAATTGTATCTATCATTAATAACAGTCACTTTAATAAATAATTAGTTCTTTATGACAACAATCAAATAGCTTCTAAATAATACAGTTACTGAGAAGGCTCTTTCAAAGGTCAGTCAGAATAAGAGACCATACAGAGTTTAGCTTACCCCCTGATTTACACACTTGTTTCTAAGTTACACACTTGTTTCTAAGTTTTCCCAACACCTCTAAGATTTCCAGTGTTTCTATGCTCCAGGGATCTTCACTGCTTAAGCAAGGCAAACTAGAAGGTGCTATTAATCTTTCCACTCCCCTTGCAACTCTCCAGATAAAGCCCCCTTATTACTGTCACAATTTCATTTCCAAAGTAAATTTGTGACTGCTCTCACCAGAGGGATTGTGTTCCCGTGGCTCTGTCAGTCACAGGAAACTGAACCGAAAATGGATTTTTCCCTGCACCAGCCATTTCCCAATCAGTCACATTCTATCTTTACTGACTCAAACCATTAAGAAGCTCTAATCCCATTTTTGGTCTGTCTCTCTTACAATAGGAAGGAAAAGACATTGCGTCTTCTTGTTTTCCTTCAGTAGCAGCGCCAGTCAGACAGTGAGCTGGGCATTTAGATCTTAGTTCACACCCCACTGCTCTCTGCAGGCGTCTCCCGGGGACTACTTACTCTTTGAAGCTCAAGCAGCAGTTCCTTTCTGCACTTTCAGCAACAGCTCTGTTCAAAGCGGAGGCAGATGCCAAACATCGCTAAGCCCAGTGAAGCTGTGTTACCAGATGAATTGGATCGCTGTGAAATCCCAGGCTTTTTTTTATTTTTTCCTGTATGGCATTTGTCCGTCTCTTTCCCCTGATGTGAAGTGACTCGTTCTCTTGATTTTATCACCTGTTATATTTGAATGCCTGTAAAATATGGAATCATAAACAATAGTGCTAGCTCTTTAAACGAATGTTGGCATACAACTAGACTGTTTAGATGAGTCAGGGGAAAGATGTGCATTCTCTTCTGCCCTCGCTTATTATTTCACTCGATTCTTCCCATTAGTATTTATATCTACCATGCAAGGAAGGAACTGAGTGTTTCCTCATTAGGATTAATTAACAGCTGACAGCTTCTGCAAGTCGTAGCCTTAAAGCCTGAGATTGACATGAGACCGGGGAGACACAGTGACAGAAAGAATTGTGATGTCGTTTGCCTGACTTCATTACTGCTAATGGGATGCTTCCCGGAGCATCACTCCTTTTTTGCTCATGAGCCACGGACTGCAAACGTAGCTGAATTATCTCAGGCCTGGCAGTCTGGGACTGACCCTTTTATGTCCCGATGAACTAGGTTGAATAGTTGTTATAACCATGTGAAGCAAGAAGCAACTGTCAGAGGTTTGTCTCAGCTTTTAAGTGTCTACTAGCCCAGAGAACAAGAATCACTTCAGTGGAGATGATGCGAATGCCGTGAAAATAATCCAGATTAGATATGAGATGTCCCTACGGAAAGGCACTGCTAGGCGGCTTGGGGGAAGGTGCGGATGAAATCAGGCGTTACTTCCCCATTTACCTCAGGCCTGTCAGCAAAGAATCCTACTTATCTGGCTTTAAATACTGTTCAGTTCTCCCTTCGCTCCAACACTCTTCTCTCTCACTTAATTTAGGTTCTTACAGTTTCTTTGAAATAAAACTATTAACTTCTAGGAATTTGCTCTGTGTCTTTGTTGTTACATGAAATGTGTTCTTTCCACAGCAGTGCATATACCTGAAACATGTATCTAAGCATGTAAGCCTGTTCCATAAAACACTGCCAGTTTCTCCATCTTTTTAGTATAAGATTCCAAACTGATGCTGGTTTGCTCCCCTGGTTAGCTAATCTCCTTGCTATCCATGTCTGCGTAGATCCACTGTGTTGTATGTAGATGACTTCATACATGCCTCTTGTAGTTTACCTATATGGCATTTACCTATATGGCATTTGTTTTGGAGTCTCCTGAGCTGTCCTCGTAGAGTTCGAGGGTCATTGTCAGAGAACCACTGGTAGGAGCAGGGGAGGCGGTCCCTCTCAGGCCCTTTGACACAGGACAGGGTCATTGTCAGAGATCCACTGGTAGGGACGGGAGGCGGTCCCCTCTCAGGCCCTTTGACACCAGGACAGGGTCATTGTCAGAGATCCACTGGTAGGGGCGGGGAGGTTGTCCCTCTCAGGCCCTTTGATACCAGCACAGGTTCTGGGCTTTCCAGGACTACCTTATAAATGCAGCCGTCTGTGTGTTTTCTTAATACACAGATATCAAGCCTGGGTATAATCTCTCATCCCTGTACTTTTTCCTGACCTCACCTATGGGATTTTATTGCTGTTGTTTCATTAATGAAAGATGCCCCATCTGCCACATTTGCCTGCTTGTTATTCCTGCCCTGGTACTCAGCTTTGCTACAAATCCTTCTGTGAAGCTTTGCTGACTGCTGCAGGCCAGCTCTGGCTGGGGAGCTCCCAGTTATGTGCTCATTTGTTACTGTGATCATCCTTATGACTTTTAGCGTCTTCCCTGTTTGATTTTGAATCCCTTGAAAGCACTCTTCCTTTGCTTTATTTTCTTAGTTATCTTGGTCTTGTTGCTTAGAGGTACAGCCCGGCACTCCTGTAACCGTGTCTGTGTGGAGTCAATGCCTGTCTGCCAGTGACAGACACGCTGTGAGGTTCTGAGTAATGTTCTTAATTTCTTAAATTAAGAAGAAGTGTTTATATCTTTTAACAGATAATAAAGGAATGAAATGAAAAAAATAAGTAAGCTGATAGAAAATAATATTTATAAATTATATTTTTATAAAAGTAATTGTCATGGCTTTCTTATTAGTTTTTTTTTTTTTTGGCTTTATGGGTCACACCCTACAATGCTCAGGGGTGTCTCCTGACTCTGCACTCAGGAATTACTACTGGTGGTGCTCAGGGGACCATATGGGATGCCGGGAATTGAACCTGGGCCGGCATGGGCCAGCCGCGTGCAAGGCAAATGCCCTACCCTCTGGACTATCACGCCGGCCCGTAGTTTCTAATAATTCCTAAATGCAGAGCCAGGAGTAACCCCTGATCACTCTAGGTGTGACTCAAAAAAAAAAGAAAGAATGAAAAGTTATGATGAGGATATTGTCAGGGATTAGCATGGTCCACAATAGATATTGGGGTTCAGCAGGGTCCCCCTGGTGCTTTTGGCGCCAACAGCTGCCTCCGTACCCGGTGGACAAAGGAACAGAACCACCGATACCTTGATAGTTTGAGGCTCCAAATGTGAAGGAGAAGAGCTCACCTCAGCGATGGATCATAATAGCTGTCAAAAGCAGGACTTCGGATTGCTTTAGTGCTCTTATCTATCATCAGGAGCTATATAAAATGTTAGAGTCATTTTTCAAAATACTTTACAAAGCAAACAAAATAGCACTTTCCAATAAACATGCACAAGTATACTAAAACTAGGTAAAGCTATTATTTACATTGTAGTTGATTGATACAACAGTGAATAAAGGTAATGTGATATTTAAAAAAACAGCTATAATACTTTGGGTTTCTGTGCCTGTGTTGCTTATTTGAAACAATATTTTGAGGCATTTTTAGTAATAGATCCATTATAAATATTTTATATGAAAATATTATTATCCTTCCTGTTTTTTGTGCCACTAATTTTCCTTATAGAATTCATAATAGTAAGCACTGTATAGCTCCTTCTGCAAGTACAATCCTTTTACATTATAGTACACTAAGGTAATTGAATTAATATGAGGAGAAAAATAAATTCATATAGAACATTCAAGTTATCATGTTCATATAATTTAAAACTTTAATAAACTAGAAAATGGATCAGAAGGCACAATTTATTAGAATAAATGTTCAACTATACTTTTGACCAGTTTCTAAAGTGTAGATAAAACAAATGCTAATTATACATAATATAATATGCTCTCTGTGTGTTTTAATAAGCAACTACATACTTTTAACGTAAAAAATAATTTTTCTTAAACTAATATAATTTACAGTCGATTTCACTGCCAATCGAAGAGGTAAAACTTTAAGACACTTGCCTTAAAAACCAACTCCAGGAGGGAGGGAAAGCTTAGTCTTCACATGCGTGGCTTCCACAAATAGCATTCACGCTGCTTAGCTTTCTATCAGCATATGAAATCTCTGAGCAGGAGTCAGTTGACCTTTTAGACTCCTATGCTATCTAAGCATAAAAGAAGTAATGGGAGAAAAAAAATGGGCCCTTGAGTTCTGGATTTTCTCCTTTGATGTAGATTCATTTAAATCATTTGTTGGAACAGTTTTCTTCTAGCCCTGGTTTCAGAAAAGCTGCCAGAATAATAGTACATTGTTTCTGGCCATTAATGTCGTTATTTGAGCACAAGCCAAAGCTAATAGTGTCAGGGGCCTTTCCTGCAGGTTCACGTTAGGTTTACTACAATCTAAGATCCTACTTCAGAGCTGTGAGTGCACCAACGTTTTGATGAAAGACATATTCTAAGACCCCAAATCGAGACTTGATAACTTTAAGTGTTATTATATGTGTGTGACACGTTTGCCAGGTTCTGATAAGATTTGGCCTATTTGTCTTTTGGGATGGTTCTTTATGACATGTGGAAGTAATCCAAAGAGGCCAGTAAATTCAGCAACACCACTTATATAGTGAATTCAGAGGTTGGAGAAGATGTATATACATATTAATAGGTATATAATACTATGTACTTATAAAACGTGTGTATGTGTGTTTATATGGGTACATTTACTACGTCCCTGATACCTATGTATTGCTACTTTTTAGACTATATTGGTCAGCCAAAATGTCTTCTTGTGTAGGATTTTTGTGAATTTTTTTTGTGGTAAGTTGTTGGTTTTGTCTTTAAAAAAATGACTTTAAGTTGAACTGACTGATAAAAAACTGTGACTGTTAAAAAAAAACTGTTTGATTAGGGACTTCTAAGGAATCATTATTAGGTAGCAGAGTTCTTGGTGGGCAGGCTAAAAGTAAATGCCGTCAGGCACAGGATTAATGAAATCCCACTTCAGAATTTAACAAGAGAACGACTTGTGAAAATGGCCACCTTCGCTAACTGTCCCTATCCAGTGGTGTAAATACTGTGTGCCACTCCTGCCTTTTTTAAATTCTTATTATTTTATTTGATCAAGAACAAACAGCAATGCGGCTGGCCTGATTATTTTCCACTTTCCCCTCACCCCAAGGGAAGAATAAAACTCAGAATGATGTGTTTTTAGAGCTCTCAAGAAATATCCACTTAACTGTAATGGTCTTGAAGATATGGCATTCTTTTATATCTCTTACATTTATTTACTCATGAAAGTTAAGGGTTGTTTTCAGCAAGCTGATATAAATCTGAAAATTAATCCAAAGGAAAAGCATACGATCTCCACATGATCTTCCTACAGAGAATTTAAAATATTCTCTTAATGTGTGTGCCAAGCAGGTAGTAGAAGAAATAGAACAGTCAGTTACAAGAAATAATTGATACATAAGATGAATCTGTGACAAAAAGTGACACAGCACCATGCTGGCAAATAGTACATCAAAGACCTATTATATTCTGAGTTTTACTGTGACGTGTTCATCTACGTAACAGTGGGTAAGGTTTTCCTGTCAGCCTGTTATAGAGATGTATAACTTAGCCATCGTTTTTTTAGCATCCTACATTATAAAAATAGCGGCATCAACATGGAAATATTTTAATGGAGCTTTCAGAATCTATACAACCTGAGTTACATAGTCTCTGAGGATGAAATTTGTAGATAGTTTTTTTGTGTCTTTTACTTTAGTCATTGAGGAGTATTTAAAACTATTTTTATCACTAACAATAGCATACCATTATAAAACTTGGAATATTTTGTGATTTGCCTTCATCACATATATTTTATCTAGAATAGAACATAAAAATGTTTTTGATAATTCATTGATTAAAATTTAATAACAAGGGCCGGAGAGATAGCCCCACAGGATAGGGGCGTTTGCTTTGCACTCGGCCGGCCTGTGCCAGCCTGGGTTCGATCCCGGCATCCCGTATGGTCCCCTGAGCACAGCCAGGAGTAATTCCTGAGTGCAGAGACAGGAGTAACCCCTGAGCATCATCCGGGTGTGACCCAAAAGAAACAAAAAAAAATAATAATAATAATAACAAGAAAATGATCAGAGTATTTGACATTAAGGACAGCTTTTTCTTTTAATGAACTGGATAAATTATATGTGCAAGAGAGTTGAAAGTTAGACTTTTAATTATCCTTGTGTATTAATTTTTATTATTTGTGGGTTATTTTTAATATTTTTGATAACTATACAACATTAATTGTCATGCCAAACATAAATCATACTTATAGGTTCATAAATAATTTTAACACATTCTAAACATTAGTATTATCATTAGAATATTTATACGGCAGATCATTTAGCAACCAGTGTAATTTGAGGTTTTTTTTAGAAACTAAAAATGAGCTTTTTTATTTCAGTTTTTTAATTATATAAGTAAAAGTATTTTGTAATAAAACAAGTTAAAGAACTAATTACAATTACATAGCACTTGAATGTTCCTTTATTTTTTTAAATTTTTATTATACCACCGTGAGACATACAATTACAAAGGTGTTCATAATTGGTTCTTGGTAATACAGTATTCCAGCACCCATCCCTCCACCAGTGCCCCGTTTCCACCACCATTGTACCCCCAGCCCCTCCCGCCCATCCCCAGGCTGCCTCAATAATAGGTAGCCCTGTTTCCTCTCTTTGTTTCTCTGTCTCTCTCTGTCTCTGCATCTCTCTCCCTCTTCTTTTACACATTGTGGCTAGCCCTGCAGATATTTAGAGTTTATCACTTAAGTCTCTTTGTGTATATTCAATGGTGAGTTTTAGTCTGCCACTACCATTTCCCACACTTAGTAAAAAAACTGGCATCTATTTATATCCTATTAATGAATGCAGTCATTCTATATCTGTCCTTTTCCTTCTGACTAATTTCACTCAGCATGATAGTCTCCATGTCCATCCATTTGCAGGTAAATTTCATAATTTCGTCTCTTCTGACTGCTGCATAGTATTCCATAGTGTAGATGAACAACAGTTTCTTTAGCCAGTTCTCTGTTCTCGGGCATTTAGGTTGTTTCCAGATTCTATCTATTGTGAACAGCGCAGAAATGAATAAAGAAGTACAGATAGTGTTTCTGATATGTGTTTTTCGGTCGACCAAAAAAGCGAAAAAAAAAAAAGACATGTATTATATTAGTTCTGTGTTATGAGTAAATTTAGAGTATTGTACAATTAAACCTGATAAGGCCATTTGAAAAATGTTTTTCAGGTAATTAACTTGGGGCAGTAAAATAGACACATTTAACATTTGGTCTTTTAAGGTCAGTTGTCTAGAGATAACATTTATTCTTGAAACTTGCTTTAGGCATTTTCTCCCCCAAAATGTGCCTAATTACTAATCATATGGTAATAAAAGAGTTTTTTGTTTTTTGCAGTGAGGCCACACAGAACTGTGCTTAGTGCTTGCTCCAGGCTCTGTGTACAGGGATCTCTCTCGACAAGGCTTAGGGGACTATATGTGATACTAGGGATCAAGGCTCACTCGCCTGCATGTAAGGCGGCACCATTCCCTACTCTTTGGCCATGTAGTAAAAAGGCTTTACCTGACTTACCTTGCCTGAAAAATATGTTTTTGTTTGTTTTGGGGCCATACCCAATGTGCTCAGGGCTTACACCTGACTGTTTCTGTGCTTAGGAGCATGCCTGGCAGGCTCAGGGAACCACACGAGGTGCCAGATATTGAATCCAGGTTAAATAAAACAAGGATTTGACCTGCTGTGCTATCTCTCTGTCCCCGATAATAAATATTAAGTGATTTAATGTCTATATTGGATTGTTGGCATTATGAACAATAGACAAAAAAGCTTACAAATTGTTTTCTTTGGCACTTTTCACAGATGAAACACACTAGAGACAGCTTGTTTACTATATAGCCAACTATGAACATATACAGCTATGAACATGTACGTCCGATGCGTGCATGCATTTGGTATTTTGTCACTGTCCTAACGGTTGCAGTGAATCACTTTTCAGAGATTGAACAGGCTGTTCTGAAATCATTGTTTTATTTCATGAGAAAATAAAATGAGAAAACAAATATTACAATGAATAATTTCCTCCCAATCCAATATTTTTTATAAGTTTCAGATCTGCCCATATAAGAGCAGAAATTTATATATCCCTATAGATTTATATGTTAGTACATGAATTGAGAGAAGGTCGGGCCTCACCTGGCTGTGTTCAGGCCTTTTTTGTTCTGTGCTTAGTGATAAATCCTGGAGGAACATATTTAGACCATCCTAACAAAGCATCTTAACCCTTGTACTATCTCTTTGGTCCACTAGTAAGCATTATTTAGGGATTGGAGAGATTGTAAAGGGATAAAGCACTCATCTTGAACTCGGTCAAACTCAGTTAAATTCCTGGTACCATCTATGGTTCTCTGATGACTACCAGGAGTGATCCTTAAGCATAGACCCCTGAGCACTGCAAGGTATGCCAAAATCAAAAGAGAAAAGAAAGGAAATTAACGTTATTTAGGTCATAGTCAAAATATTTCATCTAAATCAGAGTGAGGCCTACCATTTTCACTTAAGGAAAAAGGTGAAGCAATGTAAAATTTCTAGAACTAATCTTAATTCTCATCTTTCATTTCTTTACCTGCTCTATGATAGTTTTCACTTTTCTCGCTTTGCAAAATTGACATATTGAGTTTTTCACTTTGATATTGCAGTGAAGATTTCTAGATTTACTGACACATAGATAATATTAAACTGAGATGTAGAGTATTTACACAATATATGCAAGACCTGATCAATGTTGGGGAGCTCTTGATCCAAAGTTGCTTATCTGTTAGTTGGGTAATTTTGTACTATAATGCACCTCACTCACAAAGAAACATGTCATTGAAGATAGACGTTCCAAGTTTTCAAAGTAAAAGCAGAGTCCTTACATGCAGCCTATGGGCATGAAAATATGCAAGAACAAAGTAGGGTTAGATAAAATCTTGTTTTCAAGATAAGTTTAGTAAGAGAAACAGTTATAGAATAATCAAATATATGTCCCATTTTATAGTAAGTGCTCAAGAGAAACTAATTATTATATTATATTCATATAATAATTAGTATCAGATTTAAAGGCGGTCCTTTTTATTTGAACTGGAGGCTAAAATGAGTAGGAATTAAATAATGGAAGTGGAGGATCACAATATAGAGAATCAGCCGAACCACCAGTAAAGATGAAAGGTTTATGGAGTTAAGTTAGGGAGATGAAGGGGAGGAGATGATGTGAGAAGGCATGGAGTAATAAAAGCACAAGTTCACATTAAGTGTTTTATTCTTTATTTTGAGAGTTATGGGGTCAAGATTTATGGTAAAGTATGCTGGTCACATTAATCTAGTAAGAGTTCATTTCAGTCACTCAGTAACAATTAGATTGGATTAAGAACAAGTAAGACAGAAGTTCTGATGAGTAGTACTTGATAACTTGGGCCAGAGTGGTGACTCTGAGGATGGAAGGAGGCGAATGGGATGAAGCAATAGTTCATGAAATAAGAGCCAGCGAATCTGGCTATGAAATGCATGATTCCTGGAAGGACAGGAAAACAATAGGTTTCTGATTTTCTCTTGCATTTAGTTAAATATTACCTTTGAAATAATTATATAATACCATGTGGTATATGTTGACATAGATTGCTAGAAAGTCGTGTTTAATTGTAGTGGGAAAATAAATAAATCAACCCATTTAATAACTGCCTTTGGGAAAGTAGGGACATTGTTGGCAAAGAAAATAGTTAACTGTTTTCTGATTAGAACATTAGGACATTGTAGAAGATATTTCATGTCATTTGGGAGAAAAATAGTTACTATCGTTGTTAACTTTAAATTAAATATATAATCTGTAATTAATTTTCACTCCTGGCACTATTGATATTCAACCTGAGAGATGCTTTGTTGTTGGTGACTGGATAAGGCATTGCAAGGTGTTTATCAGTATCCTGATCTGTGTTAACTAAATGTAATATTCCTCAGTGGTTGTGACACCCAGAATTGTCACCTGAACCATTGATCCCCAGAATAACGTGAAATCTTTGAGTGAGGGGAAAAGTTCATAGAATTTTATGTAGCCATTAAAGGAATTCTAAAAATGCCCTCATTAATCACTCTATGTGTGAAAAGTTGAAAGACATAATGACAGGCTTTTATGTTAAACTCAGTCTTTTCTCCCCAAGAAATCATAGCAAGCATTAAAATAGCCCGAAGTTTTTTTTTAATTGTTAGATATATTATCAGTCATGAGTATCTATGCATGTAATTTTTCTGGCATAGCAATGACTTGGATTTATCAGTTCAAATATAGGTTAGTTACTACTTGAACATTTGAGTGTTTCCTTTGTTTTATTAAAAACATGTTTCTTCTTTCCTTGCTTGACTTCCCTGCCCCCAAAAAAATCTTATATCTTGGGCCAGAGCAATAGCCCAGCGGGTAGGGCGTTTGCCTTGCACCGCGGCGGCCCATGCCGGCCAGGGTTCGATTCCCGGCATCCCATATGGTCCCCCAAGCACCGCCAGGAGTAATTCCTGAGTGCAGAGCCAGGAGAAACCCCTGAGCATTGCCCGGGTGTGACCCCCAAAAAAAATCTTATATCTAATCACTTGAGTCCTTTTGTATTTGAGATTGTGGTATTTATAATTCAAGTTGTCAGATTAGTTCATTGAGCCTTGCTCATCCAAAAGGTGTGATGCATGAGAATAAAAGGAGTCACATTCATTTAAGGATTCAGTGTCAGAATTCTTTAATTATTTTAACTATGGCACATTCAAGCCCAGGTATGATTGAACCAGAGACACAGATACAAGGGCAGAGCAGCTACAGGCTCTCCTGTCTTCGGCTGATCGTGAAGCATCCGGGAGGGAAGGCGGATCTAGCCCCTGACCTTCCACCCCAATAGAGCCTCACAAGAAGCCAGAGGAACCGCCACCCCATGAGGGCCACCATTTTCAACATCCGGATTCCACAGCTTGTCAGAGCCTCCCCAAGAGAAAAACCGATCTCTCCCCATTGTGGTTCATCGGTAAATGCACAAACTGAGAGCCTACTACCAAGAGTATACCACCCACACGGCAGAGCCTGGCAAACTACCCGTGTCATATTTGATTTGCCTAAAAGCCAGTAACAATATAGGCCTCATTGCCATCATCAGAACGAATGGTTTGAGGCTCTTTGTCTTTCTGGAGTGAGCAGATACCCTTGGGCTACATTAGGATTTGACAGCACATATGGAGATGTTACTGGTGTCCTCGGAGCAAATCAATGAACAATGGGAAGACAAGTGATACAAGTGATGGTACATTCAAGACAACTACTATTCCCTGATAATTTCTAGTAAGGCTGCTACTACTGTGGATAGATAACATATAGTTGGTTAACTAAAAATATTCTTTAGAGTTACTACTTTATGTTAGACAAAGGCCACACACTATGACAAGCTTCTATTTTAAAATAAGTGCCCTGACCTTTGCTAATTGGAAAAGAGTGTGACATTTTTATGCAGCTTTAAGTTTAAAAATCAAATATACTTGCCATCATGCTTTAAATGTTGTATAAATAGACCAAAATCATCATACTATACGGTGATTATGCACATATTTTAAATGTTTTTGTGGCAGAGTCTATAGTTGTATATAATATAACATGAAGGGAAAATAATGAGGTCTCAGGTATACATCAATTGTGCTTTTGCTTCTCAATTTCCATCCTCTTAAAAATCAGATCATAGAAGGCACTTTAAAAGTCAACTACTCTATTTCTTTCACCAGACATAGTTATAGCTAAACTGTTGTGGCCAAATGGAATTTCAGTCCCATTTTTAAAGACCTCTAGAGACATCAGAATTGGCAACCAATTCATGGTTCAGTGACCTTTACTGTTAACTGCTTCTTTTCTATTCATTCTCTAAGACATTCATTGTTATTTAGCCCCATTATCAACTTCTCTCTAGACTAAGTGCTTATCAAGAGTGACTGGTTCCTATACTTATTAGATCTAATAATGATTTCCTAAATATCTCTTCAGCTAACTTATTTTCTCAATGGAAAAAAAAATGTCCAGCTTCTATATCTAGTTTGCTTCTTTCTAACTTACCTCTCGAATGTGACAGAGAATGAAGGAATTCAAGTCTTTTCATGCCTACCCTTCCTTTCCATATTTTCTTTTCCCCTTTTCTTTCTCCCTTCTTTCTTCTTTCTTTCAATTTTAATTTCCTCCTTAGCTTCCTTTTTATAGACCTAAGCTTATTCTTTGAGCAATGGACATTAATAGACTACATGGGATAGATATCAGAGTAATCAATCTAGTGATCTTGGGTGTCACATTCAAAAGATGAAGCCTCTAATTTTGTATTTATATTTGTGAGGAGTATGTAAGAGTTGGGCTAAAATATTATAATTATTTTATATTTTAGGATGCTAGTCAATTTTATGATATTTATAAATTTAAAGCATGGTATCCATTTTCTCATTTCTATTCAAAAGAAAAATATATACTTATATAGTTTATGATTTTTGAAATAAACATAGATTTTCTTTACATAATTCCCTTTCCCCCAGTAAAAATATATTTTGGTTAAAACAGCATGATTTCTATAAAATGACCTCATACAAGTTTCCTTACCCTTTGTCCTTTGCAAAAGCCCTCCAATATAAAAAAGCTTTAATTATCTCAATAGCTGTATTATAGTCTAAATAATGTTGCCAGTTAAAAGACAAAACTTATCAAATTTTTAAAAAGTGTATTAATTTAAAATATAGTCTAACTTCCTATTTAATATTTTCCTATTAAAATATTTTATTAAACAAATTTCTCTTGTTTCACGTTGTTATTTTAGTTTATATTGATTTTAAATGACAAAAATGATCAAAATTTGTTCTGTTAACAAATTCATATTTTCCCCAAAATATAAAACTTCTCCAGAGGCATTCAGTCAACTTTTTCTACCCTTTATTTTGTTACGTCTTCTAATATTTATGGCTAAATAGTCTTAAAAAGATTTTTAATATCATGAGAAATGTTTTTCGATTTTTTAGTTTCTTTAAAAAGATCATTGGTTTACAATATTATAAAATTCTCACTGTTTGCTTCATGCCTCTAGACAGATGTTTTTTGTATGTTGAAGTGACTTGGGTAGTAACAGATGTAAGTTAAACTGTAGCAGTTTAAATATAGAATCAAACACATTCTGTCTTAGTGCAATAGTTCTCCCCAAACTGATTAACCTATACAAAAATTTGAACAGAAGCATGGATTTAGTTAAGTGGTTGGAAATTGGTCTTCAGTTAATCATCTGTGACATTGAAAAGGTTATTGAGCCATTGAAGATCCCCGTCTTCTCATGAAAAAAGATTGGTTAGACTGATAGGTTTTAAGGTCACTTCCAGCAGTAACATTATTATAGTTTTATTGCTTTATTAGAGATAGAAGCAGGCTGGCTTTTCCTCTTTCAAAGTGAGAAAAGAAACTTTGGGAAAAGGTAACTACTGCGTTAAAAGTAGAAAGCAAAGAAGTTGAGAAGAGTAATGAAGAGTAGGAGGGAAACCACCCATAAACCACAAACTTGAAGAATAATAAAAGAACATCATCCAGATTATGCTCCCCTCTTCTGAATGATCATAACAGGAGAGTGATAGGCACTATTTAAGTGTAGAAGATCCCTGTCTGTGTAGGGAAGAATTTCGTGTGATTTGAGAAATACAGAAAAAGTGAATATATGTGAAACAGCTGAATAAATATCTTTCTTCATTATTAATTAAGAAGTGAAATTTGGGGGCTGAAGTGATAGTACAGCCAGCAGTGTGCTCGCCTCTCATCCAGCCAAAATAGCTTGATCTCCAACACTCCATATGGTCCCCCAAATACCATCAGGAATGATCCTTGAACATAGAATCAGGAGTAGCTCCTGAGCATTACCATGAGTTTTACATGGAGTCTATTAATTCATTCATGTTTACTAAAACTAGAATAAATTAAGAAGGGTTAAATTGTGTCAGGCAGGTTTTTATTTAGACTGCGGAATCTAAATTATAATACACCTGCTTGTTAAAACCTGAAATGAAGGAAAAATGGCGGAAAGAAGCTTAAATGATCAGTCAAGATAGGGTCTTCTCAAAAGTTCTAATTCGTTAGAAGCATCTGTTAGATGTTCCTCTTAAATAATTTTGAGGAGCTTTAAGAAATTACAGAGTATTTTCCAGTTATTATTTGATATGCAAATACATTCACTTTAATTTATTGAAGAAATTGGACTTTAATGAATAAAATATTCAACTCAGCAATTAATTACTACTTCACTTCCAAGTCATAGAAGAACTTTTTTTTACGCTTTTAAATGAGCTGCATTCTACCAATTACTTTGTTTCTAACATCTTGAATGTTTTTGAAATATTTGATGAATTTTTAAATTCTTAAAATGATACAAGAAAATATTTAGGAATACTTTCTATAATCTCTTTCTGTTAAATAATAATTATTTTAAACTGCTTTAATCTAATGAGTACAAGATTATTTTCAAAGATTGTCCTACAATTCTACTACCTTTTTTTAAAAAAGAAGGCTCAGGGCACATAGAGATAGTACAGTGGATAGGGCACTTATGCCTTCTTCCCATATGATCTTCCAAGCTCTTTAAGGAGAGATCTGAGCATAAAGACATGAATAAGAGCTGAGCCTCATTGAGTGTAGCCCCAAAACTAAGTGGCTCAATAAACACTAGGCTTCACTGCTGCACTTTGTTGGTTTTCTTTCTTATAGTTTCTAAATATTCTTATAGCTTCTCAAAATGTCTGCCTGTCATTTAATGGACACCATGTTTAAGGTTCCACGAAATATAACTGAGTTGGAGGTATAGAGTACAGCCTTTATGGTGCTTCCTTTGCACACTCTTGTCCCAGGTTTGGTTCCATGCATGACAGAGGGTCCCCTAAACCCCACCAAGAGTGATCTCTGAGCACAGAGCCTGGTGTCGACCCTAAGCACAGCCAGGAGTGGCCCAAAAGCTCCCTCCCCCCACCAAAGAATGTCAAGAAACATTGATGTTTTGATAAGTATTTTGCCAGAGTAAAGTAGGTATTAACACTAATGAATAGGCGGGCAGCCCAGGGTAGGGCATTGTGCGGGGCGGGGGGGGGCGGCCCGCCCCCGGCCCCCGCACCGCTGGGTAATTCCTGAGTGCGAGCCGGAGAAACCCCGAGCACGCGGTGTGACCGAAAAAAAAAAACACTAATGAATAAAAAAGTTTGAATGTTATTTCTTTAAAATAAAGAAATATTTCACTCACTTTAATGTGACTTAGCTTATGTTTCTGAATTACCTTTAAATTTTGAATATGTGACACCAACAGCAAAAGATCTTCTTGAATCTGTCTTTAAAGTGAACTATGCATAGTTCATTTCTTAAAACTATGGGGACATATGTAAAGTCTAATGAATTTTCATTTGCTGAGAAATAGGGAAATTATTTATTTGGAAAAATATGTTGTGTCTATTATGTATGGAAGAGATAACAGAGATGAAGTTGCTTGTCTTGCATGTGACTGACCTTGGTTGATACTTCATATCACATATGACTTCAAATATGTATACACATGATATATAGATATATAGCATTTATATCTGGATATGCATATATATATATATATATATGTATATATAATGCAAACTGGGTTATTGTAATACAGTTCTGTACTTGGTAATATTCACCTAGGATTCTAAGTAAGCAAAACCTTCATTTTTTAAGATTTTAGTTATGCATTCCTTGAGCTTTCTATATTAATATTGGCAAAGGTTTCAGCCTTGACAGCAATAAATGTCATTAATACTTATATTCTTTCTCAAGAGTTATGAAAGACTTTTTTGGGTTTCATTTGCTAGCTGTGTTTTTGGTTTCTTCTCAAAAAATTGCAATAAAATTATTAGAATGCAATAAAGTTATTGAGAAGAAAAGTTTTAATGCCAAATATGAGTAACAATTATAGACCTCATTCCCATGACCTGATGGAATGGTTTGAGGCTCTTTATGTTCCTGGAATGGGATGATACCCTTGGCCTATCTCGCATGTGACAGGACATATACAGGAAGAAAGTGATATAGACAGTGATACAGTGATAATGAAATTATTATAATGCAGTTGCATTCTAATAATGTTGTTCCTTTGCATCACACTGTGAATAAGAATACTTGCCAGAAATGAAAATTCTCAGTTCACACTCTTAACTGATTTTAGGATTGTTTGCTTATTCAGATATGTGAAGCACAGGTTTAATAGAGTACCAAGGCCATAAAAGTTTTAACGTTTATGTTGATGGAGTATTTGTAATAAACTTTTTAATTATTGATACAGATGCTTGCACTTATCCTGTTTCATTGACAGTTATGATTTATAGTGTTTTTAAACCATTACGTGTATAGATAACAAACCTTGTCACCTAGTACTCACAAACTGTAGTCTTTGAAAAATATCATATACTATTATAGATCTCATTCATGTTAGTTTTGCCATTTATTCATATAACAAGGATTCATTTCTATCTTTATTAAATGAACCATGTTGACCATGATCACACTGAATATGCTAACAATTTTTCACTCATCCATGAATAGTATGAACCATGTATCCAAGTATTGATGTGTTTTTATTTAAAAAAGAAAGATCATTGTTAAGTCAAATCTTGTTACATTTTCATTTTCTTTTTCGGTTTTTATTTTTATTTATTCCATGTTTTCTTTTTTTGTTCTGTTTTAGTTGGGTCTGGTAAGTTGACATTTTATTGGCCATCTTCTAATCACCGTGTCACTGTGAATGGAACTTCTCTTCCCCTTTCCATCCATACCCTTCCATGTCCTTCAACCAATCAGCTCCATGTTTCACTTGTCATTGGCCACAAAGACAGACTGCACAGAATAAAGTCTGCAGGAAGTATGGGTAACAAAGAGTAAAGGTAATGGGGTTGCTAACTAATCTCTTATTAAATGCTATGTAATCTGCATCCCTATATTCTATTTCCTTAAAGCGTGAAAAAAAAATTATTAGAACTATTTTGGTTAAGTATCTTTCAATTTCTGTCCATGAAAGAGAACAAACCAACTAAATCCTTGCTTACAAAATAATAAAGAATTTCTATTGGGGAGAAATTCAAGGAAATTTTGTGAAGCTGTGTTGTCCATCAGATTTTTTTTGGAAGCTATTCAGGAACAGAAATTAAAAGTTCAATTGACGTACAAGTTTATGCCAGAAATGTTTTTATTCACTTTTATTTCTATGTGTCAGGTTGGTTTCATTTCATATAAGGCATGGGATGTGTCCAAATTTTCTTATAGTTTGTGTTGATAAATTTTTATCTTTCTATATATAGCCATTAGAGTCTATATATATTTATGATGATTATATTGGAGGAATTTTGCTTACTCTTTAAGAACTATAGAACACTAATTGCAGTTGAATTTTTATGACTTTTCCAAGTAGTAGGGTAGGGAATAATTTTGATACCAAAATAATCTTATCATTTCAGTTAATATGCTCCATGCATATGAAAGTGTCTTTTCACATTGATACATGTAAAATAGATTATTCATTCATGATCATGTGATAACAGATGAGTGAAATTAACACCTTCCCATATACTGCCATATGCACAATCAATGTGCAGTAATATGTGGATTAAATATTAAATCAATTATACAAAGATCAGAATAGAATTGGATCTAATGTTTAGAGAATGTATGTATTATATAGTCTTCATTATGTAATTTAGCTGGTATGAAATAGACATCATCAGTAGGTTAGAAAACTCTATTGATAAAGTGGGAAAATCTTATCTACAGTATCTGAATATAGATAAAATTTTAGCTTCCCAGTAATTCATAGAAATAAAAAAGAGAGATGAATGAGGAACAAAATGTTCAGAACAAATAAGCTGTCAGTAATAAAGATCAAAAATTCAAAGAAAATCACGGTAAGTTTTTTAGAATTTTAATTAAGACCATAATCTAGCCTTAGTTTAGTAAATAAGTTAGCAATCACTATTCATGAGATATGAAAAGAAATTGTCTTTATAAGTCAAGTTGAAATAATCTTGAATACAATTACAAGTACATGAACATCACTTTTGAGTGAAAATTAGAAGTGATAGAAATAATAAGAATTGGAATGATTTAAATATTAATATATAAAATAATTTGAGATAATGTATATTGTTTACTAAGTAGTAATAAAATAGGAGGTTGACATATATCTTAAAACAATGTGTTTTTTTTTTTTTTTTCAGTGAAGTAAAATAGGTTTTATTGAGGAGGTCTTAGGTGAGGGAGGGAGAGAAAGAAAGAAAGAGTAACGCGCTCAAGGGAGAACGCTGGCTGCTCCAAAGGTGGAGAGCGAGTAAAAAGAGAGAGTACACATCTCAAGAGGGGAGATGCGGGCAACACACGTGCTCAGGCACCACATGTGCGCCGCAGGCAACATGTGTACCCAGGCAGCATGTGCGCAGGCGACATGTGTGCCCAGGCAGCATTGGGCGCATGCAACATGTGAGCCCAGGCAACATGTGAGCCCAGGCAGCATGTGCGCCAAAACAATGTGTTTCAATATTTTACATTTAGATTATTTATAGTTCCTTTTGTTTTCTTCCAATTCTTTAAATTGTCGACACAAACCATATTTGAACATGAATAACAGAGCCGTATTTACATGTGACACTTTTTCGTGTTGAAACCGTCAAACAATGTTTTATTTTATCAGAATTTTAAAGGAGCACATATTACAAACAAAACCTGAATATAAATAGGTGATGACAGATTGCCATTTAATTCATTGTTTATTTTTATTAAATATGGCTATATCTAACATTTAGTATACATGTAGAAAATGAAGTTTAATGATTATTTAACAAATATCTGTGGCTATTGTTGGCAATATAGATGTTGGCTCAAGAAAATGCCTACAAAATATAGTCAGGTCAACTCCAGGGAGATATCTTACATAGAAGGATTGCTGCAGGGTAAAAATAATTAGCATAAGGATTTTTACCCCTTGTTCTCAAGAAAGTCTTTGAGGTTTGAGTAGAGTTGGCATTTTATAAAGGGAGCCTAGATTCTGGCAGACGTTATTAGCCATGCTTCTGAGATTTAGGAAAGAGACCACCCGAAGTTTTTACTTGTCTCAGTGGTCTGAGCATTTATTTTCCTACTCAAATTCTCTGAGTATTGGAAAGTCAGATGCTCCCATTCATTCAATTAATGATTTGGTTTTCTTTCTTTGAAACAAACCAAACTCTCTTCTGTATTTAGTTTATCATCAGTCAATTCCTTCAATTTCTTAGTCTGATTTTGACATCAATTACCCCAACCTTTAACTAAGGAATCAAATGCTCCTGTCTGGAAGCGCCTGGAAGAAAATCCCCAAGCAGTGATGCAGATGGCGGTTATTATACCTGGATAATAATAGTGCTTGCTGAAGTCATGAGTAAACCACTCCAATTACAATCAGAGTTTTTTGTTGTTGTTGTTAAAAATTATAAACTAGAACTTTTAACGTTTCCAAATTCAACCTAAACTATACCTCCTGACTTCATATTTTCTTCCCTATAAGTTACAGGACATTTGAAATTATTTGACCTGATTTTTCAGGTCTCCTATAATTTTCTAGTCAAATGGTATAATTTCTTCTAAACCTCAATTAAAAATAAAAGGGAGTGTAGAAGAAAGCATGGTAATCTAGCCGTTAGGCTATCTAATTACTTTCTTCAGTTTTGCCACCAAGCAGTCCCCAGCAAGCTGTTTTACAATATTTTTCCTTTAAAGTTTATATTTCTATTGATTTATATAATATATATGAACATTTAAAATGTGCATGTATGTATCTACATTAACATAATTATATTTTAGATTATAGACTATATACATACATTATGTGTAAATCTTTTTAACATAACTGACCAGAAAAAATATTTAGCAAGAGAAAACCCCTTCTTAATTCTTTTCTTTATTAACTAAGAAATTGCATTCTGCAAGCAAAGTCATAACTTTTATGGATACCATCTAATAATAATGTTATTCATGTTCAGTTTAAGGATTTATAATTGACTAACAGAGTCATTTTCAGTTTTTATAAAGAAGTTAAAGTAATGGAACAGTCTTTAAAAGCAAACGGGATTAACCTTATACTTTATAAACTGGTAAATGTCTGGCTTGAAACTTTCACTTTCGTTTGAACTGAGTCAGAAGAGAAGAATAATTAGGTGGTCCAGACAGCTGATAAGGAATGAATTTGAAAAGTGTAAATAGAAGGTAGACTCACGTTCAGCCCACATTTTTCCCCAAGCATGAAACAGAACCCCCCCAAGCATTTCCCCACAGGAACGACTCATCAGCACACCTAATGTTTTCAGCTGCCACAGTGCTCAGTGTAACTGACATCATTTTCTGACACTCTATTTACTGCTGGATGAAGTGGCCATTTAAGTCTGTATAAATCAAACAGTTTGGACAAAGCTGGCAGTATTTATAATGTCAGGATGAGCAGATGTTTCAAATTTGCCCTCATTTCCATATATATTCTGTTTGAACATGCCCTTGCCTATGTAAATGAAGGAGGCATTCGACCCACTATTACTTTAAATTCATTTCTATTTGAGTAATTGGACTGAAGATTTTAAATGGTTATAATTTGCACAGTAGCATTTCAGGAGCTTTTGACTTAAATTAAAGTAATTTTAGGGCCTGCCTACACCAGGAGGTCCTTGTGTGTATGATTAAAGTCCATTCACCTTTAAACAACTTGGAATGAGCAAAGATAATATTTATTCAGACAAATTTCAAGTATACTTTAATGTAAAGGGTCAAAATGTTGATTCAAGATTTTTTTTCTTTTTTAATTTCTTATAAGGTGTTTAATCATAGAAGGTCAGGTAAAAAAACCTATTGTGAACAGCTATTGTATTCTATAATATGCACGTATTGTAGCTTCTGTTAAATTAAGGATATGAATTGGTAAATTATGAACTATAATGCATATGAGTTATATAAAATAAGAACAGCACTGGGATATCAGCAAATTGTCTCAATTGAAACAATAATGGTATGCTTTTGACTTATATAATTTATTTCATCTCCTTTAGAACCTCCACATTTTGTTGTGAAACCCCGTGACCAGGTTGTTGCCCTGGGGCGTACTGTAACTTTTCAGTGTGAAGCAACCGGAAATCCTCAACCAGCTATCTTTTGGAGGAGAGAGGGGAGTCAGGTATGACATTATACAAATATTTGTCAGCAAAGATGAGAGTCAAAATGTAAAAGAAAACAAGTTATTACATAATCATATAGTGTCAGTTTCAAACAACTGAGAAATCTGAATACATAGAAATTTCAGCAACAAAAGACAGAATTGGCTCTGCCATTTTAATTCTCAATGCAGTTTTCAGGTGTACAGAGTCATCTGAAGAATAGTGTTCATTTGGTTGATTGGTTGGTTTGGGGGCCATGCCCAGCAGTTCTCCTGGGCTGTTCCTGGTGAACACTCAGAGTTTTCTCTTGGAAGTGCTCCAGAGAGCATGCAATGCCTGGGATTGAACCCACTTACCTGTGTGCCTAGCATGCGCTCAGCCTTTAGGCTGTCTCTCCTGCCCCTATAGAATAGTAATTGATTTCCTTATGAATTTTTACCATTGTTTTAATGTGTCCTTTATTGCAAAGATTCACTTTCTTTCTTGCCCTAATTCAGTTTGTTATAATTTCAGTTATTCAAGTGTCTGCAATTATATTTGCAATTATATTTTAAAGGACATACTCAAAATAACGGCATTAGGCTTGCACTTAAACCCATGTTCTGCCTTGAATATGTATCTTGCTTGCTAATCTGTTTCTTTGCATTCTTATTATTCATTCTTGGAGAAGTCTGTTACACACACACCTTTTCCTTCTCAGTTGCTTTAAATAAATTTTAATAAAAACTTATAGAAAGCAGTGACATTAATCACTGTATAATTTCTTTGAAAGCATCGGAAATATGATTTGCCCACTGTATCTTTCAACTTGCATATCTATCTGAACTTACATATACATTTATACATGCATGTATGTATCACTATCTTCCCGTTCATCATCGATTTGCTCGAGCGGGCACCAGTAACATCTCCATATGACCTGTCTCATGCAAGTAGAGCTCAAGGGCCCCTGCTTGCTCCAGGAACATAAAGAGCCTCAAAACCATTCCATCAGGTCATGGGAATGAGGTCTATAATTGTTACTGGTATCTGGCATATCACATACGACACAGGTAACTTGCCAGGCTCTGCCGTGCAGGTAGTATACTCTTGTAGTCATCTCAAAATCCAGCATTTATTGATGAACTGCACAGCCGCTTGCGACCGAGCGAGCCGGGCTGTGATAGGCTGGTCTGCTGGGTGGAGTTCTGAGGAGGGGGAAGTCCAGGTGTGGAAAATGGAGGTCCTCATGGAGTAGGGGGTCGACTGGCTTGTTGTGAGGCTCTGCTGGGGTGGCCGGCCAGGGTTAGAACCTGCCATCACTCCAGGGCGCCTCATGAGTGGCTGGGCACACTGAGAGCCAGTAGCAGCTCTGCCCCATGACTGTCTCTGGATCAGCATACCTGGGCCGGATTAAAAAAGACTGCAGCAGGGTGGATCTCGATGAGCTGGGCTGTGATAGGCTGGTCTGCTGGGTGGAGTTCTGACGAGCGGGAAGTCCAAATGTGGAAAATGGAGGTCCTCATGGAGTGGGGAGTCGCCTGGCTTGTTGTGAGGCTCTGCTGGGGTGGCGGGTCAGGGCTAGAACCTGCCATCCCTCCCAGGCGCCTCATGAGCAGGTGGGCACAGTGAGAGCCAGTAGCAGCTCTGCCCCATATCTGTCTCATGTATGTATATATATGATATACATGTCTGCATGTATATGATGATATACATGTATATATGATATACATGCCATGCATGTTTGCATGCATGTATATATATGATATTCATCAAACTATGAAATTCTCAACAGTAGATGGAACATTAAATGTAGTTTTGTGTATTCTAGTTTGAATATTATCAAATGTCATCATTTTTCATCTGTATACCAAAAAGACTGGGTCCCCTGAGATGAACTTAGAGCCACAGCAGAGCCTGGCAAGCTACCCATGGTGTATTCAATATGCCAAAAACAGTAACACCGCAACAATAATGGACCTCATTCCCAACGAATGGAGATGTTACTGGCACCCGCCGAGCAAATTGATGAACAATGGGAAGACAAGTGACAAGTGACACTACTATCTAAACATTTTTATTGAAGAAAAGTATTTTTATGGAATAAAATTTTCTTAGAGAAGCATCAGAGAACATATATGTTCTAGAGAGAACAGATGCAACTCCAGAGTTGGAAAAAAAATGCAGAGGAGAGACATAGAGAGACAGATGCTAGAGAACACGGAGTTGGAAAAATGCCCTATCTAAACTAGATAGGGCTAGAAATTTCTTTTAGACTAGAAATTTCTATATGTATTGAAGCTGAATATTAGATATTACAAACTCTACTCTGTTAGATTTTAGCTTAATGAAAAGAAAATTTGAAGCAATTGAATTTTTTAAATAACAAAACATTAAAGTCATTTTAAATGTATTTTAATCATATCTTAATTTCTTGCCCTCTTCATATAGCACATATTTTTACCTATATCTGATATTTAAAAAAATTCTCATTAATTTTCAGTATAATTATTTCAGATCTGTATCTGTACTGTGAGCCAGCTTAGGGTATGTTGTTCTTTGGCCTTCTAATGAGCCTCAAATAAGTAAACACTAGTTGTTTTTATAGATTATGCACATAATCTTTTGTAGGGTGATAATAACTTGATAATTTTTTGATAATTTTTAACACTTTCCTGTGCTGTGCCCATTTATAAAAGGAAGTAAAACAAAGCTGAAATTTAAAAAAATAACCCTTCATTTCATATCTAGTGTCTTGGTGCTTCAAATGTATTCTACTTGAACTTACAGCACCATATCTGCTAAATTGATATAATAATACCTGTGTACAGTAGTATTATCAAACTATTGAGAAGTTCTTCATAATGTAATATTTGAGTGAGTCTTTGATCTATTCAAATTATACAGTAAGTTATTGACTCTTTAGATAAAATTTTGAAATAATTTAATTTTGGGTTGGTTTTAAGATAACTCATTTTTTTTTGTTTAAGGATATTCAATGGACTTAGCCCTTTTAAAAATGATATATGTTAAAAAAGGAAAGGAGGGGCTGGAGTGATAGCCCAGCGGGTAGGGCGCTTTGCCTTGCATGCGGCCGCCCATGCTGGCCCAGGTTTGATCCCCGGCATTCCATATGGTCCCCTGAGCACCGCCAGGAGTGATTCCTGAGTGCAGAGCCAGGAGAAACCCCTGAGCATCGCTGGGTGTAACCCAAAAGAAAAAAAAAAAAAAATAATAATAATAATAATAATAATAAATAAATAAAAAAATAAGGAAAGGAAAGTTTTTTAAAAAAAGCAACATTATTTGATTAGAGGAAAATAGTTGATATCCTTTATTTCCAAAACACAATATCATAATGTATCATTTTACATGAAGTATGTACTACCTCTAACAAATATTATTGTTTCATAGTGAGAATTTTGTGTCACAGAATAACATCCCATTTTTCCCTTGACTTTCTATTTAATAAAATTTTCTAGAGAAATTAAATTGATATTCTTAAATTTACCATTTGAATTTCAGAACAATCCGTGGATAGCCTTATCAGCTAACAGTGAAAAAAAAAGAGAAATTTTTAGCAATTTGGGAGCAGTTACTGAAATTTTATAATAGATGTTTAACAGAGATACTAGTTACAGCGAAACAATAATATTCTTGGAGTGAAAGAGCTAGCACAAAGGGTGAGGTACTTGACTTGAATGCTGTTGACCCAGGTTTGATCCCAGAGACCTTGTAAAGTCTCCAAGCCCTGCAAGGGGTTGCTGAACACAAAGTAGTCTTCGAGCACAGAGCCAAGAGTAAACCCGAGAAACCCGAGCACAGAGCCAAGAGTAAACCCAGAGAACTGCAGCTGTATCCAACCCTAATAATAATAATAATAATAATAATAATAATAATAATAATAATAATAATAATAATAATAATAATGTAACCTTGAAATAAAAGTTATAAAAGATACATATTTATATATGTAGTTCTACTTTTGTATATGTGTATGATAAGAATATCTAACTTACATATATGCATATATAACTGTAAATGCATATATGTTAAAATATTGCAGCTTAACAATGAACAGATTTATATTCTTTCTTCTCACATTCTGCTTTCTAGAATCTGTTGTTCTCGTGATCAGCCACCACAGTCATCCAGCCGCTTTTCAGTTTCCCAGACGGGTGACCCTCACGATTACAAATGTCCAGCGATCCGATGTTGGCTATTACATCTGCCAGACTTTAAACGTTGCCGGGAGTATCATCACAAAAGCATATTTGGAAGTTACTGATGGTAAAGTATCACATTTGATTTCAAAATGTTCAAATTTAGCTCTGGGTCCTACAGAAAACACCAGAGTGAATGTATTTTTCAGAACTTACTACCTTTTTGCGTGATATTTTGTTCTTTCCCGCTTTTACGGAGCTACTGTGATCTACAGTACTGTTAATGACAGTCTCATGCATCAATGTTTCCAACCCCCATCCTTCACTGGAATGTGCACTTCCCCTCCACCAGGTCCCAAGGACCCCTCTCAGCCCCCAAGGAGTGGTTCTGTAGACCACCTCACTAGCTCTGCTGCCTTTGGCTATCTGTTGACCCCCTTTACTGTGTTTCAAATCCCAAACAGGAGAGATTCTTCTGAATTTGTCCCTCTTCTTAAAACAGACTTTACTCAGCTCGGTACCCTGTAGGTCCACCTACCTCTCATGACAGGAATTTTTATATAAACCCTGAGAGGAGGCTGATACAATGACATAATCTAATTTTTTTTCTTAATTTCTGACATCAATTCAAATTCATAATAGCATAGCAGTTATACACAGGAAGCATTGTTATACACAGGGATGTTTCTTTGGCAAAATTTAACATTTTGTAAATTTTATTTTAAATTGCCGCTTTCTCTTCCTTCAAATTAAAGAAATAAGATGAATTGTTCATAAATCCTACAGCTCATGATAAGGAACATTTTCCCCTATAACATAATTTTTGTTCTCTTTGTCAACTACCTTAAACATGATCAATCACTGTCAAATATATAATGAAGACCTAGCACTAAAGATCTCTAAATCATAAGGCAGACTAGCAATAACTTAAGAATAAATATAAATAATTCAGAAAGAAGGAAAGGATACTATATGTCAAGTGATATAAGTAAACTAAAACAATGTGTTATAAAAAGGAATTTAAATAGATGTAAATACGGTAGTGTTGCCTAAAGAACTAATGTGATGACAGGTCAACTCAAGATCTAAACCACTTCTCGATCATCAGTGTGTTCTATGGTTTTTGAGTCAATAGGATCCTCTTTGCCATCCTCATTAAGTTTTCCTGTTTATTATGAAATTCAAAGTAATCATGCAGCTGATAATGTTTTGTGTATGTCAGATTAGGTTCTAAATAATATCCATGCGTGTGTGTAATCAATAATTCCTTTTCTTACTGTGTTGCATTTTATTGCAACACAATAAATAGATCACAACAACACAATAAATATATCACAACACAATAAATAGATCACAACTTATTTATGCTTTCTTCTATCTTCTGTTGATGGACGGTTTTTGATTTAGTTTCTTTGCTAATGAAGTTATGAGTTCCTGGACTTATCGATTGATTCTTATCTATCAGTGCAATTTGACTCTGTCCTCTTCAATTCTATATCTGTGATTATATAACTATAAGACATTTTCATTATCAAACCATTTGAAGCAGGTACCTTAACATAAAACTGACTTTTATGTTTTGCACGCTATCCAATAGTTTTGCTGATAACTCGGTTTATTTCTACGTATTTGTATATAGAATGTTTTGCAGTTTCAATGTAAAAATGTCTATTACAAGTAAAACCTGTTTTACTTCTTTCTAATATTAATTCCTTTTAGTTTTTTTTAACCTTCCCTGCACTATCTGTGATTTCTATATAGTGAGTAGAATTGATGATATTACATGTTTTAGGTACTAACTTCAGGGTAAATGCATTTATATTTTGTCATAAAATAGACTTTGTGCTAGGATGTAGTAGATAATCTTTTGGTGAAAAAAAATCTGGAGAAAATTATAATACATCAATGGCACTGTATTTCTCAGTGCTGTAAGAATAAATTCTTTTATTATTTAATGTCCTTAAATTTTACAATAGGATATTGCAGATAAGTCCTAATTTTGCTGTTTATTCCTTTAAGACCTTCCTGTGCTATTTCTACTCCCTAGAAATATGACTTTCTTTAAGATGCGTTTCTAACTATTCATATATGAATTCTGTACCCCTCTCCATACATTTACTGCCACGCAAATGAATATTGCATCCTGTAACTTCTTTTCTTCTATATTTGGTTTCTCTCTTCCTCATTCAAAGTAAGAGCTGGGACTATTTAATTATATAACCCTTTCCACTAAAGTTTGTCAAGTGGGAGATTCTCAATGATCTTTTTCCTTACTGCTTAACGAAGCAAGAAAAGACAGAATAAACATTTAGCTCTTGTTTAAGTAAGAATTAAAATTTTGGATAGTCATTGATAGCTCAGATTCTTACACCCATTGATTTCTTATGATATTATTTATGTACATTTTATGTACATAAATACAAATAGCATCACTATCACTATCCTCTGGTTGATCATCTATTTGCTTGAGCGGGCACCAGTAATTTCTCCATATGTCCTGTCTCATGCTAGTAGAACCCAAGGGCATCTGCTCGCTCCAGGAACATAAAGAGCCTCAAACCATTATATTAGGTCATGGGAATGAACTAATATAATTGTTACTGGTATTTGGCATATCAAATACAACATGGGCAGCTTGCCAGGCTTGCCGTGCAGGTGGCATACCCTTGTAGTTACCTCTAAATATAGCATTTATAGATGAACCGGGCGCCGCAAGCGGCCGCACGAGACAGGTTGTGATAGGCTGTTGCTGGGTGGAGTTCTGACTCCACCCAGCGACAAGTCGCTTGTGGACTCCAATAACCCAAGATCAAAGACATTTTGGCCATATCTAAGGGACAGCCCAAGAAGTGACTTACACATGTCTACGACCTTTGCAAGGGCAAAAACATCTGTGAGGGCGGGGAAGAAATGGATAACAAGTTCGGTGTGGAGCAGCCTGAAGGCGATGAGGATTTGACCAAAGAAAAGGGCCATGGCGGCTGTGGGCACTATCAGTCCTGGATCCGGTGCTCTGGCATGGAACTATATGCAGAGTGGAAGCATGTCAACGAGGACTCTCAAGAGAAGATCTTGCTGAGTCCTAAGCAAGTACATGAAATCTTTAAGCGCATCTCAGATGAGGAGTGTTTCGTGCTGGGCCTGGAGCCTCGCAATGCCCGACCAGAGTGGATGATCGTCACGGTGCTCCCTGTGCCTCCTCTGTCTGTGCGACCTGCTGTGGTGATGCAGGGCTCTGCCCGCAACCAGGATGACTTGACTCACAAACTGGCTGACATTGTGAAGATCAACAATCAGCTTTGGCGCAATGAGCAGAATGGGTGCGGCGCCCACATCATTGCTGAGGATGTGAAACTCCTCCAGTTCCATGTGGCCACCATGGTAGACAATGAGCTCCCTGGCTTGCCCCGAGACATGCTGAAGTCTTCCCGTCCCTCAAGTCCCTGAAGCAGCGATTGAAAGGCAAAGAAGGCGTGTGCGAGGCAACCTGATGGGCAAGCGAAGTGGATTTCTCTGCCCGCACTGTCATCACCCCTGACCCTAACCTCTCCATCCACCAGGTTGGAGTGCCTCGCTCCATTGCTGTCAACATGGCCTTTGCGGAGATTGTCACCCCTTCAACATTGTCAGAGACTTACAGACATGGGACAGAGCTGCTACTTGCTCTCCCTGTGCCCAGCCACTCACGAGGTGCCCAGGAGAGATGGCGGGTACTAGCCCTGGCCCGCCACCCCATCAGAGCCGCACAACAAGCCAGATGACCCCCCACTCCATTGGGCCGCCATTTTCCACATCCAGACTTCCTCTCGTCAGAACCTTCTTCATAGGCTAACTATAATCATTGTGAGTGCTGACAATGACAATATCATTCATTCAGGACAAGAGGATGACTAGTAGGCAGAGTTATTTCTATACACTTAGAAGTTTTGCTTCTTGATCTTGCATATTTGCAAGCATACCAAAGATAAAGGTAGAGTAAATCAAGTATGGAGTCTAAGAAGGTGGAATAGCAGGTGTCTGAAATGTTGTTGTGTTTGTACTAGCATCATTTAACCTTTTAAACTTTTTACATCTGAGAACCATCTACATATCTATCCATAGACCAGCAGTTATAACCATTGTGGTAAAAACTAGTTTTCAACCTTCCATTATGCTGAACTGGCCCCAGACCACTCCAGGTGGGCAGTTGAAGACCGCTGTTTTATACTGGCAATACTACCACCATTACCATTTACAGATACCTAGTAACCAGAAGTTTCAGTTACTCAGTTTTTGTGCCAGGCACTATGCTGAGACTTGTGACATACCAAAAGTTTCAAATTTGATAAAAAATCTCATTTTAATGATAAGGGGAAATAGAGCCCCCAAAAGTTAAGAGGTTTGTTTTCAGTTACGTAGTTTGTTGCAGAAGTGAGTTTTCTTAAAAAAAAAATGACCAAGGGGCCAGAGTGATAGCCCAGCGGGTAGGGCGCTTGCCTTGCACACGGTCGGCTCATGCTGGCCCGGATTCGATCCCTGGCATCCCATATGGTCCCTCAAGCACCGCCAGGAGTAATTCCTGAGTGCAGAGCCAGGAGAAACCCCTGAGCATTGCCGGGTGTGACCCAAAAAAAGCAAATAAATAAATAAATAAATAAATAAATAAATAAATAAATAAATAAAGTGAAAAAAATTTAAAAAATGACCAAAGTGAGTTTTAAAACATAAGTAAAGACTAATATAGTGGCACTTTCCACAAAGCAATTTAAATTATTTTAAATTGTATAAATTGTGAATGTTTTTGCAATTTATACAATTTAAAATTTGTATTTTAAATTGTACGCAATTTAAAATACTGCAAATTTTTTCTGACATGGAACGCTCAAGATTTCTTTATTGTCATTTATTAAGCACCAGCTTAATAATGCAAAGTTTCAAATCATTCTTTGATAATCTGTTTGTTCTCCCGGCCCCCATCTGCCCCAATTCCGGTTAAAGAGGTTTTCAAGTAAAGACATGCTCTCTTCTGTATAACACTTTACGAAACAAAGGCAAAGGACAGTGTAGGTCTTGCAGTGGAGACAATGCCTGCCCAGGTTTCTCTACTGACAACGCCCTGAAAGACTTTCTCACAGAGCCTCAGTCCGGTCTCCTGCCTCAGCTGCTGTAGGTAGGCCCGCATCACTTGTCTTCTTGTTTGTTAGCTGGTCTAGCATAGATTGAGTTCAGTGGGAATCCGGCTCTCCAAGGATGGGAAAGTTGGTGATCCCCAGGGTATACATTTCTTTCTCCCCTTGGCTTTTGGAATTGCACTTCTGGAGCTTCTTCAGACACTCAGAAATGTAGAGAGTGATCTATCTATATCAAGGTTCTGTCGGCTTCATTCTTATTTTATAGTTTTTGAAGAAAACAACAGCCTTGAAGTAATAGATGGCTTCATCCACAATATCTGTGTCTTTTGTCTCGCGGGGGCAGGTCCTTTGAACTGGCTTCTGAGGGACAGGAGAGCCATGTTCCCAATGAGCTCGGTGTCGGGGTCCATGAGAGAAGAGTGGTAGGCCGGCATCTTGGTGGTACCCCGGTTCTGGACTCAGGCGACAGGGTCCGAGCCCGGCGCTTCGGTCCGGCAGCCTGGCGGGGCAGGCGGAAGTCTGCATTTGCAGTTTTTGACCATACTAACCTTTCTAGGCACTCAGTAGCTTTATAAACCTCTGGACCTCGGATGCTGCATAATATAAAATGTAGCGCTTAGAGTACTACAACTTTCTGAACTCTATAAAGTGCCTGTTCTTATGCATGGCAGTAAATTAAAGTTTTTCTGTTTCCACTTTATATTTTATTATATGATAACTTATTCTAATAATTCCTGGCTAAAATATTAGTCATTTAAGTTGAGGTTCATCTTTTGATTTTTTTTCTATATTTTAGTCCTTCACAGTGACAAAATATTTTGTTTTTCTACTTGAAATTGCTTTAATTATTTTTGATTCAGATTTACATATGTGCTTGGTTTTTGCTTTCGATTTTTCACAGAAATGATAAGCAGTGATATCATAATTGATCTATGTGCCTAGAATTTTTGCAATTAGTTAGACTTTTTTTGCCTTTTTGGGTCACACCCAGCAATGCTTAGAGGTTACTCCTGGCTCTGCACTCAAAAGTTCCTTCTGGCAGTACTTGGGGGCCATATGGGATGCTGGGCATCCAACGTGGGTCAGCCACTTGCAAGCAAATGCCCTACCCACTATCACTATTACTATGTGCTCTGGCTCCGGCCCCAGTGAAGCACTTTTATACCCGTTATTCTATTCAGATATTCATAGCAGCCCTTTGGGTGGTTAAAATAAATTATTAATCCTTTTCTTTTTTCTAATTAAAAAACTTAGATCTACAGAATTAAGTAATTTTGCTATGACACATGATAGATGGTAAAGGTACTACTGAACCTTACTTCTTTTGGGCTTTGCTTCTGTTGACTATTCAATGGCAACCTGTAAGTAAGATATGACAGAAAAAATAGCAACACTTGCTGCATTGAATTGGGATGAGAAGGTGTAAAGCTGCATAGGAATCTATGATGTATCAAATATCTAGAAAAATATAGACTATTGAATAAAACACTGCTCCTGGATTGCTTCTAAACATAGTAAATCTACCAAATGGAAACCACTCTGTTACTGGACTTAATTATAATCAGGTCTAGAGAAGCACTCTGTTACTAATTTAATTAATGTCTGGAAATAAATATTCATTTATTATTCTAATCAAGGGAACACAGGTGGTAGAGACTTATAAAATCCAAATGAAATGACATGTGCATTATTTTCATACTTGCCAGGAGGGACCTCTAATTTGATTTTTTCCAATCTTGACACATAATGTAAAGACAATTAAACAATTCTAAGACAAAGAATCATTAACTCACATTTTTCATGCACAAAGTATCTTAACCATTCCTGCCAAGTTGTATACATCAGATATCCAATACAGCCTCCTTAGAATTAGCAAATTCCTCACTAGTAACCAATGGAAGAAAGTTGGAAGGGTAGAGAGGAAATGCCCAATCGCTTATTTTATTCCCTTGTTTTTTTTTTGTTTTCTGTGGAGTAGAGTGTGTTAATGAATGCTAATTACTGCATGATAAATGAGGAGCAAATTGAAATGTGACTCCAGCTTGTGAAAATTCTTGATGCATATAACTTTGAACATGACACATTTAGCTTTTCAGATTGTTGCCTCCAATATCTAGGTTACTCTGGCAACCAATTTCCTTTAATCGGGCTTCTTCTTGAAATGGTCTGTTATGTATTTGTAATTTAGAAAATTTTACCTACTATTCAGAATTTTAAAAAGTAGTAAGTATTTTAAAAGTTTGAAACTTAATTTAATTCATAGTCACATATTTGGATTTTATATTAGATTTTCATCTAAATTGATTATTCCAGGGATTTAAACATTTCTCTAATCAAGATTTATTCAAGATCCACTGCATTTATCTTAGATCTTTCTCTAAAATAGTGATATTTCATAACTGTAGTAGCTTTTAGGTTTTTAATGTAGGACGAAAATAAATTTATTTATGTTATGTACCTATTTCCCATTGTTACTATCTAAAGTGCATGAAAACTATTAAAATATTGATCTCAGTATCATTAAAAAATAAACTAATAAGGGAATGGAACAAAAATGTTTTCTAGTTACTGTAATTACAACTTGAAAATCTGATATTTATTAAGTTAGGGAATAAACTTAAGTTATATTTTTCTTAAAAGTTGTGAAATTTGGGGAGTGCAGAGAGATAGTACAAGAGTAAGGTGCTTGCCTTCTGTACATCTGTCTCTGTTCACCTCCAACATTACGTTCGGTTCCCCACGTTCTCCAGATATGATCCCTGACAATAGACCCAGTCCTAAGTCCTGAGCACAGTTAGATATAGTCATTTTTTTTACTTAGTTCAGGGACTGAAGCAATAGAACAGCTGATAAGGCCTTTCCCTTGTATGGAGCTGGCTTTGATTTGATCCCCAGCATCCCCTGAGTACTGAGGGTTGTGATTTTTTAGCATCATCAGGTACGCCCCCTGGGAAGAAATAATAAAGATAAACTAATTCAGATAATACGTTAATGTTTATGATTTTGATTTACAAAGTGGTCAAAATTGCACCATCACCAAAGTTTCCAAATTCAATCACCTTATGCGACCTCTAGTTCACTTCTCCTTACCCCTTCTCCCCACTGTTTGATATGCAAAATTCTCCGTTTAAATTGTGTTTTTGAGTTATCTTTCTAACAGTATGTTAAAGCATTACAGTTCCTCTAAAATCATTAGTGTTGTAAAAGTTGTGCTGTTGTATTTCTCTACTATGGAGAATTTCTAAAAATAGAATTCATTCATGTCAGTGTATTAACTTTAAGTCTAAATCACTTTCTTGAATCCAGAATTTTCAAACGTGCTAGTATGATACTATCATTGTTTTTTCTGCTGACACAAAACAGTTTTGACAAATCAAGTAGGTGAATTGGGTTCACTTATTAGATGATCTGTCATATGTTTCTTGGTGGTCAGAGGGTTGCCTTTTGAATTTTGTTTGTTTTTTTTTTAATTTTTTATTATAAGTATAGATTTCTACTTCTCACCACTTTCCACTACTTCATCACCCACCGTCTTATTTATATCCTGTTTTTGAAAATGTTAAATGGGTTTCATGGCAATGCAATAACTTCAGGCAGCAGTTGATCATTTGTAAGGACTATGTGGTATTTCATTTTAATATTCTGAGTAACTGCCGTATAAATGCATTCTGAATAATGCATGTATCTTACATTAATTAGTTGTTTAATTAGTTTGTTGCAAAGCCTAAAGCAAGTGCTGTTGCTTGGAAGATTAGAAAATTGCTTCCAGTTGCAGAAACCTCTTTCTGGTTTTGTATTCTGGCAGTGATTGCAGACCGGCCTCCCCAGTCATTCGACAAGGTCCTGTGAACCAGACTGTTGCAGTGGACGGCACTTTAGTGCTCAGCTGTGTGGCCACAGGCAGTCCACTGCCCACTATTCTGTGGAGAAAAGATGGAATCCCTCGTCTCCAC
The DNA here is from genome assembly GCA_021461705.1 of Cryptotis parvus. Lineage (NCBI taxonomy): Eukaryota > Metazoa > Chordata > Mammalia > Eulipotyphla > Soricidae > Cryptotis > Cryptotis parvus. The sequence goes on from JAJIBD010002254.1 coordinate 285,232, forward strand.
CAAGATTCACGAATCAAACAGCTGGAGACGGGAGTGCTGCAGATTCGTTATGCCAAGGTAACTTGAAATGAAACCCTTGAAATGAAACCATTTTGTTCCACTTTCTTTGTGCCTCTGGCAAATAAAGTTGAAGTCTTAAATTTTAGCATCAATGAAATGCCAAATAATGGTATTAGTGTATTATTAATTTGAATTTTTTTTCAATTCTTGATAACATTCTAGTGTATCTGTTTAAAATGATTTCACTCCTATTTTAGCCCATGGCAAACATTTAAAGTTTCTTATGGAGGAGGGAAATGAAAATGATTTTGTAATTACTCAGGAAAGTAGAAGGGGATTTGTGGGAGTAAAATAAATACCTTGCAAATAGCGGAATGATGCACGCCGTCCATGAAACATTTTGCAGAGATACTTTTCTAATGTCATTTTATATGCAGTGTACTTAGACAGTTCTTCCTTTGTGAATATATGGTTCAGCATTTTGCAATTACAGAATTGCTGCTTGCAAACAAAATATATAAAGCAATGTACACACCAAGTACACATTTTAAATCAGAATTTAAATGATGAAAATCCCACAGGTTTGTGGGAACAATTTAGGGATTTACCTTCTCAGAACACCCCATCCCATACCTGTTCTTTCAGGGCTGTGTCGTTTTGTTTTGATTTTTCTTTTTCTTTTTTAGGTCAAGATCAGACAGGCTTATGGAGCATATGAATGAATAGCCTTGACAGCAATAAACATAAATTTTAGTTGCTTTATTGCTATTGTGGGGATTTTCTTTGGAGCTCTGGATCGCTGTAATAGTTTATTTTATGTGCCACAAAAGTTAATAAGCTGTGCTTCTTTGTGACAAAGATTGTAACTACAATTACCAGAGCAAAATGACAATATTCTTGCTTATTTAACTTTACACGAGTTAGTTATTACCTTAAGCAGAGGTATATGGGTTCATTATACTGCTGCTAATTTTAAAATAAAAATTGTGATTGATGGTGTTTGGGGTTTATCTCCCTGGTATGCACCTTTAGGGGAGAGGCCATGTTTGGCTTTATACTTATTTAGCTAACCTAACTTAAAGGGGAAAGCAACAAAATGGGAAAGTGGGACGGAGTGTGCAAGAGAAGATACTCTAGTCAGGAGTCACCTGATATCTTGTTTAAAAAAATTATATATATAAATATGCATACATGTGTATATATGTGTGTGTGTATATATACAATGCATGTGTATATATGTGTGTCTATACACATACATATATGTGTGTATACAATGTATATATGTATGTGTGTATGTGTGTATACACATATGTACACATCGAATACAGTGTATTCGATATGCCAAAAACAGTAACAATAATGGACCTCATTCCCAATAAATGGAGATGTTACTGGAGCGTGCTAGAGCAAATTGAAGAACAAAGGAAAGACAAGTGATATAAGGGACAAGTGATATATATCACTGGGAAGATAGTATAGGGAATAGTATGTTACCTTGTATGCAACTGACCGTAATATGATCCCCTGAGTACTGCGGCAATATTCCCCAAAACTCTCTCCCTCTCTCTCCTCTCTCTCCCTACCTCATATATAGAGAATAGAGAGAGAATATAAAGAGAATATATATAATACATAGATAGATAACATATAGACTATATATTACATGGAGAGTATATAGAGAGGAGAAAGAGAAGGAGAGAGAATTTTTGAAACAATGCTCAGGGACAATTTGCAGAGCTGGGGATTATATTAAGTTCAGTTGCATGCAAGGTAACATTATCCCCTATACCATATCTCCAGTTCCATATTTTATATATATGCATATATATTTATATATCTATCTAAATGTATTCTGTATACTATGTTTATACATATATATTTATGGAGAGAGAGAGAGCTTGATAAATGGAAAATAGCAAGAATTTTTTATTAGCTAAACTTTACCAGCTTGATTATGTGTCTTACTAAACAAAGATTTAATTTGGTAACAAGTCTTAAACCATTCGAATTTATACCTAATGTGTGTGCCTCATCGTCTATTCTCCATAATTGAAGGTAGTGGTATGTTCATCTAGTGTAATTCCATTTTATTATAAAATTGGAAAACTCTACAAAATCTTCCTTTCTTCATGTGGCATTTTCCTTCATGTCATCAAAAATATGTTCAATTAAGAGAAAGTTTCTTGTTAGAAAGTTTAAATGCAGTTTTCTGTATTCATTGACCACCTACAAGAGCATAAATGATTTTCTAGTTCAGTGAACCCTTGATTGTTTCAATCATGTATTTTTTCTGCCTGCTCAGCTAGGTGATACCGGTCGGTATACCTGCATTGCATCAACTCCCAGTGGCGAAGCAACCTGGAGTGCTTATATTGAAGTCCAAGGTAAATTGGCTAGCTTATCTTTTATCTTAAAATAGAACTCCAGGGGTCGGAGAGAGAGAGCCAGGGATAAGGTGTTTGTTTTACATGTGACTGTTCATAGTTCAGTCCCTGGCACTACACATGGTTCCCAAGCACTGCCAGGAGTAATGGCTGAGCACTGAGCCAGGAGTAAGCCCTGAACATTTCTGGGTGAATCTGTCTACTCCTCCACTCAAAATACAGTAAAGTTTTAAACTTAGTTGTTTACTTACTGATTAATTGTTGCAGTCTATACACTGATATCTGATTTAATAATGCTTATTGGTACATGTGTAACCACCTTTATTTTGGTTCCACTTTTTTATTAGAATTTGGAGTTCCAGTTCAGCCTCCGAGACCCACAGACCCAAATTTGATACCTAGTGCACCCTCTAAGCCTGAAGTAACAGATGTGAGCAGAAATACAGTAGCATTATCATGGCAACCAAATTTGAATTCAGGTGCAACTCCAACGTCTTACATTATTGAAGCATTCAGGTAAAATGAAAATAGTTTTTCTTAGTGGTTCATTTTTTCCCTCACTTATCATTAGATACTCAGGTTCTAACTTGTGTTTCTATCCTTAGCCATGCATCTGGCAGCAGCTGGCAGACGGTAGCAGAGAATGTGAAAACAGAAACGTTTGCCATTAAAGGACTCAAACCTAATGCAATTTACCTTTTCCTTGTAAGAGCAGCTAATGCATATGGAATTAGTGATCCAAGCCAGATATCAGACCCAGTGAAAACACAAGGTATGTATTCATTTACTTAACCTTATGGTACCTTCTTTTACTTCCAGGTTATAACTTTGCAGGTAAATAATTTGCACTACATGGTGGATTGTCTATTTATTATATTGTCTAAGTTTATGAATTAATTTTTAAGACACAAACACAGTATCTAAAAGCAGAATTGTTTTTAGAATTAAAACCTAGATATACATGGATTTAGAATCATGATCATATAGTAATAGTATTTAAAGTTGTGTAGACTTTATTTATGTTGATATTCTTACACATAACCTGGATGAGTTTTGGAAAATACAACCCTAATACAGTCTGGAAATCATGAAAATGTAAGAGATGTTTAGAAGATAATCGTGAGCTTGCTCTTAAATCTCTCTGCTCAGTCAGCCTCCTACAAATTTCATAGCATAAAAAATGCTGTTTTAAGTCTGTAGGTTGTTGGCCTATCTTTCATTGTCAGTTGTGTGATTCAGTATATATTAAATGAAAATCATATGTATTCTGGTCAAAGCTAGGTTAAAGAAGCAGGTGAAAGGAAAAAGAAACATGTTCGACCATCATAAACCATTTAAAAATGGAAACCTCTCTTGGACCGCTCTTGTGAATCAAAATTATCTTTAGCTTTCAAAAAATTATGTGTTCCATTCAACCTTTTTGTCTGCAATATAATTATAATCAGAGTGAAATATAAATTTGTTTTAAAAAAGGAAAGAAAAAAATTCTATTCAATATCTACCTTTTTACAGTGTACTGTTGTTGGACATAAAATACACTTGCCCTTGTCTTAATACAGGAAAACCCAGAAAAGATAAAAACTCTTTGCTGAAAATGTTGAGGAATCCTCATATCTTTATGTTGATTTTTAATTTCCAAAGTGATGTTTGAAGTGTATTACAGTGATAGAAGCAAGTTGACAGAAAACATCAGCTACTTGCTTCCAGTTTGGGAAACTACCTTCCAGCCCTCTGTCTTTTTGTCATCAGTGCATGCACAGTCTTTGTGGCAGGATTCAGAGAGAGCAAACCACGGCGCAGGACGTGCCCATGTCTGTTTCTTGCTCTGTGAGTGCAACACGCCCAAATGCCGATATTTGCAGTGATGAGTCACGCCAGCGGCTCTCTCGTATTCTTGGAGCTTGCCTTAGAGCCGTTTGAGGTTTTCAATATTAGACACGCATTTTTTTTTTAAAGAATGCAGAAACGATGACAGCTGTGAAAGAAAGTTAAACTTTTGTCCTCCAGGACAGTGGCCCAAGTGAAAGTCCCTGATTGACAAAGCTCAACCCTCTGTCGCAGGCTCAGAACACGGCTTTGGTCATATATACCCCTCATTTGCAAGTGAGAAGGCAGTTCACTCTTTATCTGAAAAGTTCAGTCCCCCACATTTTTAATCGACTTACCTTGGTACACGAATAACCTGCGGGAGCAACGCAGGGAAGTGAACACATGTCAAAAGACAACCAAAAACACAGTGAAATAAAAGCATACGACATTGAAATCAAAGAATACTCCACCTACTAGTGAGGTCATTGCTCCGAGCCAGCTTGTCAGTCCTGAGCTAGAGTTTCCTTACCAAGTGAGGCTTGAGGTAATAACGCAAAGGGAAACATAGGGGTTAAATCAATATAGACAAAGCTAAGTCCTTTTTTTTCTTTTTTATGTGATAATTCTGTTAGTATACTTGTATGTCTTTCCCTCTCTGAACTAAAAAAAAGAAAGGAAAGAGAGAGGGACAGAGAGAGAAGGAGGGGCGAAGAGAGGGAGGGGGAAAGGAAGGAGGAGAGGAAGGAAGGAAGGAAGGAAGGAAGGAAGGAAGGAAGGAAGGGAAGGAGGGAGGGGGGGGGAGGAAGGAAGGAAGGAAGGAAGGGAGGAAGGGAGGGAGGGGGAGGGAGGAAGGAGGGAGGAAGGGAGGGAGGACAGAAGGAAGGAAAGGAGAAAGGAAGGAGGGAGGAAAGGAGGAAGGAAGGAGGGAGGAAAGGAGGAAGGAAGAGAGGGAGGGAGGAAAGGAGAGGGAGGGGGGAGGAAAGAGGAAGGAAAGGAAGAAAGGAAGGAAGGAAGGAAGGAAGAAGGGAGGGAGGGAGGGAGGAAGGGAGGAAGGGAAGAAGGGAGGGAGGAAGGGAGGAAGGGAGGGAGGGAGGGGAGAGGGAGGGAGGGAGGGGGAGGGAGGATGGAGGGAAGGAAAGGAGGAAGGAAGGAGGGAGGAGAGGGAAGGAAGGAAGAGAGGGAGGGAGGAAGGAAGGGAGGAAGACTTGAAGACTCAAAATTTGCAGATCTGCTAAGACAGAAAGGTACCTAGTGAGAGAATGAAGAGTTTGACAGATTAAGACCCTGGGTGGGCGCTATCAAGATTTAGAGCAGTGAAGTGAAAACAGAAACCTGGTGCTGGAGTTTAAGTTTCCGAGACTGTAGGAGGGTGGACTACAGAGAGCAAACTTCAGTGAACACTGAGAGTGTGTTTCAGGGCCTTGGGGAGGCAGGCTGACTTTCATGTTTGAAGTCAATTAAAACACCTCTCTAAGCCAACTGAGTAATGCCGTTTGCCAAAAGAACAAATGCAGTCTTAGGAGGCATTAGCAGAATTAAGTCTGGCTCTTGTACTCTAGCCCTTTGCTCCCAACTGGTCAGGTTAGATGAGCAACTGAGAGCCCTATTTTAGGTGTTTTGTTTTCATTTGGGGGCTGTGCAATTTTCAGTGCAGTTGTTTTCAAAGGGAGACGGTGAGCACGGTCTGTTGCATAGAAGACTCAGTACATCAGCAGAAACGCAGTTGAGGAGCTTGAAAAGTTTAATCAGCCACCACACCCTTCAGCAGAATTACGGTTGAGATACTGTTGTTTTTTTCTTTTACATTTTAGAAAACTCATGGGTGAGAAGCTGTGCTCGTTCTGAGTCCATAAAATAAAATAAAGATAGGGAGAGGAGAGAGAGAGGTAACATTAGGTATGTTAAGAAGTAATGCTGAAACTTATTTCATTCTATACATTTTGCACTGCTTTTTGAAACACTGGGAAGCCTACCAGAGGCAGAGGTGAATAATGGCCATGGAAAGAACCTGGGAAGAACCTGGGGAAAAAATCTAATTAGTGGGTACATATTTGTAAGCCATAAGGGGGGCGCCCAGGGGTAGAGGGAATTCAGACAAAACTTGTTTGAACTTGATGCCTAGGGGAACAGACATCATTTCTTAGTGGCATCTCTGCAACTGGGAAGTAAAAATTTCCCAGCTGAGATTCCTGTGAATCATGTGGGCCCAGTGAGAGCAACAGACACGGAGCATGGTGCTGGGGCAGCTGTGGGGCAGACGTCTGCAGCACCATGAGACAGTCTTACTTTTCCTGAGTTATATATTTTAACTCATTGAATCACCATGAGATACAGAGTTACAAAGTTGCTCATGATTGAGTTCCAGTTGTACAATGTCTGAGAACCCCCTGCAGTGGTGTCCACTTCCATCACCAATGTCCCCAGTTTGCCTGCTACCCCTTCTCACTCCCCCACCAGCCTGCCTCTGTGGTAGACAATGGCAGACACCTTCTTTTTCCTTTTATGCCCGGCGATGTGCAATAGTGTTAACTGAGAGGATATCAGGCATCCACTTTACTTTCTTTCAGCACCCACATCTTGTCCAGGCTAATCGCCTCCCCCTGTCCTGGTCATCCTGGTCCCTTTTCTGACCTAACTGTCCTCCCTCCCATGCTGGCAAGCTTTCTAGTTAATATCCAAGATATATAAAGGAGTGGTAGAACGTTACCAGTAAAAAAAAAAAAAAAAAAGCAGCCAACCTCATCAAAAATGGAGAGAAGAGATCAACAGAAATTTCCTCAAAGAAGAAATCTAAATGGCCAAAAGTCACATGAACAAAATGCTCTATATAACAAAATATGACTATATAAATAAGACTTAGAGTCTTAGCGCAGAATAATCAGCATCACTGTATCACTGTCTTCCCGTTCATCATCGATTTGCCCGAGCGGGCACCAGTAACATCTCCATATGACCTGTCTCATGCAAGTAGAGCCCAAGGGCACCTGCTTGCTCCAGGATCATAAAGAGCCTCAAACCATTCCATCAGGTCATGGGAATGAGGTCTATAATTGTCACTGGTATTTGGCATATCAAATACGACATGGGAGCTTGCCAGGCTCTGCCGTGCAGGTAGTATACTCTTGTAGTCATCTCAAAATCCAGCATTTATTGATGAACCGTGTGGCTGCTTGTGGCCGCACGAGCCGGGCTGTGATAGGCAGGTCTGCTGGGTGGAGTTCTGACGAGGGGAAGTCTGGATATGGAAAATGGAGGCCCTCATGGAGTGTCGTGTCGTCTGGCTTTTTGTGAGGCTCTGGGCCGGATTAAAAAAAGACTGCTGCAGGGTGGATCTTGATGAGCCAGGCTGTGAAAGACAAACCTGGGTAATACCAGGAAGGTGACACACAAGCTGGCAAGCAGAGATGGTGGTGGCCATTGCTGGATGAGGTGGGCGTTGTTATTGTGACTGTGCCCAGGGGCCCCATCAGTATTCTTGAGCATCCCCCATCTTTTTAGTTTGTTTTGTTGTTGTTTGGGGACCATACCTAGATGTACTTAGGATTTCCTCCTAGTTCTGTTCAGGGATCAATGCTGGCAGTGCTCAGGGGACCATATGCTTTGCGAGGGATCAAACCTGGGACTGGCATGTACAAGTCCAGTGCCCTACTGGCTGTACTGGCTCTCTTGCTCTCTCCCTCCTATTACGAATATATGCACAAACACACTCGTGGAATAGATAAGATATAGAAAATAAAATGGAAATGCAACCTATTAGAGTCATCTTCTAAAATACAGCAATACAGCAGGCTGGGTGCTTGCCTTGCATGTGGCTGACCTGAGTTCAATCCCCAGCACCCTATATGGTCCCCAAGCCCACCAGAAGTAATCGGTGAACCCTGAGTCAGGAATAAACCCTGAGTACCGCTGGGTATGGCCCCCAAAATAAAACAAAACAGTGACAACAAAGCTAAACTGGTTCAGTGTGTTTGAGGATATAATAGCTGGGAGATTCCCTAAAGTTGGAGCTTCCATAGAAGAGAGCATATTTAGATGCTAACATAATCTGTGTATTTTCCCTGCACTGATTCACTTGAATTGAATCAGTGTTTATGAAGTTCCTAATGTGTAGAAGTGCTGCGTATGCTCGGCCCACAGAGGTTGACCTCATCCCTCCCTGCCTTGGGCAAAAAGAGACTTTGCTTGTGAGCCTTCCACAGTGCACATCGTTCAGCTGTCCTGAGGGTAGCTACTGTGGATATTGCCATCTGACTACCAAGAAGCAAAACATGAGCCTAAGAAATGTCCACATGTTACATGGTTAAGGCTCTGTACTGGGGTGCAGACACATTTCCAAGGATCTTAAGCTGACCCAAGAGACAGGAGGAAGTTATGGGTTTAATCAGACCAGGAGGGCAGGAAGCCTGAGACAGAAGAAAGAACGGAGGGCACCTTCTGCCTATGGACCCGTAGCCAGGAGCCTGGGACCGCACCTTGCTGGTGACATTTGTAAGGAAGAATAAAGTTTGAGAGGCTAAAGTGATCTCAGTTGTTCTCCTTTTGCTTATTCTTAAGCTTAACTTACAGACTGAGTCTATATACACAGTCACGGGTATTGCGCCTGTGTCGAATTCTCTTCTTGATCTGTCATCTCCCGTTTCTCTGCCTCCCGTGGCCTGTTTTATACCAAATTTATTTAAATATTCATGTCTTCCTACCGATTCATTATTAGTTGTTTCTGAGGGTTTTAAATCTTCAAAAGACTAAAATATTTGGGGGTTATGTTGTTCATGAGCACCACCTACCCCCGACAGAGCCCCTTCTCTTTCATTGGCTTTTTTCGCCCTCTGTTCCATTTAATATGGGTAAATAAAACGAGGCATGTCTCTTGAGAAAAAGGCAGTTTTACTTGGTTGGGCAAAGCTGAGCAAAAGCTCTCACGGGGGAGTCAGTATAACTCACTCTGTCCTGGGTCTCCTACTAAAATGGGGGAGTCAGTATAACTCTCTCTGCCCTGGGTCTCCTAGTAAAATGGGGGGGAGTCAGTATAACTCTCTCTGCCCTGGGTCTCCTAGTAAAATGGGGGGAGTAAGTATAACCTCTCTCTGCCCTCGGTCTCCTACCAGAATGGGGGAGTCAGTATAACTCTCTCTGCCCTGGGTCTCCTAGTAAAATGGGGAGTCAGTATAACTCCCTCTGCCCTGGGTCTCCTACCAGAATGGTGGCATTCTCACGAGGATGGCATTCTCATGAGCAGGATCTCCATGCCCCGCTTTTCTTAGGCTGATACATACAGGAACGAGACCAAGCCAAAAAGTCTTCAATTTAATATAAATGATCATTTTCCTTCCATTTTCTCCCTCCCCTTCCATCCCCTTTTTTCCTTTTTCTTTTTTTTTTAATTAAACATTTTATTATACCACCGTGAGGTATACAATTACAACGTTGTTCATGTTTGGAGGTTTCGGTCACATAGTGTTCCAGCACCCGCCTCTACCAGTGCCCATTTCCCAGCACCAATTCCATCCCTTTATACTGGTAGCTTTGGTGCCCCCCCACCATCTTACCCCATTACTTCATTATATACCTTATCTGAGGAGATAAGACAGATGGTCCTTGCTATTTTTCGGTGCTTGCTTTTAACCTATTATATGTTTGTTTTTTATTCTGTCCCATCCGCTTCGGCTAAAATTTTTTAACCCTTCTTACATAGGAAAGACCTCTACTAAGGCTCTAACAAATTGGGAGCCTCTCTTCTCCTCCTCTCCTCTCTCCTCTCCTCTCCTCTCTCCCTCCCTCTCTCTCCTCTCCTCTCCTCTCCTCTCCTCCTCCTCTCCTCTCCTCTCCTCTCCTCTCCTCTCTCCTCCTCTCTCTCTCCCTCCCCCTCTCCTCTCCTCTCCTCTCCTCTCCTCTTCTCTCCTCTCCTCTCCTCTCCTCCCTCCCTCCTCCCTCCCTCTCCCCTCCCCTCTCCTCTCCTCCCCTCTCCTCTCCCTCTCCTCTCCTCTCTCTCTCTCCTCCTCTCCTCTCCTCTCTCCTCCTCTCCTCTCTCCTCCCCTCTCCTCTCCTCTCCTCTCCTCTCCCTCCTCCTCCTCCTCTCCTCCCCTCTCCTCTCCTCTCCTCCTCTCCTCCCCTCCCCTCTCCTCTCCTCTCCTCTCCTCTCCTCTCCTCTCTCCTCCCTCTCCTCTCCTCTCCTCTCCTCTCTCCTCTCCTCTTTCTCCTCTCCTCTTCTCCTCCTCTCCTCTCCTCTCCTCTCCTCTCCTCTCCCTCTCCTCTCCTCTCCCTCTCCTCCTCCCTCCCCTCTCCTCTCCTCTCCTCTCCTCTTCTCCTCCTCTCCTCTCCTCTTCTCTCCTCTCCTCTCCTCTCCTCTCCTCTTCTCTCCTTCTCCTCTCCTTTCCTCCTCTCCTCTCTCCTGCCTTCCCCTCTCTCTCTCCTCTCTCCTCTCTCTCTCTCCTCCCTTCCCTCTTCTCTCCTCTCCCCACTCCTTTGCTTTCCTCTGTTCTCTCTTTTTCTCTTCAAAAAGATTTTAGGAGTTGTTCTTAATTTATGCGGTGATACGGGTTGATGCCTCATCTGGAAACAGTTCCCTTCTGAGGCTCCTGGTGAATGAAAGGATTGTTTCACTGTGCTTTCAGTCAATTCCCTAACACTGCGTAGGATCTGACCTGACATAGTTTCCTTGAATTGTTGCAGATGTTCCCCCGACCAGTCAGGGGTGGATCACAAGCAGGTCCAGAGAGAACTGGGCAATGTCGCCCTTCACCTCCACAACCCGACCATTCTCTCGTCATCTTCAATAGAAGTCCACTGGACAGTGAGTCTTTGTTGTCACAATATTCAATCTCATGTTAAACGCATGTGGCTTTTGAGACTTTAGATATGTGTGCGTGCATGTGTGTCTGCGTGTATATCTTTATGAGTATAACTATTTTCCCTCACCTTTTCATCAGTGACAGCAAAGTGGGTATTTTTATGATGGTAGCTGTGGAATGGCATAAAAATGGCAAAGTTTCATATGTAGGATATTTTCTACATTCTGCAGTAATAAATTAGCTTTAAAGGAGAGCAGTATAGGGGCCGGAGCGATAGCACTGCGGGCAGGGCGTTTGCCTTGCATGCAGCCAACCTGGGTTCAATCCCTGGCATCCCATATGGTTCCCTGAGCACCGCCAGGAGTAATTCCTGAATGCAGAGCCAGAAGTAACCCCTGAGCATTGCTAAGTGTGACCCAGAAAGTAAAAAAAAAGGAGAACAGTATAGAGTATTAATTATGGATTTGTAACTTATGATTGGATCACCATTATGAGAGTTGTTTTTTTTTAAATTTGGAAATATTACTAAATAACATTAACTAAGTCTTTAGAGCTAAAAAGTGTCACAATATTTTATTTATGGTTCCTTTGACATTGACCCATCTCTGGGCGCCTTTCACTCAATGCTCCGATCCTCACATTTCTACATGAGTAGAGAAATTCATTTCTCAATCATCTGTTAAGCTGAATGTGCCAATAGTAACAATTTTTTAGTGTCCTACTTTATATGAACTAGAAAAATGTAGAATGAAACCAATTGGGATATATTGTTGGCATGTTGACGCATTTTATTCCATAATTTTTCTTTTAAATAAAGGAAAGAAATGTACTAAGGATCACATTTCTCATTTTAATATTTTATAGGTGGACCAACAGTCTCAGTATATTCAAGGTTATAAAGTTCTTTATCGGCCATCCGGAGCCAACCATGGTGAATCGGAGTGGTTGGTCTTTGAAGTGAGGACCCCAACCAAAAATAGCGTGGTGATCCCCGATCTGAAGAAAGGAGTCAACTATGAAATCAAGGCGCCCCTTTTTTAATGAATTTCAAGGAGCAGATAGTGAAATTAAGTTTGCCAAAACCCTAGAAGAAGGCAAGTATAATCGAGCATGTGATTTCTGCAAATTACTATATAATTGTGGACTTATGTTAGCTCAGTGAAAAACTTTTTAAAATGCTAATAGTGTTATCATCTTTAACTGTCTTTATGTTAAGCATATTTTGCTAGTAGAATTTGTTAAATTAGACTTACAAAATAACACCTGATTAAAAGTGGCTACATAAAAATATTGAAGTGTGAATGTTACATTAATGATATAGACACACTATATTTAATTATTTAAAACTAAATTTCCTAATTTATGATGAAATTTCTCTCAGTTTTTATCCCATCTGCTAATTATTTTTATTCCATTTGTTTACTGTTACTGTAAGTATTGATTAGTAAATAAGTTAATAATGTGTTGATTAGCCCTCAACTTTCGAAAAAGATTGGTTTTATTCTTGTGCCTTAGAAACTACTGCATTGCAGACAAACCAGTATGAATAACCCCCATGTAAATCAAAAAGTATTACATGTATAAGGGTAGGAGGCAGCATGTCACAATTGTATTTCAAAATAATCAGAATTTCCTAATCCTAATGATCACTATCACTATCACTATCTTCCCTCTCATCATCTATTTGCTCGAGTGGGCACCAGTAACATTTCCTTATGTCCTGTCTCATGCTAGTAGAGCCCAGGGGCATCTGCTCGCTCCAGGAACATAAAGAGCCTCAAACCATTATATTAGGTCATGGGAATGACCTAATATAATTGTTACTGGTATTTGGCATATCAAATATGACACGAGCAGCTTGTCAGGCTTGCCGCAGGGTGGCATACTCTTGTAGTCACCTCTAAATACAGCATTTATTGATGAACGGCCACGCAAGCCGGGCTGTGATAGGCTCCCCTCTTCTGGGTGGAGTTCTGATGAGAGGGAAGTCCAGATGTGGAAAATGGCGGCCCTCATCAAGTGGGGGACGCCTGGCTTGTTGTGAGGCTCTGATGGGGTGGCAGGCCAGGGCTAGAACCTGCTATCCCTCCCAGGCGCCTTGTGAGCAGCTGGTCACAGGGAGAGCAAGTAGCAGCTCTAATTCTAATCATATATTCCTAATTCTAATCATATAAATTAAAAAAAATAGTAATATAGCAGATCATTTCTATTATGCTTCACACTTTTGAACCTTTATGTAATTATGTGAGAGTTAGTATTAGAGAATAAGAGAAATAATAAATTTTCTGGGATGTTTGTTTAGATCACGTCTATAACTTTGGTTATGGGAAATTCACAATGACCTGGCAATAGTCAAGCATTTCTCTTAAACTTAAATAGGAGGTGAATATCACCCCCATTTGGATGAGAAATATTTGTCAAATATTTGCATATATTTTATAAAATCCGTTTAGTTTACCTGTAGATATTAAGTCATTCCATTCAATAATCTCTAATAACTCATAATAATCTGCTTTTAAAAATAACTCAATGGCGCCCAGTGCCCCACCCCAAAGTGTTACTGTGTCAAAGAATGATGGAAATGGAACTGCAATTCTTGTTAGCTGGCAGCCACCTCCAGAAGACACTCAAAACGGGATGGTGCAAGAGTACAAGGTAACGCATACACTCAGAAACCAAAAGCTACTCTGTGTCCCACAAAATCAAGTGTGGTTAGATTATTCTTGGATATCTGGTGCCATCTGCTGGATGAAATAGCAATATGTAAAAAATGTTTTTTTTTCTTTTTATTCGTTTACTATGGAATAATTATTTTTTGTTTGGAATCCATTGAGAATAAATTATTTAGAAGAGCTAGTCCACATTATATCAAAACATATTTCTATCTAGTTGCATAGAGACAGCAGTGTAAAAGCATATTTTAAAATTCCCTTTTTCTGCCCTAAAATATTCTTTAAATACATTTTGTAGAATTGGATTGCTCAGTGAAACAGACTGTGAGTCTGTTCTCTCAAATATGTTTTTTTATTTTCATACATACTCGAAATGTTAGAATTTCTAAATATGTTGAAAAATCATGTGAGCATGAATATCGGGGTTCTATCCTCCATAAGCCTTATTTAATTCTCTAAGCAAAATCTCAAGTCTTAGAGGAAATTCAGATCTAAATGTCAGTGGTCAGAGTGGAATTAAAATATATAGTATGTTATATATACTTAGGATATATTTTATGTTATAATATTATTGGATGATTTCGATTTTTTTTTAACCTGTGAAATCATCTGTATCCAGTGAATCCAGAGAATCTGAAATAAGGTTAATCTTGAGCAAGTATTTTTAGGCAGGTGAATGTTCAAGAAAAAAGTTAGAACATTAGATTTGTTGTATAAATATGTATTATAGAGTCTTAATTACAGATCATAGATATGTTTAATATTGAATCAAGAAAATCTTAATGGAAAATACTTCATATGTATGCTGTTTTACTACATTTAAGCACCACACCACATAGTGACAAGATTTCATCTGAAAAACATGTTTTTCTAGATACTACACTGAATTATAAAATCCAAGTGCTTCCGACTTACTGTCTAATTATCATGCTTTTAGTATATCATACCCTATGTATAAATATTTTAGACTGTGCCCATTGGCGTGAAACTGATGTTAAAAAGGTGATTGCCTTTATTTTCTCTGGTGTAGGTTAGTGATTTTTTTTTGCATGTCCATATCAGCATGATTTGTGGGATCATTTTCCAAAGATAGGAGCCTGGCATCAAAAATTCACATCGAGTAGGGCTGACAGATTCATTTTGCTGCATCCCTCCAGATGATAGAGACAAAATAAGTACATGTATATAAATGCTTGGTTAGAGACCAAATAAGTATATGTATATACATGTTTGGTTGAATGACAAATGGATTCAACAAATAACCAGATAGATTTAGCTTAATTTTAGGTATAATAATTTATTAATAAATTAAAATAACCACCTATTTCTGAACTGCTTGACACTTTGAAAGGGGCCACGTAAATTTGCATATTTAACATACCGCATATAGCACACTGGGGATGTTTTAAGGTATTTAAAATGACATCTGCTAGTCTGTGCGAGTCATTAAAAGTTAAGAGGTTGCCCACTTTGAACGGCTTCCTTATGAGCTTTTTTTAAGTTATTTCAGTACTGGGGTTAAGAGGATGCTATGACTCTGGAAAATAAACTTTTCTTGAGATTTTTTAAAGATTTAAATAAGGTAATGCCTCAGCTCCAAAACAACATTGTGTAACAGAGACACTTCTGAGAGTCAAAAATGCATTTCTCTCCTGAAGAAATGAAAAGGGTAGATTTCACTTAACTTCATGGTCAATTTAAAATAATAAAATGCTTTTCAGAACCTGATTGACTGGTACAAAATCAGTTGTGGCTCTGGTTCAGCTGCATAATGTAATCAGGGTGGGGTGGGGATCACAAGGAGCCCTTTATTTCCAAATGGTCAGACCCTGGTGGGGAGTCTGACCACTTACTGTTATTATCAGTTGAAACTGTATTAAAATAATATTATCTTTCAAATAAAAAGTTAGAGCTTATTGCCCACATGCAAGCAGATACTGATATTCTTAGATTTATTCTAAATCCCATTTGCCATTATTATTTAGATAATAAACTCTCTAAAGTGAATCTTGTGTTGCTTAAGGAGATCATAAGGAATACAGAACATGATTGATTGCACCTTGGGTGATTTACATATGAACTCTGAGTCCAAAAATGTCACACCATATTCAAGTTCTTGAAGATTGTAAAAGATCACTTTATAATTCAGTAATCCCTTGTCAAAATATAGGCTAAGAATTATAGTATAGTTCAAAAATGTGGATTTCCTATCACAAGTCTCATTATTTAAGTTAAGGAGATAGATGATAAATTCCATTTTATTGCAAGATTTTTGTATGAAGTTAAATAGTGTGGGTTATTTTGGTTTTGATTTTGGGTTTTGTCTGTTTTTTTTTTTTTTTTTTGGGGCACACCAGGCTGTGCTCAGGACTTACTCCTGGCTCTGTGTTCTGGGATCAGCCCTGGCATACTTAGGGGACCCTATGGGGTGCCAGGAATCGAACTTAGGTCATCTGCATGCAAGACAAATGTGTTACCCACTGTGCTATGGCTCCAGCACACTAGATGTATGTTTTTATTCAGTATGATCGCATTTATGTTGTCAAAGTTAATACACCTATTTCAGAAGAGGTCAAAAAGCCTCTTTTTTTTTCTCTTTGGTGGCAGTAAGACATATCGTAGACTGAACAAAAAATCTGAGATGATTCCCTGTGCCTTGTATTGTTTTATTTTTGCTCGTTATGTTTATGCAGAGGCACCTGAAATTATTTAGAATCTCCCTCTCTCTAAGTAAACTCCTTACTGGTTTGGGTAAAAGATGTGTCTGTCGCTGCACCAGTACCTTATGTGAGCTATAATTCTTAGTCTATATTAGAGTATTCTTAGTCTATATTAGACTATAATTCTTGTCTATATTTTGAAGTTTGGGGGTCAGTTCGCAATGTGGGGGTTTAACTTAGCTTTGTCCTGTGATTCCTGATGTCATCTGGCATCATGACATACCATGGTACGAATGTAAATGCTGAATGATGTTGTTCTTTATGTACCACCATAGCTTTTTTATTTCAAGGCTTCGCTTCCCTCTGCCAAATAATTAACATGTTTATAAGGCATACCTAATCCCATGAAAGGAATCGATGTCTTCAAGCACACAAAAAATTATAGCCCATCTGCTAGAATCCTTTAAAAATATATAAGAAAAGAGACATTCCAGGTGCTACCAACATGAGTTGTGAATGCGTTTTCCCAAAGCTAGACATGAGGAGAAAACAATGACTGCTAAAACTAGCTTGTTTAGGTTGGGTATAGTTCTGTTGGCATCTAAAGCAGTATGTTGCTGATTTTCACATGGAGTCGTCATTTCCCTTGTGCTCTTACAGGTTTGGTGTCTGGGCAATGAAACCCGATACCACATAAACAAGACAGTCGATGGCTCCACCTTCTCTGTGGTTATCCCTTCTCTGGTTCCTGGGATCAGATACAGCGTGGAGGTGGCGGCCAGCACTGGGGCTGGGCCCGGAGTGAAGAGCGAGCCACAGTTCATCCAGTTAGGTGAGCAGTATGTGTGCTTGATGTGAGAGCTCATCTCTGCATGTTGCCTTCTTTTCTTCTGTTATGTTCAGGAGCTGTTGCTGCAAGTTGAGTGGAATGTGGCCTGTCCCAGTAGGGCTGCAAAGATGATGGCGTTAGCTTTCTAGCACACACACACACACACACAAATATCGGCATATGTTGTTTCTAGATTATAATATGTACTATCAGATATTATGTGTAGTTCATGTAGTCACATATTTTTATCATGTGCAATTTATATAGTTATGTAAA